>JARHVA010004105.1:920000-1520000 GCA_037957365.1 Torreya grandis
TGATGAAATAAGTGAATAAAAACTTACAAGGGTTAGATTCATGTTAGGTTCACCATAATGTATATAATCATAAATATATCATGTCTATAAATCAATCTTAACTCGAAGAAGATAGATCATACCATACACTTTCGATTGAGGATACATTTTTTAAGCAGGAACATGACCAATATGAGGATTCACTAGACCTAATCTGGGGATCTCTTATCATAATACACTATGCTAAGGAGGGTTCCAAAACCTCCAGTCTAACATAATCATGTAATAACCATAAGGGGGTCCTTAGTTTTGATATTTCACCTATACTAATAACAAGTAAAGTAAATCTAATCTAGTGCTTACCAAAACCTATGGCACAAAGTTGGGGTTAAAAATAATAAAACTAAACATGCATAGAAGACATATAGTCACGTCAATGTATAAAAATTATAATTCATGGAATAAAAAATGCATGTCTATCTACTCTTACAAAGGAGAAGTAAAAGCTAGGAATAATTACCTTTAAAGATGAACCCACCGATCCTCCATCTCTCCATTGGCCAAGGTGATTCACAAGATTTTGTTGTGGTATATAAGGATAACAAAGACAAATCAGCTCTAGGCTATACAACCTATCAATGCAGCTAAAAGACTTATCCATAAGACAAGATCTGTATCTCCAAATAAAATATGGAACCCTAAGCTTTACTTTTCAAGTAGAATGGTCAATAAGCAGATGTTCATTTTATCTTACTTATTATTTTGCTTCTCCTTAATAAATGATGCAATGAACTTGTATATATAGGTGAATTTGACCCTTGACCTTTCTAAAAATCCTAGTCAATAGGGTCGACCCAAAAGACCTAGCATAATTTTGGATAATAATTCACTAGGTCTTGAGATAGGTCAACCAAAGGCTAACCTAATTCCTAAGTGAAAATATCTTGAAATTGTACAAGGTCAACTTAGTCAACCTAGTACAATTGATTGACAAAATGGATTTTAGGTGAGGAAAAGGAGGTAAAATGTGTCAAATTCTTAGAATGGGTACAATAGATAAAAACAAGCTTAGGGATAATGGCTTCAGGAGACAAGTGTGTAGATAACAAGTGATAAAAAGGACAATAATCTTGCGAAGCACCAATGGTCTGTCCACCCCTTTCCTGGTGCACCCCTTAAGGCATGCACTCAGAGAGATTGAGAATCAATGGGTTCCTGTAAGTTAAAAAGTGTCATTAAGTGATAAAAGTTTGAAAATTTTATGTGTATACAATTACCATTTGACTTTATCTAGAACTTTCTACTACTTAATTGGATGCCTTTCATGTAGGTAGAACTACAATGATTTTAAGTCCTACAGGACTATGTAAGCAATGCTTGATTCACATTGAGATCAAATTCATCACCCCTTTACCATGCTCTCACAATTTTTCAAGAAACCTAAGACACACTCTCTCCATTTTATGAGTATTTTAAGTTTGAATGCTCTCATCATTTTATGAGTAACCTAAGCCACACTCTCACAATTTTGTGAGGATTTTAAGTTTGAATGCTCTTGTTATTTTGTGAGCAACCTAGGACATCCTCTCATAATTTTGTGAGCATTTTAAATTTGAATGCTCTCATTGTTTTGTGATCAACCTAAGCCATGCAATCACCATTTTATGAGTTGGACCATTCTGTGTCTTGTAATTCTCGATCAAGTTGAGATGCCTAGTAAATTTTAAAAACATTTGTAATAATTTTAAAACCCATAAACATTTGTAAAAGATCTAGAGAATCCTAAAATACAAAATCATGAAAATTAGCTTAGAATTTCCATGCGACATATAAAGCTGTCAAATTTTTTTGGGATAAGCCATCTTATCTATTTAGTTTATTTCTAGACTACCTTGGTCTTTTTCCTCTCATATTTCAGAAAACTACATCACCCTGAGGTATGTACAGACTATGTAGGTAGCATTTGGATACCTAAGGTATCTAAGGTTAGCTCGGTCATACCTTACTTTCTTTTTTTACTATTTATTTGCTTTAAAGATCTTGGGACTCCTAACTATTTCATGAGTAACCACTTATCATTTAGTTTTACCCACCCTTATTAGACTTAGCCATATGCTCTTGATATTTTATGAGATGATGTTGTGAGCATTATGTATTCAACTTTGATATGCTAATGATCACTTGGATTTTCCTATACTCTCACTATTTTGTGATCAATTTCATCTTATGATTTCACTATTTTGTGAGTTCATTCTCATTCCAAGCCTTAGATGTGGTAAACACTATGGATTACCATTTTAGTTCATTAGTGGATACTCATCTCTTGAATTTTAATTTGGTTTTAGCCTAAACTATACTCTCTCACTTGTGTGATTTATTTGTGTTGATGTTTTTATGATTGTGAAACATCATCCCTTCTTTTCTCATGTACTCATCACTTTGAGAGATCATTCATATTTTACTCTACATGTTAATCATGTTTTCTTATCATCTATATTCTTTTATCCCATATCTTGAGTGAACTACATTTGGCCTAAAGTTTTCATTGGATCTTGTGTCCATGAAACTATGTTGATAGTATCCACTTGCCTAATGCATCTAGAGTCATCTCAGCTACCCCTTTCTTTCTTCTATTCCCCCCATTTTGTTTGTGTTGTTTTGTTGTTGCCTCCTATGACCTAGTTGTAATGTTGTTGTCTTATTTGTGTCATTGTTTCCCTATAACCTAGGGGAAACCTTGTGCCTTTTATCTTTGTGTTGTTTCACATTTGTTATTGTTATTTAGCTTAGGGATCACCCTGTCATCAAGAGTAACACCTCTATTACACATGTACGAACAATGTGTTTTCTATTTGCACTAACATTATAATTAATGACTATTTGTGTATTTTTATTTATGTAGATTAGTTTATTTATTTCTATGTGTTTAGAGTAGTTTGTTTACTACATTTTTATTTGCTTTGGATTGTTTAATTTTTTTTAATTATTTTGTTCACTTTGTTTATTGAGTTGATTGTTAGTGTTGTTTCTAGATTTTATTATTTTATCAATTTTTATTTGTGCTACATTTGGTTGTTTATTATTATTTTTATTGGTGTTTTATTTGTGTGTTTGGTCATTTTATTTGTTTATTGTTGTTTTTGTTATTATTTCATCTTTGTTTAGTTATTTGTTTGAGTGTTTTTATTTGTTTGTCCATGTTTTATTTATTGGTGTTTTGTTTTTCTTATTTGGTGATTCTTTTTATTTTTTTTAATAGGTGTTTTGTTTAGTTTTGTGTTTCATTTTTGTTTATGGTTTATTTATTACTCTTTGTTTGTTTTCATTTTGATTTTTTTATTAGTGTTATGTTATTTATGCATTTTGTTTATTTTATTTGTTTTGTTAGTGTTTGTTTGCATAGTTTATTTGCATTTTGTTCATTTGTGTTTTTGTTAGCTTATTCAATTTTATTCATTTGTTTATATTTGATTGTTTATGTTTGTGTGTCTTGTTTATTTATTTTTTGTTTGTTTACATTTTTTTATCTACATTTTCTTTTGTTTTTGTATATTTTATTTTGTTTTTTGTTCATTTGTTTTGTTCATTTTTATTTATTTGTTTGTTTTGTTTATTTTTATCTTTTTGTTTGTTTGTTTGTTTTATTATTTATTTTGTCGTTTACTTCTTGGTTGCCATAAGATTATTACATTTTATTTACACTTAAGTCTTGATTATCCATATCATGTATTTAAGTTGTGAATTTTTTTATTTAGTCTTAAATTTGATTTATTTGTTATATACATTGAGGATTTGATTATTTATATCTTATTTTTAGGTTGTTTCTATTTAAATTTAAATTAGGTTTTTTAATTATTTATGATATATATTACTATTTTAGTTACGTATAACTATCATGCATAATATTATAAGCTACATCAAAACCTTGCTCACATGGAGTCTATTATATAAATGCAATGGTAGTACTTCTTTGATATATCAAAAAATAACCACCTACCTTAACACATACTTGAATCAATGAGTAATGAACAAAAGAAAGAAATGATTTATTATGTGTTTATATAGTCATGTATCTCTGAATAGGCATCCATATGAGCCATATAACATAATAAAATGATAACCAACAAAAAGTCTCATAAACATGGCATAAGCAATACATGAATAGAGCACACATGAGCATAAACATCAGAAATGTTAAACATCCATAATGTTAATCAATCCTAATGCTAAACATGAGATAAACAAAATAATAAGCATGGCATTATAAATATCAAAGAAATATCATATACATGTACATCAGTCTCAAAGGACCCAAAATTGAATGTTAATATATCTCAAATGTCCTACACACACATATATATCACGATGGTGTCTCAAAAATACATAAGTGTTGATATAATGGGAATAATGTCATAAGCCAAAATAATGTCAAAATGTCAAGGTCCCTATGATCAACTCTGGTTCTCTATATCTATTAGACCTATAGCTAGAGGTAGCCCTAATGGTCCTAGTGGTGGTCATGGCCGATGAAATGACTAACATGAGGCACATAAAACATGAGTCCTAATCTGAGACTGACCAAATTTTCTCCCTACCCTAGGGTTCATTTTAAGAGGCCATGATGAAAACCCCCTAGGTTTGTTTAGACAGATTAGATTCATAGCCTTGATGAATCTGAGTGTACAAAGGAGAAAGAAAATCACCTTGTTTATTTTTTCATAACTAATTGACAATATTTGGTTAGAGTCTAGGGTGACACTATACTCAACACCATGTATTATGATGTTGGGTGGTAGCATGGTGCCAGATGACTTCATGCCACTATGTGACATTATGGCACTGAGTGACAACATGGTGTCAAACATCTTTATGCCATTGGATGACACAATATTGTTGGATGATAACATGGTGTCTAGAAATAGTATGGTGTCGAGAAACACCATGTTGTCACATGACAACATATTGTTGGGTGATATTATACTATCAAGTAACATTATGCTTTTGGAAATATGGTGCCTAGCGATAGTATGGTGTTAAATAGCACCATGCTATCATGCAAAAACATGCTACCAAGTAACATTATACTACCACTCGACACTTTACTACTGCCAAGTACCATGTTTCCACCTGACAGTATAATGTCGATTGAAAAAATTACACTACCTAGTAGCATGATATTGCACGACATTATGGTACCACCTGACAACATGTTATTATGTAATAACATGGTGCCACTTAATGTTATGATACCACTTGACATCATGATTTCTCATAGCACCATGCTGCCACTACCCATCATTATGCTACCACCTAGAACCATGCTACTACATGATGTCATGCTACCATGCAACACTATGCTATCATGCATCATCATGTTATTGAACAACTTGATTTTATTGAGTGATAGTATACCCCATATGTCACTTGTAATTCCAACTGATTACTCTAGTTCCCCTCATAGCTTATAAATACCCCACAATGTCCTCATTTTCACACTTTGATCAAAGGTTTTCCTCATCCTACCTTTTGTTTTCGAGCTCACCTACTACTACTTCAAATTTTATAATGAAGTCTCAATGGCTTTCACATGCATGAAAATGAAAATAAGGGTGATCCAGAACTTAATTTTTAAGAATATATTATGTTTGAACTTCCTTTGGATGGTGGAGTGGACAAAATTTTATGTCGACTAGATAGATTAATGTGAACTTAGAGACCTAGTGTAAGTGCCTCAATATGACATGATGATCAATAATAACCTGATATGATTTTTGGTTGCCTAATTTAACTATACTAAACCATTTCTATGTTTACTTTAATAATAAATCAATATCCTTTGGCACCTCTCCATTGGATATCCATAATTTAACAGGCCTTTCACATTGTAATTCAAGCCCTGTTAAGACCAAGGTTGTCTTATCTGACATTGACAAAAATTACTTGGAGTCAACCTACAAAGTGACCATAAACCTAGCTGGTAAGTGTTAGAATTATTAATAAAATTAACATTTATTAATTATTCTTAAATAATTTATTATAATTAGTTTTATGTCTTAATTACAATTGCATATTTTTCATTTTCATTATAGATAGTTGAAATCGAAGGGGAATCCTAATTGAAAAAATTTCTAATATATTTCTCAAATCTATTTTGCATTTCTTCCAAGAGATAATTATTTTGTAAGGAAGATGACCGGATATTCCCTTTTGGGTTGTTTACTAATTTCTTCATTTTGTATTAGGGATTGTATGTGACTGGGGCACAGTTATATCTAGCAGGATTAGGGCTGAGTTAAATTTTGTGTTTTCAAAGGACACTTGCACCATTTCATCTTTCAATTATATTCTAACCTTGTATTTTGAGGCCTTATACGATACATAAAATACTACAATTTCCACTGCCCTCAATCAAAAAATTAAATCTAATGCTTTAGCTATCAAATAACAAGAGGTAAGTTTAGTTTTCCTAATAGTCTCCTCTCTTGATTTATACATATTTCAAATTTTAACATTGCCTATTAATTTTTATAGGTAGGAGTATGTGCATATACTATAAGAAAATAGGTAGCATCCAATGGTTGGCATGCTCTAGAGGGATCTAGTGATACCCAGTCCATGGAATCTTCATTTATTTTATTTCAAATTATCAAATGCCTAAGAAGTGATTTTATTTTGTCTCCACTTCTAGGTTCCTCCAAATTTCCTTTAATGTTTATTTCTTGTATTATTTAATAGAAAAAAATTATCATATTAGTTTTAAAAAAAATTTAATAGTTGACTCTTGAATTGTTGTTATTGAGAATTCTTCTTGACAACATGATCAATGTTTGCCACCTTAAAACTTTCTTTTTAAATTAAATTTTTTTAGAATTAGGTAGTTTATTAACTAGATAATTTGTTCATTTTGTAGGTGAAACCACCAATGTCACTCCCACAAGGACAATGAGATAGGAAGAGCCAACTCCCATAAGGACAATAAGAGAGGAAGAGGCAACTCCATCAAAGACAATCAGAATGGAAGAGGTAATCACTCCAATATATAATAACAGATTTGATTGGAATTTGCATTAATCTTATGGTTTCAAATTCACCAATTTTGAATAATTTTTTATTTTATAGTCCACCTAACATCTATCAGGAGACCAAGGAGTATGCCACCACCCCCACCACCCATCCAGACTCAGAAAAGATGAAAGAACATCTCCCTTCCTGCATAGAGTATAGGAACCTTGTAAATTTTTGATTTCTCAAATTTATCCATTGGTGTCATTTCTAGTACACATGGTCTTACATGTTTGTGGCAAATTGATCTGGATAAAGAGTTTCTTAATATCAAAAGCAGGGCACCAACCATTGGTAGATTCAATACACATTATTTTATTCAAGTTGATAATGTGCCTATAGAAGTGCCCTCTATGGCTACCTCTTCCCTAGCTACCCCACCTCACATTGATAATTTAAATATCTCTGATGATTTCATCACTAGTTTTTCATTGGAAAATTTAGTTTCAAAAAATCTACTTGCTAATCTGAGGGAGGGTGTTATTGATGAATTTAATGATTTAAAAAAATGGGAGATAAGGGCAAAAGATGTTATAAAATAAATAAATTCTTTTTATGACAACCACTCCCAAAGAGTTAATTTGTTTTTGCTTGTTCAAAATGAACCCTCAAAGATTGATGTTTTATTCCATCAAGCTCAATCTGGATTGATTTCTATTAACAATGTTTACAATGATAAGGTTTTAGGGATTACGATAAATAGGTTGGAAATTTTAAATGAAGAAGCCTATGCCTATTTCAATAAATGGGCTAGAGATATAAACCTTGTTACTATTGCACAAGCAAACAAGGATAAAGCTATGATAAATTTTCATTATCTATAACATGTATTTCAATTATTAAACTTTGTATGTTCTTGACACTTATATATTATTTGATAATTATAAGAAAAATATGAAAATTTGAAGCAAGATTCACACATTATTAATGTGCATTTGAAAAATACCCACAAAGGTAACGCCTCAATGATTACATTGAAAGAAAAGCTTGTTATATTAAATAAACAAAACAATACTTTGAAGAAAATAATTAAAGAGCATGGGATGGATCCAAGTATTTTATTGAAGCAAAAAATAAATGTGGATCCAACTATTATTTCAACAGATGATGCAACAAATGAGGAGAGGGTAATTTTTGCAAATATGAATTTTGTTGTAGAGGATCTTCAGAAAGAAGGAGTGATAATGGAAGATACACAGGCAGGTCAAAACAGTGGGGTTTCCATGAAGGGTGATGGAAAGTAGCAAAGGGGTGGAGAGTCTCTTCCATAAAAATGTTAATTTGTTTTAAATAACTTATAATGTTCAAAATGATAGTTTATAATGTTTCAAACAGTTTATATCATGTTTATTTGAAAAACACTTATTTTATTAAATGATATTTTAAAATTATTCCAAATACTTTGGGTATATAATTTTAATATTTAAAATATTTAAAATGTATTGTGGTCAAATTTATATATTGTATGGAGATAAAGCAGAGTAAATATTTTATGAAGTTATATTATTCTAGTAGTTGTATTATTTGAATGCATTGTTATATTGTTCTAGTAGTTGTAGCATTGAATGCATTGTTATATTGATCAAGTATTTGTAACATTGAATATATTATTATATTATTCTAATAGTTGTAACATTGAATTCATTGTTATAGTGTTCTAGTAGTTGTAGCATTGAATGCATTGTTATAGTGTTCTAGTAGTTATAACATTAAATGCATTGATTGTGGTGGAATTTGGAAATATACGATCCTTAACTATAGGAAAATGTTTCCTATATATTTGTGTAATGGTTCTAATGTAAATGTGAAATAGAATAATATTGGTGCGATTAAAATATTTGTCTATGTTTTGGTTCAACACTTACGCATGTATTAAATATGTGTATATGCTCTCCAAATTACTATTATAGATAATTAAGATAATGAAAACAACAAATCTTAATAATTAAAGTTTTAATGGAAAGATAACTGGTGTCTTATGGTATACCATGCATATCTACACATAAAACTTGTATGCTTCAATGAATTCTATAATGAAATGCTCTATACAATGTTAATTAAAATTATGATTATTTCTTATTGAATGAGATACATTGCAAAGATATAGAAGTAATATTTGAAAAACAAAGAATTGTAACAGGAAAATAAAGTGCTTAATTCTAGTGTATTAAATAAGATTCATAATTATAACATGCAAGAATTAAGTTACAGAATTTAATCTATTTGAAGATGAAAGAATATGAAATATTTTAGAAAATAGTAATTTCTATACTTATCAAACTAAAAGTTAGGCAGTTGAAACAATCCATGATAAACTTGCTCATTGTAAGTGTGATTTGCATCTACCATGCCAGTACCATATTCAGTCTCAGTATTCACAACATATGCATTGGTAGTTATATTATTCATGCCTCTTATTTTAACTAGAGAACTCTATGTTTCCACTGCTCTATCATAAGGAAAATTGTCCACAGAATAATGTGAAACATATAGTCTCAAGCAAGTATCTATATTTTTATCCAATTTGTTTCTAAGTTTTGACTTCACAAAGGATAATGTACTAAACACTTGTTCATATCCTACAGAACCCAAAATCATTGTTTGAACAAGTTCATATAATCTAAAGTATTTACTAGTAATTTCTCGTAAGATGCTACTTGGATAAAGTTTTTTCCATAGACATGTAATGGCACCTTTTTCTGTTGGGTCACTTAAACACTGAAATTGATCCATCATTGTAATCCCAAACTGGGTTGACTGATATGTCATTAATTGTTTATTTAAAATACCATTAATCTGAACTCCATTCACATCTACAGATTTACAAAAAATGCATAATAATTGCACCCATGTATTTGTGAAATAAACTGTTAATATATTCTTGACTATTAACACTATTCTATAAAAATAAGATTCACAACTCCCATGCCCTTTAACAACTCATCCCTTTGAAAACATTCTCTGATCTCAGTGGATAAACTTTGTGAGATTTTGCTTAATTTAATTCATGTTTTTGATAAAACGTCATATATTAAGCATGTCACAGGTATATCTTTAGGTTTAACTCCCACAACTTTAAGTCTTCTAGAGCATGTGTGCATTTGGATCTCAATGCCTTTTACCATAACACAAAGATTATCATGTATATTGAATTTCAAACAACTCTCTAGATTCTAAAAATCTATCAAAATTTACTATGTTCTAAAAATAGGTCTGTGAAAGCTTTCATTTGATTTTTATAATACATATAAACATTGACATACATGTTTTCTCAGACATATGAAGTCAACAATATAGATAGATATCTCTTAGGTATGTTTCATTAAATATTTTATTTCCTTCGGCATTGGCAAAATACCACATAATGTGAGTAAAGTTTTTAGATATGTTAAATGACACAAAAAATCTTTTCCTTTGTCAACTTCCCTTTTATATTTATACATAAAACCTATCAAAGATGGATATTCCTCAAAAATTCTACATGTAGGTTCATACATGGAAATCCATCAAGTTTCAACATCTTTCAATAGTTTTTGCCATCTATCACCCCAAATTACAAATTTCTAAAACTCCATAAATATGTTTGGGCTGCTTAACATGTAAGCATGTAAGTCATGAATAAGCTCTTATACTTTTATGATATTACTGAATGTGCTAACATTTTTGTACACAAGATTCATCCTATGTTCCATGCAATGAATTGGAATCATAAATAGAGAAACTATTGTTTGAAGGTGAACAAAAAGACCGCTTATATGCCCCTAAATCATTGATGTACCATCAACATTAACACACACTAACTTTGTATCTATGGCATAATCATCCATCCATCTCTCTCTCTTAAACTGGATACAACTAATTTATGAAGGTTTTCTCATTGTAATTTTATTGAATTTTATGGACAACTAAAAGATGAGATTTCCTTGAATAATTTTCAAAAGTATACACTTGCATATAAATCCATGTTGTGTTGTCAATTGCAGTGACCACATCGATGGATAGAGAGATAAATAGCGACCTCTTAACACTTTTTTTCAAATCTTCCTTCTCAACAATGGCTAGACATTTTACCATTTCCCAGGCACTGTTATCCAACCAATATGACTGTAGAATATCCATAAACCCATTATGTTGAAAAAAAAAAATTTAATCTAAAAAATTAGAAATGGGTCTACCCTTTTTTTAAATGTGGAAAATAACAGAGAACTATACATATTTTGCCTTAAGATTAGACTGCATAACTTTTCCAAATTGTGCTTTGATTGTTCCCCCTTTCTCAGCAAGATGTTTTTGTCATTTATGATCATTTTCATATTCACATGCATATCTTACATGCATGCATTCTTCTCTATTTTTCCATCTATGTGTTTTTGTTATCTGTCCATCTAGGTGCTTCAAGGATTTATATATTTTCTCACAATATTTCTCAATTGTGTCCAATTTAAGTTGCATTCTATGTTCTTTTCTAAGTTTCCAACTGCAAATTATATATCTACATTTTGTTGGAGGCTCATTACCATTTTTTGGTTCTATAGTTTCTATAAATGGATATTTTACAACGCAGTCAACTTAAAAATACCTTCCTATTGTCCATGTACTTATTTTCCTCTATCAAATTTTTTAAGTGGAATTTTCAATAAAATTTGGTGTCTGAAAGAACTATAATTCTCTTGTGAAGTGATTAGAGGAGTGTCTTCTATTAAAGTGCCTAGAGGAGTGTCTTCTAGGGGTGGCATGTCATTAATAAAATTTTTAGGTAGTGAGAAGTTATTGGGATTAATTCTTTCTAATGAAATAGTGTCATTATCCATGTCAATTTTTGTATTGAAATGGTTTTGTAATAATTTTATACTCAAAAAAATTAACAGATATTTAAAAAAAAAATTAGAATTACCTGTATTTGTAGTGCATGTTATTTTCACAGTCTTCTTTCCTAGATTTTTGAAATAAGACATGATGTTGGATTTTTTTGGTATTTGATGTGGTGTTTTACCCTAATCCATTACCTCCTAATGCCATTTTTTTGGGGTGTTTTAGCATTACCAAGTTCTCATCTGCTACTAGGCATCAAGTTGTTGTCATGTGGCACAATGCTACTAGACAACAATCTACTATCATGCAACATAGTGCTATAGGGCACTAGGTTGTTATCACGTGACATAACACTATTGAATAACTAATTTCCATTGTACAACACACTACTACCAAGTGTCAGGTTGTCATATAACACATTGTTGGTGGGCATCAGGTTGTCATTGTATGACATAGTTCTACTAGAAGCTATGTTGTGGTTATAAGACACAGTACTTCTAGGCATTGGGTTGCCATCGTGTGACATAGTTCTACCAGTCATCCAATTGGCATCATGTGACATAATGCTAATGGGCATCAGGTTACTATTGGGTGGTGTCTTGTTTCTAGGCAGTTTAATTATTGTTGAAAGTAGTTGGGAAGCGTAATCTGACCTCAAATCTCAAGATCTTTGTAATGCGGTGAATAAATATACTTCGATGGTAAGTTCATGACCTCTGGGAACATATGCACTATATATGGAAAATTGCATGGATAACCCTATAATTATTGTAAATCATTGTCAAGCTGACCCCTAAAATATATGACAGCCTAAAATTTTAGGTGGATGGGTCCTATTCTACATCTAGAAAAATTATTAAATTCAAATTCCTTAAACCAAAATATTCATGAATAAATGAATATTCACCACTAAAATTTACCCTAGTTATTAGTTGAGTTTGAAAAAAATAATTTAAAGTGTCATCCATCTCTAACATTTGATTTTTAAATCAAACATTAATATTCTACCCTAAGATAAAAATCAACATGTTTTAATGTATTTAAAATATATGTTTTTTATTACTTTACCATTAAGTGGAAATTTTACCATTTGAGTTGCACATGTGGTTGGATAGAAGGCTTGGTTAAGGATAAATAATGTTATTGGAGAGGTCATTGGTTTGATTCAAATACCTGTATGCAAGACTATCTATAGTATTTTATACCATAGTACATTTAATATTTTATGCAAATTTAATTAAAATAGGCCATTAATGATGGGATTTTTTTAATTAAATTTTGATCGGTAACTTGAAAATGAGTGTCATTTTATTCAAAAGTGCATGATTTTTCTTGCTCTATCCATTGGTCCCATTTTCAATACAAATGCACTAAAATTATAAAGTGCCAAATATAATGGGAGTTTTTAATTAGGTTCTATATTATTTTGTCACATCCCTTATATTTTTGATAGACTAAGATAGAGGGTGTGGTCCAGTTTGGCAAGCTATCAAACCACCTCATATGCAAAATAAACCTTCTATTCTCCTTTATTTATCCCACATTTTGCACTTGTACTCCTCATGGATGCATTATCAACTAAGTTCTATGTCCTTGTTTACAATATATTATGCGTGTCATTTTATTTGGGCATCATCACATCTATTGCTTGTGAAAACATTCTTGGTTGAGTCTGATTCCCATCACTTGAGCATGTTTTGCACTTAAAAACATAAAGGAGGTTCATTGTTGATTGTTTCAAGAGGGGTTGTTTTAGGGCCTTAATTTGTTTCTTACACACTTAGTTTATTACTTTCATGAATGGACGTATTTTTATCTAAATTTGACATCCAATATTTTGAGCATGCATATTACACATATTGCTCTCATTTTTGGATGAATGATGAAATATTTGACTATAGAATATATGATTTGTAGGACAATTTATGCATGTTGGCCTCCAAAAATTTTGTTTGATAGGTTAAATTATGCACTATGACATTTGTGCATGGAACATTATTTCACTCAACAATATCTCTATTCATTTTTGTATGGACAAGTACCTACCCCATCTAACCCAATTAAACTCAATGACTAGTTCAATTCAAGTCACATGGTCCTTGGTATCTTTTTGATGTATGTTTCCATGCCTTTCCAACTTTATTTGGCACACACAGAGTGTCCTCACGCTATTTAGAACATTCTTCAGAGTTTATTCAAAGACTCTTCTTCTAACATTATAGTTTCCACTCCTCTTACTTCATGTGATGATTTATATTAGCCTGAGTATGTTTACGAAGTTATTATTCTAGTTATAATGATGATAATATTGATGAGGACCCACCTCATCCCTCTCCTAATCACTTTTCAAAGGTTGATGAATCTCCTACTCTCACTGTTACATCACACATGTGTTCTTTGGGGCACACATTTGTCTCCATTGATGGTAGTACCCCTTATGGGTTATTTATCACTCCTAATATTTCGTAGATCATTCACGATCCACCTCTACTTATGGATCCTTGTTCTTATGTTGTGATGGTTATTGGGCCATGCCCTTCACTTCATATGGACTTTCTTTCCATGAGTGGTCTTTATATTTCATTTGATAGATACACTATAGTGGAATTCCCTTTAGTTCTTATACATGCTCTTATCAAACCTATGCCACATTTCACACCGGCTTCACATCTTGCTACTTCATATTTAATTGTCATTTCATTGAGATCTTCCATTGATTCTTTACAGTAGGATATTTATGGGATGTGCAGTGTAGTCACATGACATGTACTAAGATTCGACCTTCCCCTATTACTATTATAGTTTTCAGAGTTACTTCTTCAAGATCTTCCATTAATTATTTGTATTAGGATTATATATGTCTTCAATATTCACCTTATTGTGACACTTTTCTATAAGACATATCTTCTTTTTTGTAGAGTCTCACATTTTGGATCTAGATGACACCATGGAGGACATTTATCTTGTCTTTGATGATAATTATGATGGATTTTCATCTTCTTCTCTAAATGTAATTAAGGTATTTATAAACCCTCATACTCTCTCTCATATATTTTATGCTTCTTTATTGCCATCTTCTATAGTTAGTCCTTCGAACCCTAACTAGAATTTGACACATTTGAACAGTAGTTGGGAGACATTTGAGCATTTATTAGAGATATACATCCTAATTCCTACCTGCATTTCACTTGAGTGAGAATTCAATAGTTTGATTGATTGGGGTTTCTTTCTTTCGAATGGAAGAGACATCATTTGTTGCAGAGGGACATACTAAAACATTAACCATGTGACATTCTATCCCTAATTTCTCTTTTTTCTTTATGGAGGCACACGTCTTCTGTATTTTGTAGGATATAGGGTGACTACAACAATTGTTTCTTCTAGTGGGGATTTTTAACCCTCCTTTCTTATTTTATCTCTCTTTTTTTTTGAGTGGGGGATGTGGGGAAGCGGGATATTTTACTATGGGTTTTCACCCTTTCTCTATTTTATGATATTTGTATTTTTCTTGGGTACCTCATCAGGGCTTATTGGCAGGACCCATTTCCTCTACCCACCTAAACTATGCTTAAGAGGGGGTGTTAGTATAAGATATTATTTTATGTTTATTTATTTTATTTATATTATTCCTAAAAATGTGGTTCATCTTACTTAAATGTGATTTTTTAGAGAGTTACACTTGACTGTCATTATTAGTTAGTTGGTAGGAGTTACTCTTTGATCAATTATTTAGGGTATGATCTAGTTACATACCTATTGTAGGTTATTTTACCACTATTATAGGGGCGACTAATTTTCTTCTCTCCTATTTATACACTTATTGTAAATATGAATTATATGGAGAAATGAATCATTATACATGCTATGTTGTTTTTAAATATAATCTAATTTTCATTGTTTCACTCATTGATTTCTCTCTCATAACTACTTGTTTATTTACCATTATTGCTCTATTTAATCTTCAATGCAGTAACTATATTCTAGTTTTGATATTGGAGTTATCTCTAATAGAAAAGGCCACACATACTTATATCACATATTCACTATAAAATACTTCTTTATATGGAACAAATGTATTTAAAATTTACATCATAGATAAATTGCTTCGGTACATAGATCATATAAAAACTACTTTGGCATACAGATCATACAAAAATTACTTCGGCATACAAATCATATAAAAATTGATTCTACATACATAATAGAGCATCTATTCCACCCACTTAATAAAGGAAAACTACTTGTCTACAAAATAGAGGAAAACATCTTCCACATATAGAACATAGGAAATCTACATTGGCATGCATAACACATGAAACCCAAAAAGCTAACTGATAAAAAATTGCCCTAGATGAGGAAACTGAATCTAAAATGTAAAAAAACATCTCTAATTAAAAAAACTTCATTGGGAATGAAAATAAACATCATCATCTATCAATAAAAAATCATCTTTGCTAAAGGCCATAAATTTAGAGCACAAAAATCTTATTTGTCAGCCATATGGCATATTCTACATTGTTAGTGCCCATGTTATTCTCATGTGATTCATCCTTTTAAGGGGCATAGCCATCAATCACTAATTATAAGAGAACATATATTTTACTCCACTTTAAGTGATCTTATTGATAATGGATCACTATTTATATCATAATATTTCCAACGTATTGAGTGGAAGGAGGGCCATGAGGAACTGAAACATTAAAGTAAAGATGTCTCACTACCTATGTTGTCTTTGGAGGTGAAGATGTGTGATTCAACAACTTCATCGAATGCACCTCTACATATCTCATTGTAGACAAGATTAATTTGGGTCCTCATGCACAAAACATGCCACTTCCATCTCTTCTTATTTTCACCTCTACATGTGTCAAAAAAATAAAAACCAAAAAAGTAATCTACACTTGTAATGTAACATGTCTATGTAATTAGTTTGAAACAAAAATAAAAATAGAATTATTGCTCTTCCTATGATTTTTTCCCCAAAGAAAGTGCAATTTAATCCTCTAAAATTAATTGAAATATATCTTTCCATAGGTAGAGGATGGAAACCTTCTAAAATTTTGACGTTCTAAATTGCATAAAACACAAAACCACATGTGGATTGAAGGGAAACATTGTGCATACACAGGGAAAATTACACATCCATAAGAAATGGGATGGGTAGTGTAGAAATGTTAGTTCACTTTATCGATCATGTTTCTTGCATTTTAATGTGCAACCACTACCACCCATTACATTTTTTACAATAGATCCATTAGTAGTTTTTGCTCTTGTCACTTTGGATGTATTGAAATCTAATTATTCATTCTTCAATCTACTGCAATTTCAATTATTTCCATAAGCAAATAGATAATTGTTGGTAGAAAATAGAGAATGTGCAGGCCCAGGTAAACAACAACTAACAATAAAATAAAATATAAAAACTAAGACCGATGGGATAGTCTAGAGCTACAACTATAGTGTTGGAAATGCACTAAAAACACATGCTAAAAATAACAAAATAGGGGTGGTAAAGTGTGGTTGGAAATTTTTAAAAACCCATATATTTTAAATGATTCAAATCTTCTATTACAAATGGATAAACTATTTCTGATTTCATACATCTATAGCTATTTATAAAATGGCTCTTACAATTTGATATTTTGTCATTGTTCTCTTCTGACTACTATCAACAACCATTCCTCTTGCTTTGCCTACTTTACTCTATATCCCTCTTTCTTTATTGCTTCTCTATTTTATGCCATGTCTTCTTTAGCTATTTCTACAATATGTTTTTTCTCACACTATTTGTCTTTTTTCCTTTTGTCCACTTCTGACTACTCTTCCACCTACCACCATTATTCCCCCAAAAAAATTCAAACAACTCCTAGATCTTAAAACTCAAACTGTTGCATTTAATTCTTTTGGTGGTTGCAGTTGTTGAGTGGAGAGGGGCAGGGGTAGGTGAAGGCAAGAATATTATTTTAACACTCCCCCTTATTCTTGACCTTCCTACCATGGTCTACATAACTTTTATTAACCTTCAAAACATACTCATAACTTCTCTTTATTTGCCTAAATGCTTCTGCATCTCTTGTATTTAAGTCTAGAGTTTTGTTATCGAAGTCTGTAGCTCTATTGATGGAGTTCATAGCTAGACTAGAAAAGTCTATAGCTATGTTACAGACTCGACCGATAGAGTCTGTAGTTATGCTATGGACTCGATTGGTAGATTTCATATCTAGAATGATAGATTTTGTAGTTGTACTACAAACTCAACTTGTCGAGTCTATAGCTACATTGTGGGAGTCTGTATCTATTCTATAGGAGTCCATAGATACTATGTTAGAGTCTGTAGTTCCTTTGTTGTAGTCTATAACTTGATTGTAGGAGTCCTTAACTACTCTATAAGAGTCTGTAACTCTATTGTAGGAGTCTAGCTATTTTTTAGTAGTTTATAGCTCTATTATAAGAGTCTAAAATTGACCTGTATGATTCTAGAGATGGCCTAAAAGAATCTGGAGCTGGCTTGAAAGAGTTTAGAGCTGACCTGTAGGAGTCTAGATTTAAACTTTAGGAGTCTAGAGCTAACATAAAACCTTGTAGACCTAATTATTTTACATTAATAACCCCTAACCTTCCTCTTAAGTGCATAAAAGTATCTTTTGACAATAACTTAATAAAAATATTATCTAGCTACTTATCTAAATTACAAAAACTAAAGTTTATCACACATTCCTCAACTAACTCTCAAATGAAGTGATACCTAATTTCAATGTGCTTGATCCTACTATGAAAGATGATGGTATTTGAAAATTCCATGGAGAATATGTTGCCACAAAATACTATAGAATCTCCTTGGTGCTCCTCATGAAAATTTGAAAATTTCCTTATCAACCATATAACTTGGAAGTTTCTACATTGGTTGATATGTACTTTGGTTTAGCTATAGATATTGATACTATGGGTTGATTCTTTGAAGCCCAAGATATGGCTCCTGAATCAAGATGAAATTTACACCCCAAAGTGTTATTTCAGTCATCAAGGCTACTAGCCCAATCACTATATATGTAACCCATAAGCTAAAACTTATCTGCTACTATATACAAAACTCCATAATCCTTTGTTTCATTCAATTACTTTAATATCCTCTTGCACACTTACCACTGTGTCTCCTTTAGCATCTCCATGAATCTAGATATGAGGCTAACTGCATACATGATGTTTGGTCTAGTTGTATTTAAATACATTGAGCTTCCCACTAAGTTCTTGTAGTATGTGTGGTCTACATTTCTCTTTTAATCATTATTGCACAAATTTAAACTTGTCTTGACTGGTGTGGATACTGGATTGCCATCCAACATCTTAAAACTCTCTAAAATATCTTTTGCATACTTAGATTGGCATATGAATATGCCTTCATCCATTTTCTTGACTTCTATCCTAAAAAAGTACTTCGAGAAGCTTAAATCAATCATTTCAAACTTCTTCATGTCTATTTTCAATTCTTCAATGGACTGATTTACATTTTTGATGAATATTAAACCATCTACATACAAAACTAAAATCAAAATATCACCTTTGCTTGATTTGATGTAGAGTGTGGGCTCACTAGTACTTTTGCTAAAGTTGTTGTTCAACAAGTATGAGTCTATATAACTGCACCATGCTCTTAGATTTTGATTGAGCCCATACAATGCTTTTTTCAACATATAAAATTTGTTCTCATAACATAGAATCTCATATCTAAGTGGTTGTCCCACATAATCCTCTTATTCTAGCACTTCATTCAAGAATGTTGAATTGACATCCATTTGATGGACCTTCCACTTATGTTGAGCACCAATAGCTATGATTTTTCTCGCTATTTCTAGCCTTGATATGGGTGCAAACAGTTCATTGTAGACACATCCAAGCCTTTTCTTGTATCCCTTCACTATTATTCTTGCCTTATGCCTTTCTATCTTTCCTTTGGGAGTAGTTTTTATCTTGTACACCCACTTTACTCTTATGACCTCTTTTCCTTTTGGTAGGTCAACTAACTCTCAAGTTTAATTTTACTCTATTGCATGCATTTCTCCATCCATTTACTCACACCACTTGTTGTCCTTGACTAACTCTTCAAAGTAGATAAGATAAGCTGATAAAAAAAGAGCATAATTCATAGTTTCATCTTCATTTTGCTCATACCTTGACTGCTCATAGACTTATTACAAGATCCTTTTCCTTGTTAGGAATTAACTTGAGTTGGAGGAGGATGATGTTGACTCTTGAAAAAATCCTTGATCTCACTGATGGCTATTGCCAATAGATGAATTATCCCTTTATAAAATAGGGGTCTAACTTGGTATATGGTTGGTTGTACTACCTGTTGGTTTAGATTCAATAAAAGGTCCACTAGCCCTTATTTGCACTTGACCTTCTTCTTGTCTCTCTTCCTAAGCTTCATGCTCAATGAATTGAACATCTTGATAGATTATGATTTCTTTGATGATGGAATTGTATAATTAGTTAGCCTTTGATTGATCACTATACCCTATGAAAATGCACTTATCACCTTTGTCATCCCATTTGGTCCTTCTTTACTTGAGCATGTGTGCATATACCACACAACTAAACACTCTAATGTGTTAAACAAGCCCCTTCTGATTGATCCATGCTTCTTAAGGGATCATATCCTTAATGCTCTTCATTGGATAAATATTCAAAAAGTATACAATTATTGTTACAGCCTTATCTCAAAAAACATTAGGTAAACCCTTTTCCTTTAGCATGTTCCTTGCCATCTCTTGGATGGTCATATTCTTCCTCTCATCCACACCATTTTGATACAATATATACTTGGATATAAATTGTTTCTTTATCTCATGATCCTTGAAAAAATTCATGAACTTGTTAGAGATAAACTCGCCCCCTCTATATGCCCTTAAAATCTTGATGTAGTGGCCACATTGCTTCTCCACCATGGACTTGAATTTCTTGAAGGTATCAAATGCATCTCATTTGTTCTTCAATAAGTAGACCCATATATTTCAACTAAAATAATCTATGAATGTCATGAAGTAGACATTATTGGATAGGGAGAGGGTCTTCATTGTACCACATAAGTCTAAATGGATCAGCTCTAAAGGAGCTTTGGTTCTCCATGCTTTACCCATGAGAAATACATTCCTATGTTGCTTTCCTGATATGCATCCTTCACACACTTTGTTTGGTTGTTCTATAAGGGGAAACCCTATCACCATTTGCTTCTTATAAAGAAGGTTCAATCCTCCAAAGCTCAAATGCCCATATCTAATATACCAAATAGTATACTCATCTACTATCACCATTTTGAATGCTGATGCGAGATCACTTTGCATTCTCAATAGAAACATCTGATTGCTTGTCATCTTGACTTCTATAATTTATCTATTATAGCCACTCCTATCAAAGATGATGCATTCACCATTCTTAAATCTGACCTTGTACCCCTTTTCAACAAGCTTTCCAACGCTAATAAGGTTGTGCTTCAACCTAAGTACATAATGAACATCTTCAATTTATCTTTTGTCACCTTGCTTGGTGCGGATAGAAATTATGCCTTTTCCCATGTTGGGAACCTTCTCATTATTTCCCATTTTACCTTTGATTTTATTGACTCATCAATGTAGTTAAACATCTCTTTGTTCCCACGCATGTGGTTGCTACAACCACTATCCAAGTACCATGTTTATTTACCACTTTGCTCAACAATTTTTCATATTATGAATAAATTTCCACCTTTCGCATTACTATTAGGTTTAACCTCTTGTGTTTTGGATAAATTTAATTTTTTTCTATTCATATCATACTCCTTATTTCTACACTCACTAGCATAGTGTGCATACCTCTTTCAATAATAACATTAGATGCTAGAATTATCATACCTTTGTGTAGATCCTCCTCTTGAAGTTTTGTTGCTCCTTCCTCTTCCTCTTCCATGTGACTCTTGATGGCTATGCCTTCCACCTTCTTGACTGTTGTAAGTTCTTCATGTTCCTCTATTGTTTGATCCTCTCCCCCTTCCTTTCACATTCACATTGGTCTTGAATGCTTTCTCATAGGAGGAGGTTGCTGACATTTTCAACCTTTGTTCATGAGTTTGAAAGGAACCCATTAGCTCATCTACCATCATTTACCTCAAATATTTTGACTCTTCAATAACAATTACTATAGGTTTAAATCTAATTGGAAGGTTCCTCAACACATTCTCTATGATTCTATGATCTACCATGAACCATAACTACTTGTTGCCATGTCTAAATAGGCTTACAATCTAAAGTCTTTGATATCAGTTATTCATAGAAAATAAAGAATGTGCAGACCTAGGTAGGCAACAACCAATAATAAAATAAAATAGAAAAATTAAGACTGATATGATAGTTTATAGATGAAACTATAGTGTTGTAAATGCACTAAAAACACATCTTAAAAATAACAAAATAGGGGTGGCAAAGTATGGTTGAAAATTACACAAGTTTTCATATAGTTTAAATGATTCAAATATTCTATTACAAATGGATAAACTATTTCTCATTATATACAGTTACAACTGTTTATAAAATGATTGTTACAAACTGATATTTTGTCCTTGTTCTCTTTTGACTTTTCTCAGCAAACATTTCTCTTGCTTTGCCTACTTTATTCCTCTGTATTCTATGTCCACTACAGTCTATTGCTGCTCTACTATTTTCTCCTCCAAAATTCTTCTTTTCTGGACTTCCCATGACTACTACTGCTGCACAAAATATATTCTATTTGTTGCTACTTTATTTTTTGCCCTATCTTCTTTAGCTGTTACTGCGCTATATTCTCTTTCACACTTTATATTTGTCTTTTTTTCTTTTGTCCACTTATAATTGCTCTTCCACCTACCACCATTATTTCCCCCAAAACATTCAAATGGCTCCCAAAATTCAAATTGTTGCATTCAATTCGTTTGGTGGTTGCAGTTGTAGAGGGGAGCGGGGTAGGGGTAGGTGAAGGCAAAAATATTATTTTAACAATAACATAGTTGTCTTCCGCAAAATCACAAACTTTATTTTCTTTAGTTTCATCTTTTGTTGTGCATCCTCAACTCATTAAGTAAATTGTAAATAATGTCGGACACACATGATTTCGATCTCCTCGAATTGATCAAAAGTAATTACAGTTTGTTGGCTCATTACAATAATTTATAATAAACCTATAAATTTTCTATAATTCTATTGTACTTTAAATATTTATTAATTTGTTATCAATTGACATTTTTTTTTTAAAATTACAACAAACAAAAAAAAAAGGTAATATTACAATGGTGAAAGTTGGTTGGCTTTATACATCTAAATATTCAAATGTCATGTGAAAACATGTCAAAATAATTGCTAATCAATCTATCATGTCAAGAATAACAAAGAAATAAAATTATATTCACCCTCCAATTTTAAATGTGGACACTCCATAAAATACATTATATTCATCTTAAACCTTCCATAAAATACAAAAATGAAAAATAGGTGAACACCTATCTAGCGTAATTAATGTTGTTTAATGTTTCATGAAAAAATGAAGTGTATCACTCTATAATCAACGTCGTTTATTGTTTAATAAAGTCATCGATGCTGAAATTTGTGGCGTCGTGACTCGTGAGTGCGGTACTTTTGTTTGCAAGTGCCAAAGGATGTGAACCAAATTCATCGTCTAAAGGTAGTGTAGAAGCACTCTATTGTAGAAATAACTTGATTCTTAGCTGTCATATCTACTCTGTTAGTATATTCCAACTCCACTGCTGTATCAGAGATTGTCAGATGTCTTCTTAATTGGAAGGAAATTTGAGACAGATCAACGCTCTCCCGGTTTGTTTTCTTGACCATGAATGTGTCATTTAAAACTTGAAGTGGACAGGTTTTTATTTTTTATGCTCACTAGTACAATTATTGAGGGAGGAAACAGTCAAGTCGTCCCGGCTTATCCTCGGTCCTCGAGAATCTTGGGAGTCTTGAGCACTGTGGTTCAGTTGCCCACAACTGCTCACGTCGCTAAGTCACAGGTTCAGGTCACGATGCTGACTCTCGGGGTGAAAAAACAAAGCTAATCTTTCAGGCGTGGAAGAAATCAAGCCACTTAAAAATAAATATACAATTCAGACAGGATGTTTCTATCCATCCTGAAAGAATCAAACACAAGAAAAAATATCGGAGGTTCTCTTGACCTAAGATTCGCGATTTTGACATAACTGCATGACAGCCATCTATGTTGCTGCATTCCCAGAAATGAGAAACCAGAAACTGTAACATCATCAAAAACTTGATAAAAATGACCACGAAAAGTTTACAAGTAATACGATATGATACTATTTAAAAAATTATAGATATTGTTAATGGTGCAAAAATTAAATTTAGTGAAAGTGATAAAGCACTAAGAAAATGTTGTAAGTTTTGAATTTTTATTATATTGAGCTTTGAGGTAAAATAAAAATCATGTGAATTATTAATACTTAAAATTAGTAATATTAATATATATATAAATAATAATAAAATATCAAACTATTACATATCATCATTTAATTTTTTGCTATATTAAAATTTGAAAGATTGTTTATGCTTATTTGCATTGCCTTCACTTTAATCTTAATTAAACATGCCCATGCATCTTCAAACACGTTGATTAATAATTCATCATTTTCATTATTTATTGAGCCTCCATAGTCCGAATCTTATGACGCCTTAATTTGTATTCATTAGAAGTACGAGATAATAAACAAAGATTGAAATGTACATATACAAGGTCCTCTGCATTTTTGCTACTTAACTTATTACGCTTCATGAAATGGATAAATATGTAATAAGTTTAATTTTGTTATAATGGAAAAACACTAAAACCTTGTAAAATAAAATACATTTACAATTGTTAAATATTATTTGAAATTGAACTAAATCTACAACAAATTGAATTTAAATTTATTTTAAACTACGTGATTTCATCAATATACATTTTCCCTAAGAAAGGACACATATAGATGTGTCTCTTAGAAATGGTGTCTTCAATCCATAATTCTCCCAAATTTTTTTGGTTCAACTCTAACTCAATCATATTGAATATCTTAATGAGAAAATTTATCTAGTATATCAATATATTTTGACATTTTTTCCTTGATGTTATTACAATCCTCTCTATTAGGATATAGTTTGTCTATGTAGATATTTAATCCTTAAGAAATCTCATCATCTAAACATGGTTTCTTATGAAACTATTTTATATTATGTAAGAAGTCAACAATGTGAAGAGGACTATGAAGCATATTTCATCTTTTCAAACTATAGTGCCAAACCAAGTTTTGTGTTTCTTGCTCAAATGAAGGTGCCCCAAATTTTGACAAGAGAGTATCAAAAGGTCATTTGCTTGCTGCAAAAATAGAACTAATCCAATGCTAATAATGAGATTATAAATCTCATCACATGTAGATGTGCTAGTACTCGGTCAATCCGTCCATCTTTCCCACTCAATCAAAACCACCATCTACTTGAGAGATTGATTCACCTTCATGAGGCTGTCAACTATAATGAAGTTGAAACCAAAACATGTATCAACACATCTAAACAATTTTAAATTATATATATATATATATATATATATATATATATATATATAATGTGACATTGAATTACTAATAATAAAATTTTGTATCTTCTATGTATTTGCAACTACCTCAATGATCTAGGGAAGCCTATTGTGCAAATCATTGAGTAGCAAGTTTATGCAATAAAGTGCACATTGTATCCAAAATATGGTAAGATATTTATCCTCATTTTTTTCACCAACTAAAAAATATTTGAAGCATTATCTCTTATGATTTTACAACATTATTTATTCTCACTTGCTCAGTTAATTCTCGAAATATGCCTATGAAATATATCTTATCTTTTACATGCCTTGAAGTGTCATTTAATTTTATAAACATTAAGTCCTTACATGGAAAGATAATACTTTTTTATTGGAGGTCTATGAGTAATGTCAATCTAACCATTTGATATAATAGATACTCATTTATAGGAACAACTACCTCTAATACCCTTTAATATCACATTAATATGGTCGTTATCCTCATCCAAAATAAAAGCATGAAGCTTTTCATACCCTAGGATAAATACCTCTTTGAAGCATTATTTATCATTCTCATAGCTTATTTCTAAAGAGGGGACTTAATAATGTTTAATGGTATGCCACAACCAAAAAACAACCCTCCCAATAATAACATCAAACATTTTTCATGTCACGAACATAAAAATCTTTTCTAATGAGAGATGCATGAATGGACATTGGAGAGTTAATTGAAAATCAAGATGGATTCCCAAATGTACCTACAACTTGGCATTGAGGTCTTTGTGATTGTTATGAATCTGCAGGTTTCATATACTCTAAAATAAAAAAATTATTAAAAAAATAATCTCATTTAACTTTTGCAATTGTTTTGTAAACAACTATTTGTTCTTTTCTTCCAATACCCAAAAAGTGATATTGGATCTATGCAATTGAATAGATTTTTTTTCTAAATGAAAAAGTCCATATCCTACTATCTAAACTATTGCAATTCTCTGATGAATAACTATCCATTCTGATCATAAATTTCTACATCCTCTATTCAAATTCATTCTTTTCTTTGTTATACTTGGGGGGGTTTCATAGTGTCTTATGTTTAATTGTTGAGTAGTAGTTTTTGAAGAGTCTAGGTAAGTGTCCATTTGTTTTTCAACTATGAGAAAAAGCATATTCATATAAACCTAAGAACTAAAATAAAATTGAAATTTTGAAAAAGATTTTATTTGTGAAAAAGAATTTAAAAGATTTACATATCTAGAATATAAGTTTCTTCTATAACTTTCCAATTAAAACTTAACACACGTTAAGTTATAAGAGAGGGATTCAACTATTTTGTTGCTAACTATGCTTAACTATGTATTAATCGTTCTCAAATTATCTCAAAATCACCCATTTTCATGAAAATGTTGAGACTGATTTCAAAAAAAAATTAAGATGTGCTTATTTTCACAAAAAAAAATTCCTTATAAAGTGAGATAATAGTTAATACAAAAAATCTACAAACCATAATAAATGCATCACCAAAATAGGGAGAAATGATCGAGATTATCTCTTTGCCATTATATATACAATAGTTTTTTACATCGGAGGCATGTCTATTTGGATGCTAGCCCTTCAAATTCATCTCACATGGGATAAAAAATAATATTTGCAGGCTATAAATAATGGAAAAACCTGCTAGACATCTATATTGATGACAAATTATAATTGATCCACACTGATGTTTGCCAACTATCCACCTTCCTTCCATTGAAACCATTCCTGATTCACACCTGATCTCGAATGAACGTCTTCTTTATAACAAAATTTCCATTATAACTAGCACACTAATTATTGTATTATATTCTAGTTACTCAACAACAAACCAAACCAGTAGCTGCCATTGTTGGTGAAGTTTTCATACTGCACAAAATGGGTTGGCAATTTGATTAGAATTTAAGTGGAAAGGTTGAACATCGAACCAAAATCATAATGAGATAACAATTTTTTTGGGTAACTACTATTGAAATAAACCATATATTAGCTACATTTGGATAACCTTTTTTCCACATTTGATGTTATAAATAACATGTCAAGGCCTGGCACATCACATATGAGCTATGTCTGATCGAATTGCAACATCTTGCACTAAAAAATTAGGGAGAAAGATGATGGGTGTTTTATTTTTGTTGTTGTTTTATTAATGACATTGAAACCTTAGGATAGGATCGGTAGCGAGGACATCCACCATTTTTGATTACACTAGTATGCCTCTCGTGCACTTGAGAGTCGTCTTCTATAGTCTTAGATCTGAGCCTTGAGCTCTTTCATCATATAGTTTCAATTATTGTTTCAACACCAAATCTTTCTCCAACAGGGTTTCTTACTTCTCGTCTTTGATCTTCTTATGATTCTTAGATGTGGGAGATAGGTCTTCAAAATTTCCATTATATATGTGCTAGAGCATGTGCCATTTCACCTTTCCAATCCTCCTGCCAAAAACTAATTTATTCCTCAAGAATGAGATACTTGATAACTAAAATAGGATAAACAAAGGCACTTTCTCCCACATGCTCTACATATATTCTTACTTTGAGAAACCTCTTAATTCTTCCCACATGTAAATGGAGGCCAGTCTTCTAAGTTATTAGGGCACCTAGAAGGTTGATAGGACACTTGTAAGGTTAATAGGAGATGTGGAACTAGACATTCCATCTTGACATGCTAAACTCCCTAAATCTTTATAATTCACCATATGAGACTAAGGTGGTTTGTAAAATTTTTATCATATTGATTAATTTATCCAAAATTTCAATGAGTTTAATAATAGGTGGCACCTTCTAAAGTGAATATCAAAAAATAATATAAATATATTAATATTATATATAATATTATTCACTCTCACTAACACACACATGTATGTATATGTATATGTATGTATATAAGTAAATAAAATTATATATAATATTAAATAATATATTATATATATTTTTTGATATTAGAAAAGTAATATATTATTTGTTTAATCATTATTTATAGTATAATTATATATATTTACATTATATATTATATGTGAATATTAAAAATTATATATATATATATATATATATATATATATATATATATATATATATATATATATATTATATGTTAATATATTGTCTTATTATATTACATTTTATATTTTAATGTTTCATATAAAATATTTATGAATATTACATATGTTATATAACATATACAAATATTATATTATATAATATATATTTTAACATTATATAATATTTAATATATGATTTTATATTATAATATATTACATTTTATATTGTATTGTAATCTATAATATATATTTTTTAGTATATTAAATTATAATTATTATAATATTTGATAACTAAATATAAAATAATATTTTAAAATTGGCATTTGAATACTCTTCACACACACACACACACACACACACACACACACACACACACACACACACACACACACACACACACACACACACACACACACATATAACATAAGCATTATACCTCCACATATGGCACATAGTGAATGACTCAATACGTGTCCCAGGCACTCATTGTTCTTCATTTATGTATGTTGTAGCTAAGTAGTCATAAAAAAATTTCACCAAATTTTTTATTTATCCTATTTTATTGTTACAACTAAGCTTTCATGAAGTAGTGGCATCAACTATTTTTGTGTTTTTTTTTGGTTTTTTGTTGAATAGCCAAAATATAATACAATACTTAATACACTGACTCTTTCACAATGGAAAGAGTTATATCAAAGAGGTCAGTTTTCTTCATCTATGATGTTAATTTTATGTCATTTGATGATTATTTGTGCCCTCTTGATAGAGAGGAGGAGTTACAACTCAAAAAAATCTATTTTTTTATTTTCCATCAAGAAGATTCACTACCATCTTCTGATGTCAGATATGGCTATCATAGTTGTCAAAGCCAGTGCTATGAAGAAATGAAGCAGGTGTAGAAACAAAGGCTATAAAATCAAGCATTTGACAGATGAAGTTATGACCTATTAAAGTTATGGGTTATATAAGCCTCATCAAAAGCATCTCACATGTTAGAAGGTAATGCCCAGAATGTACACGTGACCATGTAAATGGATGAGAAAAATTTAATAAAAGTGGGTGTATCTAAAGGTATATTTGTAAAATGAAATGAGTCTAGGTGTTGGTTCCTAATTATACACCTCTAGGATTCAGCTTTGCACACTTGAGAAGATGGAAAATGTAGATGATAAACCCAAATTATGTCGTTATAATTGGAGAAGCGCTTAACATCTAGATAGACTAAATGAAGATAATGACTAAAAGACACTGATAGAGGGTATGGTTATTTCGCTACTACTTCTAGCTTTGCCTAAATCAAGGTGAGAGGACCTATGGGGTAGCTTGCTCACATGGAGGGATACTGCAGTTTAATTTCTAGGAAATTATTGGTACACACACAAATCTGACCAAAGTATAACCAAATTTGTACAGTCCACTCAAAAGATTTATCACACAAACTGAGAAAATACTTCTAAATCAGACACAAGCTACTAAAGACAGATGGGAAAGTGACTGCAACCATCATTTCTAGAGAAAATTTTGATAACTAGGAGCTAAATGAAATATTACAATGTTAGGCTTCAAAGAACAATTACAAACACAATCTAGATTTACAATATTTAGGCATTTGTAAGCAAATAACACTTAAGATACTTAATAACATGTATTATTTATAGGGGTAGGGCAGGTATGACGAGTTAGGTAGATATAAGAGAGTGGTGGTTTATTTCAACACAGGGAACTCCTTCAACATCCATGCTATCATTCATTGTAAAATGTAAAAGACTGAGTAAACAAGCTAAAAAAAACCATCAAAAATAGTTTGCATTAATTGATTCCAATCCAATGCAAGCATTCAAATGATCCTTAAAACCCCAACACATACACTGCAAGTGAAGATTCAATCACTTTTTTATGTCAACTCCATAAGTCTAGGATGTCCTTAAAAAACTATCAACAACACATTTTCAAATCACAATACAGAAAGAAATTTAAACAACCTAGATCCATGCCTAGAATGACTACCATTAATAGACATAAAACTAAATACCCAGTCATTAATGTATGAAGAATGTACCATTGCACTTCATTGACAAGATATAGTATAAATCACATATCTTGTCATTAAATTGAAAGTAGATCAATATACATAATGTTCAGAATGTATAACAATAGTGAAGAGCATGTTGGATTTGCTCTGAAATAAGGGAGACATACACAAAATGCTCTTAGAGTTTGCTAATGACTATACAACTGCAATCACCTTAGCAAGAGAGGCAAAACACATACAGCAAAGATCTCAAAAAAACCAACAACCTCTATAAAGAGGACAAGCCCTCTTTACTTATACAAATCTCTCACCCAAAATATTCCTCCAAGATGATCTAGCGAGAAGATGCCTTTGATCATCCCTGAAAGCTCATGTTTTACAAGGAAATCATTACAGTAAGTGGTTATCCATGTAATGATGAGATTTCAAATGAACTTTGATATGCTTGACTAGAAATCTTGATGCAGTTGGGTTTGAGAAATAATATTCATTCTGAGAGAAAAATTGATTTTATCTTTCTGTGTTACCTCTTTTCCTTGCTCTCCCACTAATCATTTGCCCAACTGAAAGTAAGTTTGTATATATATATATATATATATATATATATATATATATATATATATATATATATATATATATATATGCTTTTCCTTGCTCTCCCATAATTCTGCTTTATAAAATAATATATATTATTTATTAAAAAATAGTTACAAACCATAACAAATGCATCAATAAAATAGGAAGAAATGATCAAGATGATCTCTTTGCCATTATATATTCAATAGTTTTTTTTATAATTTTGATGGATCAAGATGACTCATGAGAGTGATTGCTCAAGGGTGTACATGATAATTCAATTCCATTTTAAATAAATATATATATTTATAACACTAATCAAAAGTTTAATGCAATTTTTTTAAAGGGGTTTTGTTTTCCCAATGCATTAGTGTCATTTTGTTTCTCATATCTTTCTTTATTTTTACAATACACAATCAGTACAGTGGATCCTAAACTCATTAAATTATAAATAATGTCAGAGACACATAAAATTTCGATCTACATGAATTGGTTGAAGGTATTGACAATTTGTTGATTCATTACAATAATAAAATGGTATAAAACCAATAAATTTTTTACAATTTTATTTTACTTTAAATATTTATTAATTTATTGTCAATTGGCATTTTTTTAAATTACAATAAAAAAAATAATATTGTAATGGTGAAAGCCGATTCATCCTTTGCATCCAACTTTTCAAATGCCTTGTCAAAACATGTCAAAAATAATTGACCATTCATTCTTCAATATCTTCCCTCTAATTGTTGGTAGGCCAATATATCTCTATTAATTGATAGGCTTCGAACACTTTAATATCGTCTAACACTGATAAATAAATGCATTATATTCATCCTCCAATTTCAAATATGGCCTAGATAGATTGATTAGATGAACAACTACAATGTTATTTAATGTTTCATTAATAAAAATGAAGTCATTCTTTTATTAACGTCTCATTCTTTTATTAATGTCTCATTCTTTGATTAACGTCAATTAATGTTTAATGAAGTCATCGACGTTGAAAATTGGGGCGTCGTGACTCGTGACTGCGGTGGATATGCCAAAAATGAAAAATGAAAACAGTGGTGGGCATGTACATGTTAGAATTATTGCACCTGCTTGTTTGCAAGCGCCAAAAGATGTGAACCAAATTCGTCGTTTTAATGTGATATGGTACCTCCTTGCTCGTACGCGACAAAGTAGTGGTTCTCTTCCGGATCTGAAATTTTCCCCACAATTACCAGAGATAGTGTAGAAGCCCTCGATTCTCAGATGGGCCAATTTCATCCACTATCAATAATTTGATTCTTAGCTGTCATTTCTACTTTGTTAGTATATTTCATTTATAAAAATTTATTGTTTCATTTGTCTTAATTGTCTATAATAGTAATTTGGCGAGCATATACACAAATTAAATACATGCATAAGTGTTGAACCAAAACATAGATAAATATTTTAATTACACTAATATTATTTTATTGCACATTTACATTATAACCATTACACAAATATATAGGAAATGTTTTTCTTATAATTGGGGATCGCATAGAAACTTATGCTTTGTGATGCTTCTATAATGATGACATTAGTGGGAAAGTATGAACCATAGTCTTAGGGATAACAAGAGACAAATAAGGATAGGATTTTGTCTTGAAGCTAAAAGGATACACACTTGTCAAAGAAGATTTTGATGGGGTGATATGATAGGGAGTAGTGATGAGGATGTGATGAGGATTGGGGACGTATATATCTAGATATGGCTAATTAATTACATGTAGACTCAGATTTTGACATTATGATGTTGCTTGATGATGGTATTTGATGGTACCCTGATCTCAAATCAATTGCTGAGAAGAAAGTGGCTCCGTGAAGTTCATTGATCCTGGGTATTGTATATTTAGTCTTGATGGTCTTTTTATTTAACTTCCGATAATCAATACACATTCTTAATGTCCCATCCTTCTTTTTGACCAACACAACTGAAGAAACAAATGGACTAGCATTTGGCCTAATATGCCCCATCTCTAAGAGTTCTCTATGTTACCCTGATCTCAAATCAATTGCTGAGAAGAAAGTGGCTCCATGAAGTTCATTGATCCTGGGTATTGTATATTTACTCTTGATGGTATTTTTATTTAACTTCCGATAATCAATACACATTCTTAATGTCCCATCCTTCTTTTTGACCAACACAACTGAAGAAACAAATGGACTAGCATTTGGCCTAATATGCCCCATCTCTAAGCGTTATTTCCAAATTCTACCACAATTAATGAATTCAATGCTACAACTACTAGAACACTATAACAATGAATTAAATGCTACAAATACTAGAATAGTATAACAATGCATTCAATGCTACAACTACTAGAACAATATAACATTATAACAATGCATTCAATGCTACAACTACGAGAATAGTATAACAATACATTCAATGCCACAACTACTAGAATAATATAACAATGCATTTAATGCTAAAACTATTAGAACAATATAATAATGCATTCAATGCTACAACTACTAGAACAATATAATAGTGCATTTAATGCTACAACTACTAGAACAGTATAACAATGCATTCAATACTACAACTACTAGAACAGTATAATAATGCATTCAATGTTACAACTACTAGAACAATATAACAATGAATTCAATGCTACAACTACTAGAACAATATAACAGTATAATAATGCATTCAATGCTACAACTACTAGAACAGTATAACAATGCATTCAAATACTACAACTACTAGAATAGTATATCTCTATAGAATATTTACTCTGTTTTATCTCCATACAATATATAAACTTGACCACAATACATTTTAAATATTTAAAATATTAAAATTATATACCCAGAGTATTTGGAACAACTGTAAAATATCATTTAATAAAACAAGTGTTTTCTATCCTAACATGATATAAACTATTTGAAACATTATAAACTGTCATTTTGAACATTATAAACTGTTTGAAACAAATTAACATTTTTCTAGAAGAGACTCTCCACCCCCTTGTTACTTTCCATTTCCCTCCATGGAAACCCCATTGTCTTGACCTGCCTGTGTATCCTCCATTATCACTCCCTTTTGAAAATCCTCTATAACAGAATTCATATTTTCAAGAATTACCCTCTCCTCATTCGTTATATCGCCTATTGAAACAATAGTTGGATCCGTATCTTTTTTTGATTCAATAAAATGCTTAGATCCATCCCATGCTCTTTAATTATTTTCTTCAAAGTATTGTTTTGTTTATTTAACAGAACAAGCTTTTCCTTAAATATAATTATTGAGGCAATACTTTTGCGGACGTGTTTCAAATGCATATTAAAAAGACATATTTTTTGCTTCACATTTTCATATTTTTCCTATAATTAACAAATAATATACAAGTGTCAATCACATACAAAGTTTAATAACTAAAATACACATTATAGATAATGAAAACTTACCACAACTTTATCCTTCTCTGCTTGTGCAATGGTAACAAAGTTTATATCTCTAGCCCATTTATTGAAATAGGCCTAGGCTTCTCCATTTAAAATTTTCAACTTGTTTATCATAATCCCTAAAACCTTATCATTGTAAACATTGTTAACATAAATCAATCCAAATTGAGCTTGTTGGAATAAAACATCAATCTTTGAGGGTTCATTTTGAACAAGCAAAAACAAATTAATTCTTTGGGGTGTGGTTTTGATAATGGGTATTGATGTATTTGATAATTTATTTTTCTCTTATCTCCCATTGTTTTAAATAATTAAATTCATCAATAAAAAATTAGTGATAGAATCACCAAAGACATTTAAATTATTAGTGTGGGGTAGGGTAGCTGGAGAAGAGGTATCCATAGAAGGCACTTCTATAGGCACATTAACAACTTGAATAAAATCATGTGGATTGAATCCACTAATAGTCGAGGCCCCACTTTTGATCCCAAAAACTCTTCATGTAGATCAATTTGATGCAAACATGTAAGACCCTGTGCACTAGAAACACCACCAATAGAGAAAATTGGAAAATCAAAAATTTCTAGGGTTCCTCTATTCTGTGTAGGGAGGGAGATGTTCTTTCCTTTTCTTTGAGTTTGGATGGGTGGTGGGGGTGGTGGCATACTTTGTGGTCTCCTGATAGATGTTGGGTGGACTGTAAAATAAAAAAATATTCAAATTAGTAAATTTGAAATTATAAAATTAATGCAAATTCAAATCAAATATGTTATTACATGTCGAGGTGACTGCCTCTTCCATTCTAATTTTCCTTGATGGAGTTACCTAATCCCCTATTATTATCCTTGTGGGAGTTGGCTCTTTCCATCTCATTGTCCTTACAAGAGTGACATTGGTGGTTTTACCTACAAAATAAGTAAATTATCCAGTTAATAAATTACCCAATTCTAAAAAACTTTAATTCAAAAAGAAAGTTGTAAGATGACAAACATTGATCATGTTATCAAAAAGAGTCCTCAATGATAATAATTTGAGGCAAGTGCCAAAAAAAAATTAAAAAATAATATGATAATTTTTTTCCATTACATAATATAATAAATAAATATTAAAGGAAATTTGGGGGAACTTGGAAGTGAAGATGAAATAGAATCACTTCTTGGGCATTTGGCAATTCAAAATGAATTGAAAGAAGACTCCATAAATTGGGTATCACTGGATCTCTATGGATCATGCTAACCTTTGAATGCCACCTATTTTCATTGATTCCATTCCAATGCAAGCATTCAAATGACCCTTGAAACCCCAACGCATACACTGCAAGTGAAGATTCAATCAATTTTTTCTATCAACTCCATAAGTCCAGGATGTCCTTAAAAAACTATCAACACATTTCTAAATCACAATACATAAATAAATTTAAAAAACCTAGATCCATGCCCAGAATGACTACAATTAATAGACATAAAACTAAATACCCAATCAACAATGTATGAAGAATGTACCATTGCACTTCATTGACAAGATATAGTAGAAATCACATATGTTGTCATTAACTTGAAAATAGATTAATGTACGTAATGTTAAGAATGCATAACAATAGTGAAGAACATGGTGGATTTGCTCTGAAATAGGGGAGACATACACAAAATGCTCTCAGATTTTGCTAATGACTGTATAACTACAATCACCTTAACAAGAGAGGCAAAACACATACAACAACGATCTCGAAAAAACCAACAATCTCTATAAAGAGGACAAGCCCTCTTTACATATACAAATTTCTCACCTAGAATATTCCTCCAAGATGATCCAGCTAGAAGATGCCTTTGATCACGCCTGAAAGCTCATGTTTTGTAAGGAAATCATTCTAGTAAGTGGTTATCCATGTAATGATGAGATTTCAAATGAACTTTGATATGCTTGGCTGGAAATCTTGATGCAATTGGGTTTGAGGGAGAATATTCATTCTAAGAGCAAAATTGATTTTGTCTTCATGTGTTACCGCTTTGCCTTGCTCTCCCACTAATCATTTGCCTAACTGAAAGTTTGTAAATACATATATAATAATTTATTGCCTTGCTCTCCCATAATTCTACTTTATAAAGTAAGATATTATTTATTACAAAATAGTTACAAACCATAACAAATGCATCAATAAAATAGGGAGAAATGATCAAGATGATTTCTTTGCCATTATATATTCAATAGTTTTTTAATAATTTTGATGGATCGAGATGACTCATGAGAGTGATTGCTCAAGGGCGTACATGATAATTCAATTCCATTTTAAATAAATAAATATATTTATAACACTAATCAAAAGTTTAATGCAATTTTTTTAAAGGGGTTTTGTTTTCCCAATGCATTAGTGTCATTTTGTTTCTCATACCTTTTTTTATTTTTACAATACACAATCAGTACAGTGGATCCTAAACTCATTAAATTATAAATAATGTCAGAGACACATAAAATTTTGATCTACATGAATTGGTTGAAGGTATTGACAATTTGTTGATTCATTACAATAATAAAATGGTATAAAACCAATAAATTTTTTACAATTTTATTTTACTTTAAATATTTATTAATTTATTGTCAATTGACATTTTTTTTTAATTACAATAAAAAAAAAATATTGTAATGGTGAAAGCCGATTCATCCTTTGCATCCAACTTTTCAAATGCCTTGTCAAAACATGTCAAAAATAATTGACCATTCATTCTTCAATATCTTCCCTCTAATTGTTGGTAGGCCAATATATCTTTATTAATTGATAGGCTTCGAACACTTTAATATCGTCTAACACTGATAAATAAATGCATTATATTCATCCTCCAATTTCAAATATGGCCTAGATAGATTGATTAGATGAACACCTACAATGTTATTTAATGTTTCATTAATAAAAATGAAGTCATTCTTTTATTAACGTCTCATTCTTTTATTAATGTCTCATTCTTTGATTAACGTCAATTAATGTTTAATGAAGTCATCGACGTTGAAAATTGGGGCGTCGTGACTCGTGACTGCGGTGGATATGCCAAAAATGAAAAATGAAAAATGAAAACAGTGGTGGGCATGTACATGTTAGAATTATTGCACCTCTTTGTTTGCAAGCGCCAAAAGATGTGAACCAAATTCGTCGTTTTAATGTGATATTGTACCTCCTTGATCGTACGCCACAAAGTAGTGGTTCTCTTCCGGATCTGAAATTTTCTCCAAAATTACCAGAGGTAGTGTAGAAGCCCTCGATTCTCAGATGGGCCAGTTTCATCCACTAGCAATAATTTGATTCTTAGCTGTCATTTCCACTTTGTTAGTATATTCCGACTCCACAGCTATGTCAGAGATTTTCAGATGTCTTCTTATTTGTAAGGAAATTTGAGACAGATCAACGCTCTCCCGATTTGTTTTCAGTTGTTTAAATTCTGCTATTTTCTTCATTCCTTTTTTTCTTTTAGTTTCTTTGAAAATGCGTAACACATGGAGCTGTTTGGCTGCTGCTGCTTCTGAAAATAAGAATTTGTTGGATATAACCCCCGTCTTGGAGATGATTCAAGATGCGAACCAGCTCAATGACTTACTCTCTTTGATTGATCATCGCCTGGAAGCGATTGAGATCGCCATGAACATGGTAATCATAATTTACCTCCGCTTCTTTATTTTTATACTTGCATATCCAATGATGATCTTAGAATGCTCATATTATGCAGGCAGAACAAGGGAGAACCAACACTTCTGCACAAGAAACTGCTAGTTCGGACACAACTTCTGCACTAGAAGAATCTGCTAGTTCGTACACCACTTTCACACAAGCAACTTGGTGCCCGAACAGTTCTGCACCAGAAACTGCTAGTTCGTCTCGACTAACTTCTTTCATCCAATTTGGGCAGGATTTGTTGGAAAAAGTGTTGAAGAGAGCTCACGGACGCGGCGGAAAGGTATCAAGTGTTTGAAGCTTAGTCCATAAGACATTTTACTATTTATTCTTTGGATGGTTTGAAAATTTTCTTTATCATGTCTTTTTAATGGATATGTGGTTGTTCTCATCTGCACAGAAAAGGTTTATGTCTAGGGTCGATCGTGTCACGCGGAAGGTTATTAGTGATTTGGGAAAAGAAATGGCACAAATTCATTTGCTTGCAGCGGGGCTTTCCATGTAAATTGAAAGCCCCGCTGCAAGCAAAGGAAATAGGCGAAAATAAAATGAAATCTTAAAAGATTGTAAAAACATTTTATAAATCAAATTTATTATTATTATTATTTTTTTTTTTTAATTAATTTATGAAAAACTACTCCATCAAGTTTGTAAAAAAAATAATACAAATAAAAAATATGTTAAAAAAATGTCAATATTAAATATTTTAAAGAAACATAATAATAATTTGTTTTATTTGTGTGGCAATCTTGTCAGTTATGTCACCAATATTCATTGAGTAAAGAGTCTTTGTAACAAGAGAGAAGGATTAATTATTTATGAAGTGTGTTATTAAACACTTTTTTTCCGTATTTATTTTGTTATTTGAAAAGTTGATAAAATGAAATAAGTGCCCTGGTAATTGTTCAAAAGAGAATTTAGGAGGATTTAAGACACTAGATCTTACTGCAATTATCGGATATTGCTCATAAAGCCTTGCATTAATTTTAGCAGCTTTTGCATCAAGTTCAACACCCACTTGCCAAAATGCAAGATCTAACTCATCCACTACGTTACTGCACAACTCTTATAGTTTTCAAAACTTGCAGGGTAGTTTTTGACGTTTTTAATATTTTTTAGTCCAGACACGCCTCACCACACTGATTTAGCTATGTGAACCTCTAGACAATGAAATGAGATTTCTAAAATGGTTTCACAATTAGACCACACACAGAAAAGTTAGGTCACACCAAACAAACTTGCTTGATGTAGAATCTATGGTATCTCCTTATTCATTTTTCAATGTTTTGGCTCATCCCAAGTTGACACAAGGCATTAAGGATATATTATGCACATAACATAATTTCAAGTTGTTAGTGTGACTCGTACACCTTGTGTATCTTTGTGGAAATTATAGAGACTCTCTACACTCTAATGTGATTTTGTAACACCAAGATGAATCACTACAATAATGTGCAACACTTGTGTAAATTTTACGGTATCCTTGTGTGCTTCTACAATGTCAAGATGAACACTACACAACACTCCAATCATGTGCATGACTTAGTACCTTCACAGTATCGACATCAAGCATTTAGACATGAAGCACCCCTCCATGCTTTTATAACACTATACAACATGTCGTACATCAATCTAACTTAGTGTAATACTCAACATCCACATACCAAAACATTTCTACCATGTGGTATCCCAGGTGGTGTTACCCATTTTTGCACCATGTCATGGATCTTGTCAGCAAAACAAAATTGATGGAAGTGTAACTGTCACACCTATAAGGAAATCAAACTGTCACACAAGCAAAAGATGAACCATTATTGTAAGTGTATACTTTCATAACTATTTTCTTATAATGATATATATTATAAGGCACTGAACATGGTAGAAGACAGAGAGAATAGACATATGAGACTCATATAGTGACGAAGTGAGTGACAATTTTTATCTTTCCTAATTGACCATGTCTACAACATCCTAAATACTTGCATGTCTTGAGCATCTTGTATCAGATGATCCCTTCCCAGACTAGGTAAATACATTATGATGTTTATCCCTCTCTGATCATAGGAACCTACTTTATCTAAGGACATCATAATTAGTTATGATGTATATCCCTTTCTAATCACATGTACTTGAAAATTCTTTGTCTTAATGTGCATTGTACGAATATGTTCTTTTACCTATTATTTCTATTCCATAGAATTGGCACCATTTTGCCAAATTCCTATGTTAAATGTGTAATGGTTGTTTATGTGTCTGTCTTGTTATATTCCATTACATGTTCATTAATTATACAACTTTGTTTGAATTCACTTCCGCATATAACTTCCTTAAATACACTTAATTACATTCTCCACTAGGCCTCCTCTAATCCCTAGATAAGTTGTATTAGAACATACACACTTAATATCATTTATGAGTCATATCTTTACAGCATTTGTCAAACCTTCATATTTTTTAGTTGTCTATGATAAGCCAATAAATTAGCATCCATATGCATACTCCATTTTATTCTATGTTACATTAATGGGAAAATCAAGTAATACTTGGAAAACAACTCCTATATTAAAGTGTCTTTTTAAAATTCTTTAGAAGGTAACATGCATTTTCTTTAGGAAATCCAACATCTCTGCACTAGAATCAATAGTTGTAATATGCTCTCCAATCCAAGGAGAAAGGATTTAGTCTTGTCATGGAACAACTAATAGATCTCAAGACACATAACATTAATCTTGTTGAGCCTATCTAGCATAGCCTTATTCAAGCCAAGGATAGATGTCTTCTTGTCATGCAAAATCTATAGTAAGAGCTCTCTACCAACAAGAAATAAATTGATGAACTTGAATTTGAGTGCAAAAATTTTAAAGCACCTGATCCTCTAGTTATCAGTGTGCCACCAAGCCTAGTCATGACATTATATGTATAGGAAATGATGGATGAAAACATTACAGGTTCATGTCATTCTCCATAGTTTGATTTGTTAGCAATATTTTTTGATAGTTTTGAGAATCACACCAATGGAATTGGTTATAAGTTGATGAAAAAAATAGGATATGAAGGCCAAGGTCTAGTCAATAAGGTTCAAGGAATCACCAATACGTTGTAGATAGAGATGAAACTGCTTAATATGGGTTTTGGTTACACTGATTGTAACACAAGTAGAAAAATATTTATACACTTCTCACCAGAGTCATGTGTTGATGATGCTTCCACATCACACTCTAAAGAAGATATACCAAGTGTTTTGATATAAACATTGGGTTCCTCATCCCAAAATCTCTCTAAGAATGATACAAAAGTCATTGGAGCATCTGAGCCATACTTCACACACAAATCACTATTTAAACACATGCAAGATATTTAGAGAAACAACACCACTATAGTGCTAATAATGTGCCATCCAACTCAGCAACAATGTCACACACAATCAAAATTATAATATCTTTAGAAAAGATAAATGTAGAAGAAGCATCAAGCACATCTGCATACTTTAGAGTAGAAGAACCCTACTCAATGAAAACAATGTAAACTAAAGCATATGCATTGAAAACAACCTACACAACACCAGTGCAAAGAACATCATATGGATTTATTGCTCTAGCTACTAAGACACTCTTGTTAGAGACATACACTACACTTGTCAATTACATCCATCGGAATATTCATATACCTAAAAATCATTGGGATCTTTATCCTTGTTTACTTTTTGGAAGAAGCAGGCATTCTTAGTCCACCTATTGATTTTTAGACATTCTAGTACAAATAACTATGTATTCACTAAAGCTACATTATAGGTATATGGACCTTGATAGTTGGGGATAAATCTCTTCCTCTTTATAGCGATTGTACAAATGCAAAGTTTTTGACATCAAAAACACTTCATGTTATACGTCTATGCCTACACTAATCTTTACATAACACACTTTTCATTGTATACCATCACATCTACGATTTCACACTATTAGTAGGCCAAATTATATTGGAGCAACATGTCTCATGTTTACATAGGAAGCTTCAAAGTTATTTATAGATCTAGAGCACACAAAGTTTCTCAACTTCACTCTTATATCCAAGATTTTTGATATCAAACATCAAACTCATATAGCATAGAGATCATTGTATTATCACTGCTATAACATCAAAGTTAGTGGATCAAACTTCATTGTTTACTATGTTCGTGACCATACAACATATATTTGACATGGATATGTTTCATCTACAATCTGATATTGCATACATGGACCCTTCACATTATTTGGGAAGACAATAGGAGTACACATACCCATTTATCAGTGTTAGAGTACAAGGATCACACACATCCTTTGGAAATCATAGGAATTTATTAAAAAAATTGACACTTTATTATCATGAGTAGAAACACATTCTCAAGAACTGCAAGTTAAGTTTTTAACACCAATAGAATTAGGGTAAATTTTAGTGGTGAATATTCATTAATTCATGAATATTTTGGTTTGGGGAAATTAAATTTGGTGATTTTTTTGGGTGCAGCATAAGACCCATTCGCATAAAATTTTAGGATGTCATTTTTTTAGGGGTCATCTTACCAATGATTTAAAATAATTGTGTGTGTGTGTGTGTGTGTGTGTGTGTGTGTGTGTGTGTGTCTATATATATATATATATATATATATATATATATATATATATATATATATATATATATATATATATATATATTCCAAGAGGTCAGGAACTTACCATTGAAGTATCTTTCTTCACCACATTACAAAGATCTTGAGACTTTAGTTCAGATTGTGCCACCTGACTGCTTTTAGTAGCAACTAAACTACCCAACAACAAAACACCACCTACTAGAACTATGTTTCATGATAATAACCTGACACCTAATGGCACTATGTCGCATGATCACACCATAGATTTTTGGTAGTATTGTGTCATGTAATAATGACTTGACACCTAATAACAATGTGTTATGGGATGATAAATTGACACCTTATAGTAATGTGTTGCACAATGAAAATTGATTATCTGGAAATACTATGTCATGTGATAATACCCTGACACCCCGTAGCACTATGCCACATAATAATAAATTGTCACCTGATAGTACTATGCCATGCAACAACTTGATGCTTGATAGCAGACGGGAACCTGACAATGCTAAACTTCTTGGTAATAAAAATATGGAATTAGGAGGTAATGATAAGGGTAAATCACCATAGCAAATACCAAGAAAATCCAACAGCATGTCTCATTTTAGAAATTTAGGAAAGAAGATTATGCAAACAACATGCACTACAAATATAGATAATTATGAAATTTTTTTAAAAAATATTAGTTAATGTTATTATTTTAGAATAATTGTAAAACTATTTCAATGTAGAAATCAACATGGATAATGACACTATTTCATTATAAAGAATTAATCCCAATAACTTCTCACCACTCGAAGATTTTATTAATGACATACCACCCCTAAAAGACACTCCTTTGAGCACTTCACCAGGGAATTTTAGTTCTTTTTAGACACCAAATTCTATTAAAAATTCCACTCAAAAATTTCAACAGAGGAAGATAAGTACATGGATAATAGGAAGGTCTTTTCAAGTTGACTGGGCTGCAAAATATCCATTTATAGACCCTATAGAACTGGAAAATAGTAATGAGCCTCCAATAGAATGCAGATGTATAATTTGAAATTGGAAACTTGGAAAATAACACATAATACAAATTAAATTGGACACAATTGAGAAACATTATGGGAATACATATACGTGAATCACCCAAACGGACATATAACAAGAACACATAGATAAAAAAAATAGAGAATAATGCATACATGTAAGATATGCGGGTGAATACAAAAATGATAAAAAATGACAAAAACTTCTTGTTGAGAAAGGGGGAACAATCAAAGTGTAATTTGGAAAAGTTATGCAGTCCAATCTTAAGGCAAAATATGTATAGTTCTCTACTATTATCCACATTTTAAAAAAGGATAGACTGATTTCTGATTTTCTAGATTACAAAATTTTATTTCAACATAATGGGTTTCTGGATATTCCACAGTCACATTGGTTGGATAACAGTTCTTGGGAAATGGAAAAATATCTAGCCATTGTTGAGAAGGAGGATTTTAAAGAAAGTGTTAAGAGATCATTGTTTATCTCTCTTTCCATCGATGAGGTCACTACAATTGATAACACAACATGGGTTTGCATGTATGTGTATACTTTTAACTATCCATAAAATGGTAGAAAATAACAATGCATAAAACCTTCATAAATTGGTTGTATCCAATTTAAGAGAGAGAGCTAGGATGGATGATTATGACATAGCTACAAAGCTAGTGTGTGTTGGTGCTAATGGTACATTAGTGATGCATGGGAATAGAAGTGGTCTTTGTGTTTGCCTTCAAACAATAGTTTCTACATTTGTGATTCCAATTCATTGTATGGAACATAGGATGAATCTTACATACAAAATTGCTAGCACATTCAGTAATGTTACAAAAGTGGAAGAACTTATTTGTGACTTGCATGCTTACATGTCAAGCAACCCAAAAATATTTATGAAGTTTTATAAATTTTCAATTGGGGTGACAAATGGCAAAAAACTATTGAAAGATGTTGAAACCAGATGCATTTCTATTTATGAAATTGCATGCAAAAATTTTAAGGAATATCCATCTTTGATAGATTTTATGGTATAAATATCATAGAGAAGTTGATAAAGCAAATTATTTTTTGTGTAGTTTAACAAATATTGAAACGTTACTTACATTATGTGATATTTTTCCAATGCTGAAGGAAATCAACTATTTAATGAAACATGCCCAAGAGAGATCTATCTATATTGTTGACTTCAAATGTTTGAGAAAATATGTATGTCAATGTTTAGATGTATTATACACATCGAATGAAAGCTTTCACAGACCTATTTTTAGAACCTGGAAAATTTTGACATATTTTTAAAATCCAAAGAGTTATTTGAAATTAATTATACATGATCATCTTTATGTCATGGTAAATGACATTGAGATCCTAATGCACACATGCTCTAGAAGACTTGAAGTTGTAGGAGTTGAACTTGAAGATGTACCTATGACACATGTACTATATGATGCTATTTTATCAAAAACATGAATTAAATTAAACAAAATCTCACAAATTTTATCCATTGAGATCAGAGAATGTTTTTAAAGGGATGAGTTGTTGGAGGGCATGGGTGTTGTGAATCCTATTTTTTGGAACAGTGTTTGTCAGGGAAAACCCAGAACAACAAACATGCTATGATCCCTACTTAGTCAGGATCTTGCTCTACCAATTAGAGCACATAAGATTACTACTCGTATTAGCAACTAAACACGGAAATTAACCAGAATCAATAAGTAACTAGAAATATGAAACAACACAGGAATTGAGAGACAATACACAATTGTATTAATAATCACTCAGAAGAATATACAATAAAGAAGATGCCACTTCTTCTTCCACCTCAGAGGTTTGCCACACCTCAAGACCTTCTTCCCTCTCTCTCTTGGTCACAACAATCAATTCCAATACAGAATTGATGTTCACCTCACCAACCAGTCAGTATCCTTCACTGCCAGTAATCCAGTGCTCCACGCACTCCAAGTAGATCCCCTACTCTCTGCTGATACCTGCAAATAACTAGATCATACTCACCATGTAGATGCCTTTCTACACACCTGAAGAACCCTTGTCCTTGCCTCACCAAGTCCTTATGATTCTTCAACCAGTACCCCAGTGGATCTTCTCCAAGAACTTGCACAACCTGCAACTCTCACTGATCTTACACTCTCAATACCCCTATTGGTAACTAGGAGGAACTTCACAAGCTCACTCTACAAGCCCAATGGCTTTCTAGCACACGTTCACAATACAGCCCATGAGTCCATATATAGATCTCATGCTTACAATAATTAGACTAACCTAATTACAATAATTAGACTCGCAACTCAAGACTAAGATTAGCCTTCAACATGCAAACTAGCAGTCCAAAAATAGACTCTCCCAGATTCGTCATGCAGACTGCCTATTCTCGCACAGGTTGTCGACGTCGGCATCTACATGACCGATGTCGGCCGACTGGTGACCGACGTCGGTTGCTTCCTCTTGCTATCTGATCCACGTCGGTTGATCAGACCGACGCCATTTTTCCTGCAACTGCTTCAGCAACTCCCCGCAACTCTGGATCCTCCCTAACTTCTCATGTTTGCATCCTGGTGAAGCTTTTAGCTCTACAACCTAACAATCTCCCACTTGGAGATAAATAGTTGCACCTGTACATGTACCTGTACACCGTCTAAATTATTCCCTGGCTTGTATTCCTCTTCAAGATCAACCCTGAAGACCAACCACCACACAACCTGTGATGCTATACCTGTCATTCAAGTAACCTACCATATCTGAACCTACATATCCATGTAGTGAAGAACTTGACCCTGCATAACAAGAAACCCTGCTGCTAGTCCCACTGAACTGCCCTCCAGTACTCCTTCCCCGAATTGGCTCCATACTTTCTGACAACCCCCACTGATTGGGAAAACTCAGGTCTATAATAGACCTCTTGTGATTTTGAACCCTATTTCAAGCTAAGCTTGAACTGTCCAGCCCTTAGTGTGATTTCTGATTCTGCATCCTGCATCATGAACCCCGCCAACACCGTCTTCACATCAGCTCCCACTGGAGATCAAATATCCATGTCTCTTATGCCAAAGAATTTTGCTGCTCCAAATTCTTCATGACACGCCTCTGAACTAACCTTACCTTTAGCTCAGCAAATCCCTGTATGTACAAACCTGCTAGCAAATAACCCACATACAGTAACAAGATAATGTTGTGACCATCATCTACCTGGTAAGATAAAACCACAATAGTTACACTGACATTAACTGAAGCCATGCTTAGTCATCCACTTGTCAAACATGTACCACTGTCCTGCAGCTTCTTCAAGACCATATGCCTTGGCCTTCTGTCTCTTGTATCCATCCACTCTCTTCTTTAAAACGGGAATCCATTCTGTCTCTCAGTGCTTACTTCCAGCTGACAACTTCACCAACAAATACCTGTTTGGTTCTTCTCCAAGGACTCACTCCTCATCCATGCCAAGCTCCCACTGTATCTGGATTCTACCTGCATTGCTTCTTCCATCTTCTTGGTTCATGACCATTAGTAAGCAATATAAAGAAGGTGAACAATGAATATGAGGTTCACTTACCAATCCTGACCTCGACATGAGCGTTTGAGACTTACTGTTCGCCCACTATCCATTCCAGTGACTAATCTTGGTCATCTCCCAGTCTGTTTCTGACCGATGTCGGCTCCCTGTACTGAACCTGACTACCGACGTCATTTCCCTGGCTGACGCCAGTGTCCCTTCTGTCGACGTCGGTCCTTATGACCGACGTCGGTCTTCCTGTTATCGACGTCGGTTACTGTCTGACCGACGTCGGTACCTGTGTTCGTCTGTGAGTGACAACTTTTTACCCGCGAGCTCTCCATGGATCAAAATCCTAATCAAGTCAACCCTGCTCTGCTCAGAATAATTCAGTCTTCTCACCTGATCTTTGTCCATCATCTCCTCCATGAACACCAAGGCTTTCCAGTTCTTTAGCTTGTCAAAGACATCTGACTTCCGCTTCAAAACCTGCATTCTCCTTCTACATATGTGACTAAGCCCATGAAGCCACATCTCTACAACAGAAGGTGAATCAGTAATATAAGTAGATAAATAAAGGATACCTACTTTCTTACCACCATCTAATTCAAGTGCATCCGCTGTGAGAGTTACAGTGCATCTCTCATCACCCAAATTTCTTGAAGAAATTAGACTAATCTCCAAGACTGGTACCTGCATGACTTCCTTCAACCACTGTGTGTCATCCATCTGCAATTTCAGCTTCACTTCCCCTTCGTCAATAATCTGACAAGGCTCTCCAACCCCTGAATAAATCTCTCCAAAGTCTTCAAAGACATACCCATGAAAAGATGCTCTATTTGGGGCTGCATGGAAAGAGGCAAAAGAATCTGTAAACAAAGATTCCACTTTATCCAGAACATCCTGTGCAATATTACCTGCAACATATGCTTCCACCAGCTGATCTGCTACCGACCAACGATCTCTTTTTACCTGCTCTTTCTTTCCATCAATCAGACCATTCGTGCTATTTAGTTTCTCCATTCGTAGCTTACTATCTTCTGCCGTTGCTATACTCCCACTCAATTTGAAACCCCTATGAGTGACCTGTAATTAAAAACACTACCAGATCTGAAACCACCTGTTAGTCAACCCAACCAAAAGCTCTGATACCAATTGTCAGGTATCAGCTTTTGAACCTACAACCAAGGCTCTGATACCACTTGTCAGGGAAAACCCAGAACAACAAACATGCTCTGATCCCTACTTAGTCAGGATCTTGCTCTACCAATTAGAGAACATAAGATTACTACTCATATTAGCAACTAAACACGGAAATTAACTAGAATCAATAAGTAACTAGAAATATGAAACAACACAGGAATTGAGAGACAATACACAATTGTATTAATAATCACTCAGAAGAATATACAATAAAGAAGATGCCACTTCTTCTTCCACCTCAGAGGTTTGCCACACCTCAAGACCTTCTTCCCTCTCTCTCTTGGTCACAACAATCAATTCCAATACATAATTGATGTTCACCTCACCAACCAGTCAGTATCCTTCACTGCCAGTAATCCAGTGCTCCACGCACTCCAAGTAGATCCCCTGCTCTTTGCTGATACCTGCAAATAACTAGATCATACTCACCATGTAGATGCCTTTCTACACACCTGAAGAACCCTTGTCCTTGCCTCACCAAGTCCTTATGATTCTTCAACCAGTACCCCGGTGGATCTTCTCCAAGAACTTGCACAACCTGCAACTCTCACTGATCTTACACTCTCAGTACCCCTATTGGTAACTAGGAGGAACTTCACAAGCTCACTCTACAAGCCCAATGGCTTTCTAGCACACGTTCACAATACAGCCCATGAGTCCATATATAGATCTCATGCTTACAATAATTAGACTAACCTAATTACAATAATTAGACTCGCAACTCAAGACTAAGATTAGCCTTCAACATGCAAACTAGCAGTCCAAAAATAGACTCTCCCAAATTCGTCATGCAGACTGCCTGTTCTCGCACAGGTTGCCGACGTCGGCACCTACATGACCGATGTCGGCCGACTGGTGACCGACGTCAGTTTCTTCCTCTTGCTATCTGACCGACGTCGGTTGATCAGACCGACGCCGTTTTTCCTGCAACTGCTTCAGCAACTCCCCGCAACTCTGGATCCTCCCTAACTTCTCATGTTTGCATCCTGGTGAAGCTTTTAGCTCCACAACCTAACAGTGTTAACAGTCAAAAATAGATTAGTAGATTATTTTACAAATACATGGATAAAATTATTATGCATAAATATGTAGATGTGAATGGAGTTTAGATTAATGGTATTTTAAATAAACAATTACTAACATCTCAATCAACCTAGTTCTGGATTACAATGATGGATCAATTTTAGTGTTTAAGTGACCCAACAAAAAATGGTGCCATTACACGTCTATGGAAAAAACTTTATCCAAGTAGCATCTTAAAATAAAGTATTAGTGAATAATTCATATTATATGAACTTGTTTAAATAATGATTTTGGGTTTTGTAGAAGATGAGGGAGTGTTTAGTGCATTATCCTTCGTGAAGTTAAAACTTAGAAAGAGATTGGATAAAAATATAGAGACTTGTTTGAGACTATATGTTTCAAATTATTCTATGGACAAGTTTTTTTATGACAGAGCAATGGAAACATGGAGTTATCTAGTTGAAATAAGAGGCATGAGTAAATAGATACCAATGTTGATGATATGAATACCGAGACTGAATACGACACTGGCATGGTAGATGCAAATCATACTTACAATGAATAAGTTTCTCGAGGATTATTTTAGCTACCCAATTTTTAGTTTGATAAGTATAGAAATTACTATTTTCTAAAATATTTCATATTCTTTCATCTTCAAATAGATTAAATACTTTAATCTATTTCCTACATGTTACAATTATGAATCTTATTCAATACACTGGAATTAAGCACTTTATTTGTCCTATTACAATTATATGTATTTCAAATAGTAATTTTATATCTTTGAAATGTATGTCATTCAATAAGAAGCAATCATAATTCTAATTAACATTGTATAAAACATTTCATTTAAGCATTTATTGAAGCATACAAGTCTTATGTGTAGACATGCATGGTGCATCGTAGGAAACCAGTTCTCTTGCCATTAAAACTCTAATTATTAAGATTTATTGTGTTCATTGTCTTAATTGTCTATAATAGTAATTTGGAGAGCATATACACAGATTAAATACATGCATAAGTGTTGAAGCAAAACATAGATAAATATTTTAATCATACCAATATTATTTTATTGCACATTTACATTAGAACCATTACACAAATATATATGAAATATTTTTCCTATAGTTGGGTATCGCATATTTCCAAATTCTACCACAATCAATGCTACAACTACTAGAATAGTATAACAATACATTCAATGCTACAACTACTAGAATAATATAACAATGCATTCAATGCTACAGCTACTAGAATAATATAACAATGCATTCAATGCTACAACTATTAGAATAATATAAAAATGCATTCAATGCTAAAACTACTAGAATAATATAATAATGCATTCAATGCTACAACTATTAGAATAATATAACAATGCATTCAATGCTACAACTAATAGAACAGTAGAGTAATGCATTCAATACTACAACTACTATAACAGTATCATAATGCATTCACTGTTACAACTACTAGAACAATATAATAATGAATTCAATGCTACAACTAATAGAACAATATAACAATGCATTCAAATACTACAACTACTAGAATAGTATATCTCCATAGAATATTTACTCTATTTTATCTCCATACAATATATAAACTTGACCACAATACATTTTAAATATTTAAAATATTAAAATTATATACCCAGAGTATTTGGAACAACTATAAAATATTATTTAATAAAACAAGTGATTTCCATACTAACATGATATAAACTATTTGAAACATTATAAACTGTCATTTTGAACATTATAAACTGTTTGAAATAAATTAACATTTTTCTGGAAGAGACTCTCCACCCACTTGCTACTTGCCATTGCCCTCCATGGAAACCCCATTTTCTTGACTTGCCTGTGTATCCTATATTATCACTCCTTCCTTTTGAATATCCTCTATAGCATAATTCATATTTACAAGAATTACCCTCTCCTCGGCCGTTGCATCACCTATTGAAACAATAGTTAGATCCGCATCTTTTTTTGCTTCAATAAAATTCTTAGATCCATCCTATGCTCTTTAATTATTTTCTTCAAAGTGTTACTTTCTTTATTTAATAGAGAAATATTTTCCTTAAATACAATCATTGAGGCAATATTTTTACGGGAATTTTTCAAATGCATATTAAAAATATGTATTTCTTACTTCAAATTTTTATATTTTGCCTATAATTAACAAATAATATACAAGTGTCAAGAACATACAAAGTTTAATAACTAAAATGCACATTATAGATAATGAAAATTTACCACAAATTTATCCTTCTCTGCTTGTGCAATAGTAACAAGGTTTATATCTCTAGCCCATTTATTGAAATTGGCCTAGGCTTCTACATTTAAATTTTTCAACCTATTTATCATAAGCCCTAAAACCCTATCATTGTAAACATTGTTAACAAAAATCAATCCAAATTGAGCTTGCTGGAATAAAGCATCAATATTTGAGGGTTCAATTTGAACAAGCAAAAACAAATTGACTCTTTGGGTGTGGTTTTGATAATGGGCATTGATTTATTTGATAAGTTTTTTTTCTCTTATCTCCCATTGTTTTAAATCATTAAATTCATCAATAACACCATCCCTCAAATTAGCAAGTATATTTTCTAAAACTAGATTTTCCAATAAAAAATTTAGTGATGAAATCATCAGAGACATTTAAATTATCAGTGTGGGGTAGGGTAGCTAGGGAAGAGGTAGCCATAGAAGGTACTTATATAGGCACATTATCAACTTAAATAAAATAATGTGGATTGAATCCACCAATAGTCGAGGCCCCATTTTTTATCCTAAAAAACTCTTCATGCAGATCAATTTACTACAAACATGTAAGACCCTATTTACTAGGAACGCCACCAATAGAGAAATTTGAAAAAAAAAATAGGGTTCCGCTACTCTATGTAGGGAGGGAGATGTTATTTCCTTTTATCTAAGTTTGGATAGGTGGTGGGGGTGGTGGCATACTTCTTGGTCTCCTGATAGATGTTGGGTGGACTACAAAATAAAAAAATATTCAAAACTAATAAATTTGAAAGCATAAAATTAATGCAAATTCAAATCAAATCTGTTATTACATGTCAAGGTGACTGCCTCTTCCATTCTAATTGCCCTTGATGGAGTTACCTAATCCCCTCTTATTATCCTTGTGGGAGTTGGCTCTTTCCATCTCATTGTCCTTACGAGAGTGACATTGGTGGTTTTACCTGTAAAATGACTAAATTATCTAGTTAATAAATTACCCAATTCTAAAAAACTTTAATTCAAAAAGAAAGTTGTAAGATGGCAAAACATTGATCGTGTTATCGAGAATAATCCTCAACTGCAACAATTTGAGAGTCAAGTGCAAAAAAAAATTAAAAATTAATATGATAAATTTTTTTCCATTAAATAATATAATAAATAGACATTAAAGGAAATTTGGGGGAACCTGGAAGTGAAGATGAAATAGAATCACTTCTTGGGCATTTAGTAATTCAAAATGAATTGAAAGAAGACTCCATAGATGGGGTATCACCAGATCCCTATGGATCATGCTGACCTTTGGATGTGACCTATTTTCATATGGCATATGCACATACTCTTACCTATAACAATTAATAAGCTTAAAAATGTTAAAATTTGAAATATGTATAAAGCAAGAGAAGAGACTATTAAGAAAACTAAACTTACTTCCTATTCCTCAATAGATAAAGCATTAGATTTCAGTTTTTGATGGAGGGTAGTGGGAATTGTAGTATTCTATATATCATATAAGGCCTTGAAATACAAGGCCATAATAAACTTGGAAGATGAACTGGTGCAAGTGTCTTTTGAAAATGCAAAATTCAACTCAACCCTAATCCTACTGGATATAACTGTGCACTAGTCACATACAACACCTGATGAAGAATGAAGAATGTAGTAAACAACTCAGAATGAAATATCTGATGGTCTTCCCTAAAAAATAGTTATGGCATGGAATAAATGCACAATAGATTTGAGAAATAGATTAGTGATTTTTTAAACTGGGATTCCCCTTCGATTTTGATTATGTATAATGAAAATAGAAAAATGCAATTGAAATTAGGACATCAAACTAATTATAATAAATGATTCAAGAATAATTAAGAAATTTTAATTTCATTAATAAATCTAACACTTACTAGCTAGGTCTATGTCCACTTTGTAGACTAACTCCAAGTAATTTGTGTCAATGTTAGATAAGACAACCTTGGTGCTAACAGGGCTTGCATTGCAATGTGGAAGGCCTATTAAATTATGGATATCCAATGGAAAGGTGCCAAAGGATATTGATTTATTTTTAAAGTAGACATAGAAATGTCTCTCAGTATGGTTAAAGTAGGCAACCAGAGATCACAATAGGTTATTGTTGATCATCATGTCATATTGAGGTATCTATGCCAAGATTTTGAGTTCACATTGATCTATCCAGTTGACATAGGATTATAAATAATCCATCATTTGGAGGAAGTATAGACAAAATATATGCTTGAAAATAAATTTCTAGATCACCCTTATTTTAGTTTCTATGGATGTGGAATCCATTGAAACTTCATTGTAAAGTTTGAAGTAGTAGTAGGTGAGCTTGAAAACAAAGGTAGAATGAGAAAAACCTTTGAGAAAAGTGTGAAAATGATGGAAATACAGGGGTATTTATAAGCCATGAGGAGAACTAGAGCAACTGATTGGTGTGAAGAGTGATAAATGGGGTATACTATCACTTAACATAAGCAAGTTGCTCGATAACATGGTGATGCATGATAGCATACTGATGCATGACAATATGACATTTCATGACATCATAATGATGGGTGGCAATAACATGGTTCCATGAGGAAGTATGATGTTGGGTAGTAGTATGACACCAAGTGGAAGGATTCTACCACATGATAGCATGGTGTTAGGTGGTACCACATTGTCATGTCATAACATGTTGCTAGGTGGCACCATGTTATTGTATGACAACATCCTGCTAGGTGACAACATAGTACTTGGTGGTAGTATGGTGCTAGGTTGTAGTATAATTTCAATCAATAGCATGCTATCACATGATAACATGGTGTTTCTCGACACCATACTACCACTAAGCACAATATTACTATCTGATAGTATAATGATGCCTGATAGCATAATGTCACCCAATAGTATAATATCACTTGGTAGCATGATATCACATGATAACATGGTGTCGCTTAGCACCATACTACCACTAGGCATGATATTGTTGCCCAACAATATAATTTTGCTTGGCAGTGTAATGTTACTTAATGGCATGAATCCACCTAGTGCCATAATGCATAGTTTTGAGTACAGTCACCCAAGCTCTAGCAGCATAAATGTTTCCCAATAGCATAATGTCATTTGACAACATAATGTCAAATGGTGGCATGAATTCCCCTGATACCATGCTGCCACTTGATACCATAATTCATAGTGCTAAGTATAGTGTTACCTTAGGCTCCAATTGAATGTTGTCAAGCGATTATGTGGAAAATAAACATGGTGATTTCTCCCCTCCTCTGCACACTCGAATTTTCCAAGGTTATGAATCCAATTTTCCTAAACAATCCTAGGGGGTTTTTGTCATGGCCTCTTAAAACGAACCTTACCAATAACCCACCAAAAAGAAACACCCAACTAGGAGGTCAAATGCCAAATAGTAGTGACCATGCTTAGGAAGGAATATATGTCTATATTTGTTGAATGGTGTCTTGGAGTCTGAGGTTTTGATTACAAAAAGCGGCATCCTAAGTGGGTTAGGGATTTAATAATGGTGTCCCAACTATGTTTGGCATCCTATTTTTAATATATATGCCACAAGATAAGAAAACATGGAAAAATATAAGTATTTCCACCACAACCAACAAGAAGAAAGTCTAGATATATGAAAAATAGACCTTTTTGGTGAAAAAATCATGATTTAAAAAAACTCAATAACATAAAGGGTAGAATTTGGTTTACTATACCCAATGCTCTAATACCATATCATAGATTCTACCAAGATCAAATATGGAATAGTAAATGCACTAAAGTTTGAATAGAGAAATAATGACAAATGAACAAGCATCTATGAGAGATAAATTGATGAGTGAAACAATGCAAAATAGCTTATATTGAAAATCAACATAGAATATATAATGCTTCATTCTTCCATATATTTTAACATTACAATAGGTGTACAAATAAGAGAGATGAAAAGTAACCACCCCTAGAATAATGGTAAAAGAGCGTATAATAGGTATGTAACTCCCATACCTGAAATAACCAGTCAAAGAGTATTTCCTAATAAATAGCTAATAATGATAGTCAAGTGTATCTCCTTGTGACAAATGAGACCTAACCAAGCTGAACCACGTGTAGGAATAATATGAATAAAATAAATAAATGGAAAATAATATCCTACACTAACATTTTCTTAGCGATTTGTGTTTATTTTACTTAAATTCCAGTAATTTATAAACTAATTTTATATGCATTTTTTGTATTGGTTAGAAAAATATGGATTTTGATTATTGTGCATACTAAATTAAAAAACACAATTTCTAAAATAAATTTGTAGATTTATTTATAATAAGGCTAGCAGAAAGACATGTCTTTTATGCCAGATTATTTGCATACCTATTTAATTAGAATGAAAAATGAAATTTTCAATTAGATAGGATAGTGAAATTTGGACAATAAACACATGTATGCTCATTAATCATATCAAAATAATTAATATTGTTTGTCAAACTTTATGCACCCAAGATTTAAATTAAATAAATGAAAAAAATTAACAATTTTATTTAAACTTCAATGATTGTGTTGATAAGAAATGAAGTGAAAGGATAAAAATGGATAGAAATATAGTAAATTATAAAAATTCCATAAATTAATATCTACCTACCAATTTCATTTGTACAGAGTAAAGTAAAGTGGCGTTCAACTTATATAAAAGGCAATGTATAAAATAATAAGGATCTTTAAAATTTCAAATAATTAAATACCATTATCCCCAAAGATGAGAGGGAAATGACAAATAAACTAAGACATTATTGTCCAGTTATAAAAGTAAACGATAATTGGAAATCAATTATAGACACTTAATTTTCATAAATTTCATGTCAAAATTACAATTGGAATGACTTTCCATAATAATGTACAAATCTAGTCAAAAATTGTCAATTAAGCCAATTATTTGCACAACTACCAATTTAATCTAAATTTGCAATGACATATCCTTGATTGGAGTAACGCATGATATCTTAACATTTAATTTGACATTTTAGAATCCTGAATCAAATCAATCCTTTGCAAGTGTTATTATAGGATAGTTAAATGAATATTTGATTGGCAAAAGAACATTGTAAAAGGCCCTTTTCTTTTAATTATTAATTAATCCTACTTAATTGGTCTAATCTTCTTCTGATGGAAAATTCCATATATTTAGAATTAACAAATTTTATAAAATCAAATTTTCAATATTACCTCGCATTAGTGACATAATTTGAAAGGTCAATGGAATAGGGAGTGGAGTGCAAGCAAGGTGGTTTATGACATGGTGACTTACACACTCTCTTACACATATGATAGGGCCTCTTACATACTCATCTATGACACACTCCAAGATAACTAATGATTGCAATTTTCTTCCAAATTATAAAATTGCCTTAATGGATTCTCTTACACACTCTTTATTATGAAATAATGATTTTGAAGGCTCCCTCTCCACCATTGATCTTGATCTTAGATCAATGGATCACATTCAAACCAAAATTCTATAAATGCAAGGACCTTTGGAAATTATAGATAAGTTATTTTGAACAAAACTTACTATGCCAAAATTATACTAGACCTTCACATTATTCTCCAGAAAAAGCAATTGTAGACAAGGGGAAATTCTAGCTATGCATAGAAATGACATTACCAAAGATCTACAATCTACAAGTTGAACATAATCCTTTTCAAACCAATAATAAAAGGAGTCTCCAAGGAAGGTACAATGTGTTTGCATGTTTTTCTAATTGATTCACCTTTTTTTTGTCTATGTTCAATCCTAATGGATAGGCTTAGAGGGTTATGTTCATGCAACTATTTATATTATATTCACTAACAATTATCTAATCCTATTTGGATTCTTATTTCACATAATGGCATGCCTAGTAGGATCCTACATAACCTATGAACCCTTATAGGACCCCTTCATTTTTGTAGTTCTAAGAATTAACCAAGTAATTAGCTTAATTCACCTTATTTTATTCAAAATGTTTTAAATTTCATCTCAGGTGAAAATGATTGTTTCACCCAGTCTATCAATGGGTTTCCCCCTGAAATCAATGGTTTTGCCTTACAAAATGATGGTTTTGACTTTTAATTTTTGGTTTTTCTATCATTTTAAAAGGTGTTATAATTGGTGATTTGGATATATATTTTGATGGTTTTGATCTATGTTTCAATGGTTTTGATATGTATTTCAATTGCTTTGACCTAATTTTTTACAGTTTTGCCTTTTCTCTATGTTTTATACATTTTGACTATTTTCCCTATGTTTCAACATTTCACCTTGTTAATTGACGGTTTTGCCCTCCCAATCGGTGGTTTCACAAAGTTTATTCTCTTCGTTCTATGTTTATGAAAATTAGTGGGTTTGCTCTAAAAATAGTAGTTTTGTGACCAAAACAATAGTTTCACTTTGTAAATCATAAGTTTCACTCTGAAAAATGGTTGCTTCATGACCAAAATAGTGGTTTCATGGTGGGTTCACCCTATAAAAATTTCCCAACTTCAATAGGTTCATTCATGGTCATCTAGACTCCATTTTTTATGATTTTATTTTTAAAACCACATTTATTCTCATGAATTTTCAAAATATTCCATTATTTAATCTTCATGTTACATATATTTTTCACAAAATAGAAATATGAGGGTATTTATATGTTTTATTGTAGGTTGCCCATCAGAAAGAACATATTAAGATTCTAACTTGTTTGCCATAGGTTTTGCTTGTCAAATACCACATTTGAAACATCTAACCACTTTTTTTATAGGATGTTAGCTGAAAGAAGTGGATTTAGAATTTAAAACCAAACACATTTCTTTTCAAAACACTTCTATTTGGGCTTAGAAGCAAAAAATATTTCAATTTGGGCTTAAAATGAACACCCAATTTTAATTTGGGCTTTGAAAACTTGTTCATTTCCAAATCATTTCTTTTCTCTCACTTGTTTCATTTACTTTCTTCTTGTGTGGTTCCTATTAGCCAAATTTTGGCCTACATAGTAAACTTGCTTGAATGCAGTGTAGTGTCCTAAAGATCAGAGCAAACAGAAGGTTCCTGAGAGATTTTATTATGAAACTTGCTAGATCAAAGGTCAAGGACAAGTTATAAAATCATTTGAAAGTCATTTGAGAATTCAAAAATTCAAGCACAAGTCTGGGAGAGCCTAAAAGTCAAAATCTAAGTACAAAACCCTTATTTTTGGCTAAGTCCTCACTTCTCAAAATCTTTCAAGATTTAATTTTTCTAAGTCTAAATTATTTTGGACCTTTTTATTTGGATAATTACATTATTATTTTAGACAAATTGTCCAAGTAATTTTTTCAAAGATCTGAATTCTTGCAGACAAAGTGTCTAAGATAGAAATCCTGAAGGCAAAAGGCCAAGTACAATTCTTTTGGAAAAATTATTCAGGACAATTTTCCTGAAGGCATGAATTCTATCAGACATTTTGTCCACAATAAATTGTTTAAGGTAAAGATAAGGCAGACTTAATTCTTTTGGTCAATTACCCCATGATAATTTCCCTAGACATTTTATCCAATGAAAAAGAGCTGTAAACAATTCCTTTAGACAAAGTGGCTGAGACACAAAGATCATAACAAATGTCCAACAAAAGGTCCAAAGGAAATAGCCCAAGGAATTTGTGATCTAGCAGGGAGATGATGGGTGCGTAAGTGTCAAATTCAAGCATATAAAATGACCATTGGTTTTCAAATATGTAGTGACAGTCATACAAACGTCAAATAGGCTCACACAGATGTCAAAGTTCAAGCCATGACAAATATCCATTTATATTCAAATGGGTCTAAGATCAACGGTCTGTGTTTAATCATGAGAAGGATCTAATGACATGTGTAAGGTCAAGAATTTAATAAGACATTTGTGTGGATTTCAAATTAAGGCTAATGAAAAATAACCATTTTATTTCAAAAATCTTACAAACAGTCACATGGACGTCAAATATGTTCATGTAGATGTTAAATATAAACACGTAGACATCAAAGTGAAGACTCATGAAGTAACCATTTTATTTCAAACATTCAAGATCAATGGTCAATGTTTAATCATAAGGATATCCAATGGTAAGTGGTGACTGACATGATAGTAGGTCTACGTAGATCTAATGGCTCACCTTCAATCATAGATTCAGATCTAACAGTGAGTAGAGAGTCAAATGGGTCAAATAACCTCAAAGGAAAATATGTGAACAATAAATGATGCAAGCACATTAGATTCATAGAGTATCAATGATCAACATTCATTCGTACAAAAGATCCAATGGTATGTAGGAACTAACAAGAAAGTGGGACTAGGGAAATCCATGGTACATGTGAGATTATACATCTTGATTCGATGATGCACAATCAAGTCAAAATTTCAAAGGATTTTGGCTGGTAGGAAATCAAGGACTTGCATGAATTCATACATCCAAATCTAATGGTACACAAGCAAGTCAAAAGTTCAATGAATATCAAAGGGTAAATACGTGAATGAGAAGTATCAATAACGTGTTCATCTAGTAAAAGATCAATGTATCACGATCATTTAAGCATGAACTATTTTTTAGTTAGGGTTAATATTACAAGATCGAGCTCCACCATTAAAGCTCAATAGAGACAACATAGGCCCTTTTAGTGTCTAAAATAGACCAAGGGTTGGAAACTATGGTCAAAGCAAGATCGAATAGCTAGAGAGCTCCATCTCATCGACATGGTAGCTACAAGAAAACCAATAAAAATGATTGGTTTTCAATCTATAGAGTGACATGGCTCTATCAGTTATAAGGCATGAAGATTTGGTCTTCCTAGGAAAATTAAGTAAATATGGCATAGAGTCCTGAGAAGTGACCTAGTAGATGGATAAAGATCAATGGAACATTTAATTATTTTATGAGGACCTTCTTTCTTGATAAGATCATGACTATGTCCTAAAATTAGATCTAATCCATCAAATGTGGTTGGGACTATTTCAATGCACAACTCTCTCTCTCTCTCTCTCTCTCTCTCTCTCTCTCTCTCTCTCTCTCTCTCTCTCTCTCTCTCTCTCTCTCTCTCTCTCTCTCTCTCTCTCTCTCTCTCTCTCTCTCTCTCTCTCTCTCTCTCTCTCTCTCTCTCTCTCTCTCTCTCTAGAATTCCAAGCCTTGAAATGGATCCCTCTTTTTGGTATGACAAAACTCTACCAAGATTTGTACTGTAATACCTTTTGATGCAATAAAGATTGAATTCCATAATTTTTCAAGCTAGATTGAAGTGTGTCTTATGAATTCATGTTTTATGGTTAAGTGAATGTAGGTTCCTTATCTATGTATGAGTTTATCACCTTCATGAAGTGCTTAGTAGTTCTCACAGGTCATTATAATTTTAATTTACCATTTATTGTCTAGCTTGAAAGTGGATATCTGCCCTCTCATGCTAGTTTGATAATTGATCAATGCCTTATTATGAAATATTTATGTGGGACTGATTTTATTTGGTCTTTAATAAATTTAATAGTGTGTCTTTTGTAAGTTTGATTGATCGAATCATTGGTGCATCACCTCTTTTACATGCTTTCATAAGTTACAAGAAATGGTATAGGTGATTGGATCTATTACAATGGTATAGGAATCTTCCTTTAACCTCCAATGCTATTTGGGATGAGTTAGGTGAAGCCCTAGTTAGGAAATTTGAAGACAAGTCTAACCATTTATCTTTGGTTGAATAATTAACTACCATACAAAGGTACCCCCATAAGTTCATGTATGATTTTAACCTCAGATTCTAAAAGACATGGACTAGTATCCCTACATTGGTTAGGGGTATGTGCACAGAGTTGGGGGATAATTCCATGGACATAACCCACTACACATACACATTATAACATAATGGGTATGCATTATGTTAAGTTATAAAAAATGTACGTGTTATAGGAATACATACATGTTTTTATAACTTAACATAACATGTACACATTTATAAAATTATAAAACAAAAAAAACCCTCAACCTTTATCATTTTTTCCTACTTCCCATTCACTTTTTGGTGCTTTACTATCGTGTTTTGGATTGTAAATCTTATTTTTCCCTCCAAATCATATTTTGGCTTGCATATATTCTTTTTAGCTTTCATTTGTGAGATCAACGATGCTATCGTGAAGAAAAGGTAGGTTTTTTGTAGACTAAATCAACTTTTTTGAATTTTTTGTGAATTTAAATTACATAGTTTGATTTTTTATTTTTATCCAACAGGTTGGCATGCTCTACCTAACCCTCTACCTAATCCTTTGCCTAACCTTCCACCCAATCCTCTACCTAACCCTCTAACTAACCCTCCTAACTCTCCTATAGTTCCATTGGATCCCTTAGGTAGTCAAGAGGATATAGTTTCTCATATATTGGAGAATAAAATTGAAATTAAGAAAATAATTAGGAGAATGAGGTATCCCACTTCCACAAACATGCATCGCACCTATTTGGCCAATAACCTAGAATTAATATTAGGTCATGTTGACTTGATAATGAGTTAAATTGATAGATGGAGGTTATTTAGGGATAGTTTTAGGGCTTACTATGTTGACAAATTATCAGCATCTAAGGTGAAGAATAAAAATTTAACAAAAGATCAAATGTGTGCCTTATTTATTGACCCATCCACCAATGCCCCATTTCCCACAATGACCAAATGTTTCCTAATCCACCAATGCTAACACAGTTTTATTAAAGCTAATTTTGGGGAGTGATGGTGGATGTTGTCTAACTATCCCCCTTGTAATAACTATGAGGTCCCTTTGTAATTTTTGAGTAAACTCTATTGTGAATTTGTCCTTAATCAAATTCCAAACTACTTTGACTACGGTGAGTTTCAAGGCCAAGAGGAAGGCTCTACACAGGATCGACTAGGTGCATGTCATGCACCTAATCAGCTTGGAAGGATCCATACACAAAAGTCACTTCATCTAAAGATTCCCTCTGTGGTGACAGAGGTTTTGTAGATAGACACTTTTCATGCACTTAGTGTGCTTAATGATACACTAATTCATCATATGAGTAGACTTTCAAAGATAGATGCTCGATATACTCTAGCTAGTGGTCGTACCAAACCCCACCCATGTAGATATTGTGGTGTTATATGCATGGACCTTCAGATGATGATGGTGGCACTTAAGGGGGCTTAGAGGATATGGTATTGATTGATGATTTATTGGCACACACATTTGATTTGGATACATTAGGAGTCTCTACACACATGCAGGTATCTTTTATATAAATTTAATGTTAAATTTTTAAATTATATTTTCAAATTAAAAAGGTAAAAATTAATTTGCACATTTAAATTGAATAATAAATATGTATTTTTTTATGTTCCAGGAGGAGACATTGCCTTCGACATCACAACTAGGTAGTGGACCAACCCAAGCTACTAAATCTATCTATGTCAATACAACACCATATACATTTATAGAGGTAAAATTTAAAATGAATATTATATACTATAGATGTACATTCATACACCTTAATTTCATTATTGGTAGATTTTGTGTAAGAAAATATAAAATACCTAATATAATTTTATTGGACATTTTATTATTTGATGTATTAACATGGATTGGCGTAACTTGTTAGAAACTCATCCTCTATCTCAACTATGTTTTTAATAACTAAAATAGTGATTTAAAAATTTGATTGATATCCCATTATATGTAGTTCCCATAGTAGGTCAATCCTAATTAGTAGGATTGATATAAGTTATTTGGTACAATATATTTCTATCAATTTCCCAATCGAGCATAGCATGTCTTCATCAATATACACACCACTCCTTTCTTTTAAATACTAGCCTCATATCCAGGTGCTTGAATCCTTATTATCCTAATCACACATAATGGTTCAATATCTATGATCAATATCCAAAATGGTCATAGCTAGCAATTCAATTCCCATCTTGATTCCATTCGAGCATAATAATTTAATCTCTATCTATGGAGTTATAAATTTAGATGGCATAGCCTCTTGATCCCGATGTACCTAGTCAACTCCATTAGTTTTTTAGGAGAGTTTCCATTAGATCCCATTGGTTTATTGGGAGAGCATTGAATATAAACTATAGCCTATATGTATATGGCATAGGCCTTGCAACCATATATAAATAGGGGACCTCAACCCCATATAGATAGATGAGGTTGAGTAGTTTATTACCACCACCCACTTAGGGGGCCCAAAGACTAACTATATCTAATTAAGGGAGAGGTCCTATCTATATCCATGTACTTTTATCACTCAAGTGATATGTTGACTCTATAAGACTATAACACCTTTCATCAGGAAAGTTCCCCTAAAATGAATATTGAGTGTTGACAAGACTATAGCACCATTTTTTGATCTCAACCTACTTATAATATATATACACACACACACACACACACACACACACACACACACACACACACACACACACCTTCCCTTGCAAAAATTGAGGGCAATTTAATGATAGATAGTCAACCTAATGTCACCTATAGGCAACCAAAATCATGCACTTGTAAAGAAGACTATCCACTCACTCTTATCTCTAAAATATTCAGTTTTATTTTCTATATGTTTCTTTAGATTTTGACGAGAAATATTTTATAAGTTTATAGACACTCTTAAAATCCTCAAGTATAGATGACCCTCATAAAAATAGCCTATCACTCTAGGTGTCTTAACCTAGTTAAAACTCAGTTTACAAAGTTCTCAACAAACACCTATACAAGTTACTTGTCTTATCACAATGACTATTTCTAAGGGATTTTTTATCACATTAATACTCATAGGACTTTCCTCAACTATACCAAGTCATTGCCTTAAGATAATTATGCCTAATAACCAAGTAATTAGGTCAAAATCTAAAATACACCTCAACAAAGATATACAAGCATCCAAACCAATGTATATAGGTACATATCAAGGATGTTTCAACACTGAACTTGCATTCAATGACTCAATTTCAAAAAATTCACTCAAAAATGCTTGCTCGTTGTCTTGTCATTCTCCCTCATGAAACTGACATTTCTTGCCTTCAGTGTGGTGTTACAAGTCACATGTTGCACATATCCACTTATCACATACATGTTTCCTATGAACTCATTATATTTTTTCATACCTTATGCAAGACTAAGTTTGTTAGCAACTTGTTTAATCAATGAATTACCCAAGTTATTAATGATTAGGTTATTTGTTCAGCTAATGACTAGGGTGAACACTCCTCCATCATTATGTGTTGAGATAGACTCAAGCATTGTTGCTGTAATTTCATCTACACATGCACTCACCGAGGTATGTATATTCACTTGTAATTTTGAATTGTATTTTATTACTTTTGTTTTAATAATTTTACTATATACTTTTGTAAAGATAACTTATATGCATGAATGTATTGTGTATGCTGAGTTGTCATATGACATTTGATATTTTGATTTAGATGACTTCTGTGACAAATACTCATGTTTCTTAATCATTTGACACACCTATTCATGAAACTAAACTTGGCACTAACCTATTTGAGCATCAATCAAAAATTGAGGAGGACCATGAGATTGTGATAAGTGCATGTTTAAATGATTTTTTATTATAGTTTAAAATATGAGTTTATTAAATTGGTTTCATGTATACTTATTAATTTTATAATATTTTTTGTATTTAAATAGGATTGACAGTAAGCGAGCTATGAGTGTAGTACCTATAATCAAACCTTGGAGCAATCTAAGGCATTCAAGATATCTCCATCTACAAGCAGGGCATCCCAAGGAGAGTCTTCTTAGAACAAAGAAAAGAGAGGGAGACTATTTGATGATTAAGATGTTGTAGATGATGTACTTTTTTGTATGCCTATATGGAAATATAATCATTTTTGGCATTGTACATACATATATGATGTATTCGCCCAACATTAGATATTATATTGTTAGACATGATGTACTTTTTGTATGCCTATATGGCAATGCATGTATTATTGACATTGTATGCCTATATATGGAATTCATACATGACATTCTTATTTTGTACATGAATATTTAAGAAAACCAATGAAGTAAATCTTGTTTGAATCACTTGTGTTCAGAGTATTATAAATGATTGGTTTTGAAGTACTACTAAGGATTACAAATGTTATGAGATTGAGAATAACTTGTTCGGATAATGTTACAAATCAGACCCTTATAAAAAATAAATAATATCAATGATTGCATTTGAATTATGTTTGTATTATGATGAAAGGTATGAAGGATAATTCTATAAAAACATCATTGGTTGGTTCTAAACCCAACTTATGGTATTCACTTGTAATGGTTTGATTTGAATCTTCTTTCACAACCTAGGTCCTCTTTTGACTCTTTGGGCTTAATTTATCTTCTTACACCTAGTAATTATTCCTTGTACTCTTAGTATCACCTCCTTGATGGCATTGACCTCTATCCTTACATCCTTTACCTCATTCCATTCATGTCTCATTCAAAAACTTCCTCTTAATCTCTTTCTAGATTCTTCTTAGGCACCTTCTTTGGGTCTCCAGGACCAAATCTTGGTCTATGTTTCAAGAGCTCAACCTATTATCACATATGGTCTTAGATGATCATAACATACTTGGTATAATCCCCTTTAAGTACTCAAAAAATAGCATACTCTGATTCCACACTTTATGGACACAATGCTCTCTCAAGGCTTGTAGCCTTTTTTTACTATATTTTTCCTTATAAAAAAAAGTTATGATTTATCAAGAGATTATAATGGAATTTATAGGTATATTCTATTATTTTTCATGTCTATTTCAAATTTCATAGTCCAAATCCACCTTTAACTATCACTTCCTTCATTAGCCTACCCTCATATAAGCCTAATTAGCCCTATTCCAAACCTTTAGTCCTATAATTCATATAAATCCATAAAATATTAGGTTAAAACCTTTTGATTCACCTTTTACATGTATAGGGGAGAAATATTAAAAAAATTCATTAAATTCCCATGGTTAAATCTCTCAAAATGCTCAAAGCTTGTTAATCTAAGGTTTCCCATGCCCTATACATACTCTCCAAAGGACCAATTTGACCTTCCCACTGATATTATTTTATTTAAAACATCCTCATGACATATAAAACATCTCATAACACCTTTCCAATGATAAAAAAACCACCTTTGCCTTTATACCTTTGAGACTGCATATGGGGATTTGAGCCTGCCTGTGGGGATTGCATTAAGTTTGGCATGTGAGCACCCTTTAAAGTTTTTTAATAGGTTTAAAAACATTTAAAATACTTATCTAATATTTTAACCCTCAAACACACCTTAAAACTCCAAAAAGTATGTCTACATGAATAGTGACCATTATGAGACATGAAAGGGACTGTGATAAAATAGTGAGCACTTTAACTTATCATATTGCCTTAAAAATATTATATTTTGGTAAATTATGTCATTAATACCAATATTACCGAGTTTAAATTCATTTTTATATGTATTTTGTCTTGTAGACCCTTTTTACCACAATTTACGTTGAGCTGCCTGCATGCTTCCTTCATGCCAAAACTTGTCTTTATTCAAACTTTTATATGAAAAACCTAAATTTTATCACCTATATAGGATAATATACATTTAAAAAATAATATTATATGGTTTTAATACCTCTCCAAGTCTTAAACTACTTCTTGACATCCAGAACTAACAAAACTTCTAAAAATTTCCAATGGCTATCTTATTGACTGCAAGAGGACTATGTCAAAAAAACTAGAGATTTAAATCTTTCTAGGAGATTTAGGAAGGTACAGGATGGTTTTTTAGGTCATGGATACCATTTTTACATATTTTTTTTCTTTTATTTAACATGTAGATGCCCCAAACTGACTAATTTCTCTAAGGTAGGCTCCAATGTTGATCATGATTTGATATACGGTTGACTATGTTAGTGCCCAAAATTGCACTGGAGAAATTAGATCTTTGTATGAGCTATTCCATATGCTATATTTAATTGAGATTAAATGTCTTAATTTCCTACATTCCTCATTAGGAATAAATGTTTGGGTATGTAATTTGAGCAATCATGTCTGTTATCTTGGTTAGACGAGACCAGAGGGACGTTTGTCAAAGATGGAAATTACCTAAGACTCAAGAAAGATTTAAAAATTAACTGCATGTGGAGCAAGAATTCAATGGCATGATATTATATAGTAAACAAATTAGGGTGTAACCAAGTCTTTTTCTAAAGCTTGGATCCTTTGTGCTTGAAAGAGGAAGTATGTCAGTGTCCTAGATAAAAATAACACACTGCACTTATATGTTTTGGTGATTAAGGTGAGGAATAGTCTGATGAACCAAATGAAAATTATGTATTTGACTTAAGGTATCCCCCTTTAGAGTGATATTTTATAGATGAGATGATTTTACACTCCTCCCCTTTTGAAGGAAGTTGGTATAAGTGGAGAAAGTGGCTACAATCCTAGTTTCTTTTTGATTTGGACACTTGGCGGAACATCAGGCCCTTAGATGTTTTGGGCCTCTTTGAAAAATATCCCCACTTACCTTTTTGTGTACATGGTGCTAAAAATACCCCCCAAGGCCCCGATTTTTATTTTTAATAATAAAAAATATGCATGCCTTGTGGAGGTGCTCAGGTGCGTTAACTTTGGGACATTTTTGGAAATTGCCTCACTCGATTTTATGGACATTTTCCAAAAGGTCCTCAAAGGCCTGAATGCCCCAAGTTTTTGTAAAAGAAGTATCATTGAATTTTGTACCATTTTTTTCATCAGGGACTCAAGACTTTTTTTCTTATAGCACCAAAATATCACAACAGGTAAAAAAGGTGAGGAACTCCCCGAAGACCCGAACAAGAGTTTTTTAAATCTATGATTCACTCATATTTCACCACGTATTGTGAAAGAGAAGTTACTTATCATGAAATGGAAGGCCTTGCATTTTCCCTCTATTTTTCAAATGAGTCTCAAGAAATTAATGGGGGTAGGTTTTAATTTTCTGCCTTATCTTGGATTTTTAATGGTAACCCTAATTCTAAAATGTAAGGGATTATAATTAAGTGTTATTCTTCATTTGAACTTACCTTTCACATTCAAACTAAATATTTGTGATTCCAAGTGACTAAGTGTTCAAGAGTAAAGAATAACATGAATATAGTGAATCAGAGTGAAAGTTATAAAAGATTTCCACTTCCACCAATGTGTAGCCTCCACTACTACCAATGGTATCTACTTCAACAACATCCAAGGGAAGAATCATATCAATATTGGATTCAATCAAGGACATTGATGTTATGAATTTGTATTTTTGAGAACTAGTAAATGTTTTTCAAAACCCCAACCCCCTATAATTAGTTTCTAATGTTGGCATGAGCTACATCACACCAGTAGTAACATTTCCCCTAGCTATTCCATACCTAGAGCTCATCATAGCATGTGTTTGAGCATATCAACTAGATACCAAAACCGTCATCGATGGTAGTCAATCAGTAGTATGCTTCTTTACTCTAAAGGCCCTCATCACCACATTTGCCATTCCCCCTCAACCAAAAAGCATCACACTCAGCATTGAGGAATGTCAACAATATGCTGACAATGATGAGAAAGCCATCTGGGAGGTAGTAAAATCATGTTGGATAACCAAGAAAAGAACCAAGGTCTCAAGAATGTCAAATAACTTGAAGTTGGTAAAATTTAATGAGTTGCCTAGATATGTTTTAGCCATGACCACTAGAATTTATGGGCCACCCACTGCTGAGAAGTTTGAGACATGGATGCTTTTAATCATGCTCTGTATACTGGAAGGGAAGAAGAGGATTGACTGGGCCACCATCCTCAATGACAATTTTCACACACAGATGATGTGCCTCCAAGTAGCCATCACCTCCAAGGAGAAATTTCAAGGTACATTTTATATGTCTTCCAACCTGATGTATAGTTTGGTACACAATAGGTTTTTCTAGGGACTTACTAAGAACCCCACGGGGATGAGAATTTATCAAATATATCCTGAGGTAACCCTAAAAGGGTCTAGGAATAGTTTTTTCAAGGTGCATAACTACTTCTTCAACCCCATGATGAGTGTGTTCTACCCCCTAAAGAGCCTAAATATAATGTTTGCAATAGCCAAATTGGTAATTGAGAAGTTTGGTACCACCTATATTCAGTTTAAAACATTCACGTACATCAGGGTGAGTGGGTATTCTAGATGCCCATTCAAATTTCCTAGATACCTAGATGATAGATTGGCAAAAATGGATCTATGCAAGCAAATGCTACCACCAATGAAATTATTGTATCAAAAAAGATAAACACTCTTTTCAAGTTTCCTATGGTGATTGGTTTCTATTCATGCCATTCTATGGCCAATGTAAAGGGGGTATAATTGGAAATGAGTTTGTACACACTTGGTAAGATGCCACCCTGACCTAATTACAACATCAGGTGGTTGATAAATATGGTGAAAATTTTGGTATGGCATCATTCCCACTATGAATACCTATGGTTTGATTTCACCACTGAAGATGTCAAGAAGTGGGAGTACATGAGGTTAACAGTGCAAGAGGTCATAGCATATGAGATCACTCCTCTCCCCAAGGATATGGTTGATGACAAGATGACACTCTCCTCCACATAAAATAGGAACAATAATGAATCCTAGCCCATCACTCTATTGTATTTCACTAAGGAATAAAATGATTCCATCCCAAGGTGAGCGACATGGATAATAAGGAGAACCTTCAGGTGGTTGAAGGAGCATGGAGTCAACCTTGGGGCATATAATACCCATACCCTCTAAGAGTTGAGGGAGGTGAAAGATTGAATGCATTCCTCCCTATACATAGTGGTGACCCTAATTCCCCATCATTGTCTATATCAGGAAGAGGGAAAATAAATTAAGGAGACACTGACTTCACCAAGCTAGTGGATGTCTAGAAAATGACTATAGCCCAATCCAAATCTGAGATGTCTTTCTCAAAGATAATGACCCTAGCTAAAACTTGGGATAAAATTCTCATAGGGTAGGTCACACTGGTTAGCACCATCCCTATTTCAATTTTGGGGAGGGAATCTTCAAGGGTTCCAACCATCTCAGTGCCTTCTCTCGTGGCTAGTCAAGCACCAGTCCCAAATATCCTATCTCCATAGCAAGCTAAAATATAGAGTCCTCTGAAGATATATTTAATGAAGAGAGGAGGCAAGGAACAAGAGGAGCCACCAAAACAAAAAAAGAGCCAATAAGACCCTCTAACCTCTAGAAAAATTTCTGATCAAGCAAAGGATGGCTCTCTTCAAAGACCCAATCATCGAGGAGTGCCCCCCAAAGAAAAAGGAATATCAAGCTTCATACGCACAAAGCATCAAGGATATGAGTGAGGGGGAGGACTCAGATTAAGAAAGGATGAAAGCTGAGGTTATGAAAAAATAGTGTGCCTTCACTCCCCCTAAGGTGAGAACTGGACATAAGACCCATAGGGAGAAATGTCACTCCCTTTAAAAAATATTTATGGAAGGAGCATCTGTAGAAGGGAAACCTACAATAGAATAAGGTAAAGGTGATGAGGAAGGGGCTAAGACTTTAGATGATCCTCTATCTTTTGATGATGTTCTGAAGATTGGTGCCAAGGTGACCACCCAAGTAGAAGCCCCTATTGAAAAGGAGCCCCACTCCCCAGAAATAGAGGCATTTATCCAAGATGTTATTTCTCAGTCACCTAGGAAAGACAAAGTTAATGAAGTCAAAGACACCCTGAATCAAGATGATGGGGATTAGGGTGAACCTAGGGATGACATTCAATCCCCCACCATTAGTGCAAAGGTGGGAAAATAAGAGAAAGATAAAATAGGAGATGAGGGATCAAGCTTTCAAATAAGCACCCCTAAAACTTTAGAGGTCAATAAAGGTGTCAAAGAGAATGGCCCCAAGGATGTTACTTCAATAAAATTCCCCTGAGGGATTCTCCCCATGATCAAGGTGCATGACCTAGAAAAGAATAAAGTTTCTGAGGCCATGATTGGTGAAGAGTCACCTAAACATGACAAGGAAGTCACCATAGCCTCTACAAACCCAATTGCCCAGGGTGCTATGGAAGGAGAAGCCATTGTTCTATCATCCATCCAACACACAAAAAATTGGAGTTCCATTAACAAATTGTGCATGGCGTCTCGCTATCTTGGGTCTATTTATAAGTTTTAGAGCAAGTTGTGCTGGTATCAGAGAAGGAAAAATAAGATTAGGGAAGAGACAAAGACACACAAAAATTTATATTAAACCCTCCTCCTAAACCAGTGATGTTCCTAGAGTTGCTTCCCCACTAGCACCACTCATCACTACTAGAAGGCCATCCTCAGCATCGACAAATTTGATGGGTTTCCAAACTACGCCCCTTCTTTGGATTGTAAACCAAGTGAAGGAAAATATGGATGTGATGAACAAAGTAGGGGATATTGATATAGCCCAAATTTTTCAAAATCAAAAGGCCAAACCCCTAAAAAAGGCCAAGATGCATGTCAAAATAAAACTCACTGACATAAGTGAAAAAAGTGTTGAAGTATCCATTCCTCCTTCAGATGCACTAAAGAAGGATACTCCCATGGAAAACTATTCCATCTATCACTAAAATCTTGAGGACCCATCAACAAAGGAATTGAAGCATACTTCACAAATCCTAGGTGACATGGTGATGCACAAAATGGATAAAGATAAAGCCACCATGGATGAATTAAAGGAAAAAAATTAGGTTATGATCTATTACTTGAAAAATTTACTGAGTGCATACCAGGTGGTGGATCCAACTACCATCCAAGCTCCCGACCTTTTCCATATGCCCCTTAGAAACACTGGACATCACCCATGGTGAAGATTTAAAGATCAAAGGATGGGAAACAAAAGATTGGCAATAGGACTTGATATCCTGAGGCCAAGAATTAATCCATACATCTATGGAATGGCTAGATGATGAGATAGATAGGCAAGGAGATTATAGCTCCATGAAATCTATTTATGATGTTGATATCAAAAGTTGGGAGGAACTTAGGCCCAAAATAGATGAAATATGTAAAGTGGGAAAGGATATTTTAATCATAGAAAACATTATCTTTCTAGATAATATTAAGATGCCCATAGAGTTCCAATTGGCCATAAAGCATAGGCTCACCATGCTCAAAGATGGTGATTTTGATTTAAAAGGAGAAGAACAGTCTCTCAAGACTGTGAGAATATATATTTATGCCACTTTGAGAGCAATGCTAAGGCTAGATGGTGTGGTGGACCTGACAAAATAACTATTGGAGAAGGATCTGAAGGATCTCATTGATGCACCTCATGAAGCTTTCAATGGCCAAAAAATAAAGGACCTAATATCTCTCAAAAAATCATGTGGCAAGTTGGAGGCATTGATATAAAATAAATGAGTGCTCTAGAGAACCAATAATTGGTTAGAGGAATATGATGCCAAATTCAAGTACCAGATGGGCCCAGATAGAATAATCCTCACCAATATGATCAAAAAGTTTAATACACACAAAGACAAGATGGAAAAGGACACAGCCATCAATGTGGATTCCACATCATGATGAGATACCCCTAGTTTCTTTCCCAAAAATGGAATTATCCCATACCTCCCTTTCTCTTCTTGTCTTTTTCTCCTTTTTGTCTCTTTCCTTTTAAGGAACTTTTGTATTTTGCCCAGTAGTGGCACATCCATTTTTGAGTTTGTTTTGTTTAAGGAAAGGACATTTTTGTTTCTTGACACAAGTGGACAAAGTTTTGTTAAGTCCCTTGTGAGTTATTTTACATGTAAATAACTTTAAATATTCTTTTATAGTGGGAAATCATATCCTTCATCATCACGAGAGCACACCTATAGGTCTGAGGAATCAAGTTGATTACAACCAACCCTAGGCCCACAAAAGGAGTCTTCCAATTGGAGTATCTTTATAGAATATGCCAAGTATGGTTATGGAATTATATAAGTAAAGGGGGTTTGTCCCTTTAAAAATGTTAGCTAAAAATTTGAGTGTAAAAGAGATAGATCAGATATTCATCCTTATGTAGTACCCTGGTGCCAAATAGATTTCATTTGTAAAATCATTGGCAAACTTTGAGATCATCTATGATGTTCCCTTGTTAGAGAGTCATTTCTATAGAGTGTCTTATGATATATAATTTTAAATAAATGTGTTGTGATCAATATTTTCCTAGTAAATGAATAAAATATGTTCATGGTTTTCATTCTATCTTATTGTTTAAATGTAGTGTTTCTTTTCACAAGCTAAATAGATTGGTTGTCTGGTGTATGTTTCTTTATGGTAGTCATTTGGAAGGTGTAACTAGAACATAAAATCATTTCTATTTTAAATTTTTGGTAATGAATAATTGATAACCTTTTTAAGGGTAGTCTTGGGCTCATGAATGTAACAAGAAAGAATTCTTGAAAGGTAACCTGCAGTGTTGCTTGTAATCTTTCAAGGACCATATGTGCATAGTTTCTTTTTGGCTATTTTAAGAATTAAGAAAGAATTTGTTGATAAATGAGATATCATTATTTTTTGAACCCCTCCATATTCAATTATTATCCTTCCACATCTTTTCATCAAAATTTTCTTGTAAACATTGTCCTACCCTATTCTACCCTGCATATATCATAAAAATAGCATACCATAAGTGTTGCCTACCTGATGAAATCACTATACATTTTTCACCTAAAGTGTATTTGCTTTATATGCTCAAAATCCTAGTGCTACACTCCTCACTTACCCCTTATAATTCAACAATAATTTCCACATCGAAGATTGCATCCATTTTCCCATCTGTCTTAAGTAGCTTTCATATGACTTAAGCATTCATACATTTCATGGGACAACCCTTCTAGGGTGGAGAGTGTGAGTCTAGTTATGCTTTGGTCATATTCTCTCTTCCTTAATTGCAAATCCCTATGAAGGTTGAAGGTTTAAAATCCCTTCATCAAAACTAGCTACCCCCACCCATAGGTCCTCTCACCTTAGTTCAAGTTGAGCCAAAAGCAATAAGAGATTAACCATCCCCTTTGTCAAGCCTCTCCCAGTCAATGTCCCTGTTTAGTTCTTTCAAGGTGTTGAGCCCTCCCTAGCTCCAATGACATATCTTCAGGGCTCCTCACCTTTGAATTGCACCCCCGTTCTTGTTTCTTTCTTCTAGGGTGTGTGAGGCTGAGCAATAGTGATGCATTACTGGGAACCAATAGGCCTTTTTTGGCACCATTACTGGGGACTTATCATCCTTTCTATGGGCCTAATTGTCAAAAAATATTGAGTGTTTCACTTTCTCTTCTTCCAATTTGAGTTTCTTGTACTTACTATATTGTTTCTCTCATAATAATCTTTGAAACATTTACCCTTAGCAGTGGGAATATGTTTAAGGGTGTTATTATAGTGTAAAATATATCCTCTCTTTATGATTATCCCTAGTTTTTGTTGGTCTAGAAGTCTTCTTTCTAGTGTTGACTCTATTCTATCATAGGTTTACAGTACCAATGTTTATTATTTATACCTTCCTTTATTTTTGAACGCTCTCTTTAGTTCTATAAACCTAGAGGGTACTAGATATTATTTTTGAAGGAATCCTTCAAAAGAGCTTGTTCCTAAATTTAAAATCCCTTCCATAAGGCCCCAAGTTTGGAAACTTATTGTGGGTCAAGGCTCAATCTATCAAGTAAGACCTAATTAGTTTGTTCCTCTTCGCACACACCCCTTGTTCTCTAACATCCCATTAGTTGAAGGGTGCCTGAGTGCTTCAAATAATTTTGAACTCCTTGTAATTCAATCTCCTTCTCCCTAAAGAATCATTTCCCCCCTTTATAGTTATTTGAGTAGTGATCACTCTCAGCTTCCCCCCAATTCTCCTTCATCATCTAATTTAGAAATGGGAGACCGTGACTTAAGGAGGAGGATGTTGAATAAATATAATGAAAATGATGGAGAGGAAGATCAAGATTTGGGTAATCGGTGTAGACCATTCGTGATTCCAAGGGTTAGACCCATCAATTTCACTGGTATGCTCAACTTTCCCAATGAGGTCCCTATCAAGATTTGGAGTGTTCTACCTAAGTTTCAAGAAAATAATGTGGTGTCTAGAGAACAACATTTGAAATCCTTTTTAAATATTATTGAATATTATGAAATTGACTTGGAGGATGTGTGTATAAATTTCTTTGTCAAAACACTTGAGTAAGAATCTTAGGAGTGGTTCAAATACCTCCTTGATAGATTTAAAGATACCTAGAAAGTAATGATTAATGCATTTAAGATGTAGTTTGTTGAGAGTATAGATCCCTAATTCTTGCTTTCCAAATTTGAGAACCTCAAAAAGAACCCCAATGAATGTGTAAAGGATTTCAATTCAAGGTTCAATAAAGTGTTGATGAGGTTGCCTGAGGATATCAGGCCCAGTGGTGCCACTTCCCTAATTAAGTATTGTGATGCATTTGATAAAAAAATGCCCTATTATCTCATAAATAAGACTCCCACAAATTTGAGGATGGCTTTTAATTTGGCTATCCAAATAGAAAACAACATCAAAGCTATGGGTAGGCCTTTGAATAAAAGCACTGATGTCAAGCTGGTGAACCTTGAGGAAACACAAACCTCCCAAAAGGGAGTGGACTTAGAAGAGACAGTGAAGACCTTGGTTGTGTTGTCAAGGTAATATCTTACAAGCTAGCTAAATCTGAGAAGGGATTATCCTAGGGTACCTATAATCATGATTATAAGAGGGATCATAAGAGAGAGGAGTTGAATTATCCTCGAGATCAAGGTCAAGGTAGGCAACCTTTCCAAAATAGAACTAATGACAAAGGAAAGGGATTGACAAGGGATGATAGAAATCATACTTGGGGGATTGAAAGGGATGTGTCAGATCCTTTGGTTGTAAAGATTAATGTAGTTGATGTTGACATCAACTAGTATGATAAATGTTTCCTCCCTCACTCCCCATGTAGCACAACCTCTAATGGATGTTTAAAGGTGGTTGGTTCTAAATATGCATCTGATGAAGATAGCATTTACATAGTAGATTTCTAAGATGTGGAGAGTTACATATTTGGGGAAAAGGGGTAGGTACCATATCAGTCCCAGACTGTGAGGACACTCTAGCCTATGATTATTTCACTTTAAATTTTGATGAACCAGGTGAAATGGTTTTATCTCCATATATAGAATTAAAGGGTGTTACCACTACTCAGGTATTTTGGGATGCATGGGAGAAGGTAAGAGTTATGTCCCTAGATTTTGTCTATGAAATTAATATGATGCATGAGTATGAGTTTTTGGTTCATGATTTTGAACTCCTAAGAGAAATGATGAAGAGAAGTATGATGACTCTCCCCCATCAATTGAGGACTGGTAGTTGATGATTCATGCTACCATTGCCCATGAAAAGGAGAATAATCTAAGAAGCAAGGACCAGAATACTCCCCCCAAGGGTGAAGGTGTTCATGTTCCTATGACAGAAACCAAAGAGAAAAAAACCACCAAAACTAAGGAGGTCCAAAATATTTTTAAGCCCAGTCCTACACCCTATCATGCTAAACCAAGAGCTTCCCAGGCCAAGAATCAGACCCCTTTTCTATCTAGTATTCCTAAGAAGGATGAGCCTAGGAAGCCTCCTTTGAAGAGTGAATTCAAAAGTATCATTCCTACTATTTCTATACCCTTAGCACTAGAAGGATATATTCTAGATGAAAATGTCACAATTTTACCTGCTAATACTCCATTGCCCAAATATAGTGTTTGTGACATTTCCCATATACTGAGTTAGCTAAAGGTAACAATACCTTTTGTGGAGCTGCTTAGGATCCCAAAGGATAGATGAAGAGCTTTTGAATACTTAGGGTTCACAGAAAAGGTTATTTCTAATGAAATTGTTGAGGTGGATCCTCTTTTCATTCCCTTTGGAGAAAAGAAAAATGCCTTAGAATCCTCCAAGCAACACTTGGAAGTGTACCTGGGGACAAAACTAGTAGAGAGCCAAATGGATATTGACCCATTCTATACCACTTTGGTAATTAGTGGATTGATCATCCATAATTACATGTTTGATTTTGGTGCTTCTTATAACATCATGTTGTTGGTAGTGCAATTTATGCATAAGAATAAATGTAACATATGAATGATGCCTTGCCATGGATTCTAGAGAAGTGCCTATAGTTGGTGTGGTAAAAGGGTTTGTGGTACACCTTGTGAAATGCCCCAAAAAGTTCCTAAGTATAGATGTCATTATTGTAAATTATCCACCTAAGTGGGGTATGTTACTCTCCTGGAAGTGGATTGCTAGAATTAGCGATATCATTTAGATGGATTTATCTTATGCCACAATACCTTTGGATGGAAAAATAGTTCACATAAATTAGGAACTATAAATGCTCCATATCTTGGAATACCCCAAGTACCAGCTAGATGAAGTGTTATATGTAGACACAAACATCAAGAGCTTCATAGGAAATATTGAGTTTATAGAGATGCCCCCTGATGTTGATATCCAAGACAATGAATCCATTTGGGTTATGCATTTCAATGGAGCATGTTCCAATGTTGGAAATGGGGCTAGAGTTATTTGTTATACTCCTAAGGGCCAAATTTTTAAGTTCTCCTTTCAATTGGATTTTGAGTGCACAAACCATATTGTAGAATATGAAGCACTTATGATAGGCCTCTAGATCACTTGAGAATATGGATTCAAAAGGTTGTTAGTGAAGGGTGACTCTGAGTTAGTGGTTAAATAGGTTGGGATATTTACACCATGAGGCAGAAGAGGTTGAAGCAGTACCAAAATGTTGTCTGGGATTGTTTGGAATGGTTCAATGCTTTCAACATCAAGTACCATGCTTGAGAGCTAAATCACTTGGCATATGTGATTTCCAAGAGAGATACAATTTTTAGGATTGAATCTAAAGGTGTCATTTATGAATATCAAGTTGAAACATTGGTAAGGCCTTCTATTCTAGATAATATTGACCATTGACAAGTCTTTGATGATGATAATCACATAAAAGGGTTTCTGTGATACATAGAGGAATTTGAGGGAGTTATTACAGACTAGGAGTCAATGATTCATGTCTGTGATGGGAAGGAAACCTTGTATGGGAAGTAAATAATCTAGCTCAAGACTAATACCATCCCTATGGGATTAGTTAGTCTTGAGGTAGCCTTTGATGGAGTGGATCAAATCATATCTAGAAGTACTTCTTTACCAAAATAAGTGATTGAGATTAACATTTGAAAACCAAAAAACCCAAAGAAGATTTGACTTGGTGTTCACTTAAGTAAGGATGAAAAGAAAGCATTCATCAATCTATTGAATAAATACCAAGATTTGTTGGCATGGTCTTACATAGATTTAAAGGCTTATAAAATTGATCTCTTTCAACATGTTATTCCCCTACAACCCAATACAAATCCATTCTACCAAAATTAGTGGCCAATCAACCCATCTTGGCCATCAAAATGCAGGAAAGGCTAAAAAATCTAAGGGATGGTGGGATCATCCAGCCTATTAGATATTCATCATGGGTGGCAAGCCTTGTCCCTATTAGAAATAACAATGGAGACATCCAACTCTATGTAGATTTCTAAAATTTAAACAAGGCATATTTGAAAGACAATTATCCACTGCCTAACATGGATAATATGCTTTAGGATATCACTGGATCAGATCTATTATCTACTTTGGATGGTTTTCTTGGATAAAACTAGGTGGTGGTCAAAGAATTGGATAGAGCTAAGACTGCTTTCACCACCCTATGGGGAACCCATGTGTATGTTTGAATTCCTTTTGGTTTAATGAACATAGGTGCCACTTTTCAGAGATGAATGGATGTAGCCTTCACTATATTGATTGACCAATTCAATTTTGTCTACTAAGATGATGTCACTATGTACTCCAAAAAGAGGAGTGATTATCTGGTGTATTTGGAGCAGTTGCTTATCAGATTCTAGGAGTTTATGATCTCCTTGAACCTCAAGAAGTTCAATTTTAGAGTGTAAAAATTGAAGCTACTCAGACACATTGTATCCCAACAAGGTGTTATGATAGACCCTGAGAGACTGAAAGCCATCGACAAAGTACCCATCCCATAGACCAAGAAAGGTATTCAATCTTTCTTCAGCCAAATTAATTTTTTTAGAATATTTATTTCCAATTTTGTAGAGATTACTTTGTTGATCACTTTAATGTTGAATAAGGATCAAACCATAAAGTGGGAAGAAAAGGCTAACTAGTCATTTCAAAACATCAAGGTAGTCTTAAAAATGGCCCTGATGTTTATTAACCCAGACTACAGAAAAGAGTTTCAAATATTTTCATTTACATCTACATATACCATTGTTGTAGTAATACTACAAAATAATGACAAAGATCATGAGAAACCAATTGCCTTATTGAAATGATGATTCACCCATTGTATGTTTCTTATTGACTCCATAGCCCAATGGATAGGTGATCGGTCTAGTGTTCTCTGTGTACCCGTTGGGGGTACCCATCCCTAAGTATGAGTCTATGTTAGTGCCCAAAATTATGTTGGATCAATTTGGGTCTTTTTATGAGTTATGCCCTATGCTAGAGTTAAGCAAGATTTAATGTCTTATTTTCCTAAATTACTCATTAGGAGGAAAGGTTGGGGCATGTAATTTGAGTAATCGTGTCTGTTATCTTGGTTATATAAGACCAGAGGGACATCTATTGAAGATGGAAAATATCTAAGGAAGGCTCAAGAAATATTTAAAAATTAACCACATGTGGAGAAAATATTCTTTGGCATGAGAGTCTACAGTAAACAAATGATGGTGTAACCAAGTCTTTTTCCAAAGCTTAGATCCTTCGCACTTGAAAGAGGAAGTATGTTAGTGTCCTAAATAAAAATAGCACACTGCACTTATGTGTTTTGGTGATTAAAGTGAGGAATATTTTGATGAAACAAATGAAAAATATGTATTTGACTTAAGGGACCCCCCTTGACAGTGAAATTTAGGAGATGGGAGGATTTTGTACTCCTCTTTTGAAGGAAGTTGGTATAAGTGGAGAAATTGGTTGTGATCCTAGTTTCTTTTTGATTTAGACACTTGGTAGAACATCAGGTCCTCAGATGTTTTGGGCCTCTTTGAAAAATTTCCCCACTTACCTTTTTGTAGACATTGTGCTAAAAATCGCCAAGGCCCCAATATCTATTTTTAATAATAAAAAATATTCTCGCCACGTGGAGGTGCTTGGGTGCTTGTTAACTTTGGGACCTTTTTGGAAATTACCTCACTCGATTTTATGGACATTTTCCAAAAGGTCCTTGAAGTCCTGAATGCCCAAGTTTTTTCAAAATAAATATCATTTTAGGTTGTGCCCTTGGTTTCATCACAACTTAGAGCTTCTTTTCCTACAACACCAAAATGTCACAATAGGTAAAAAAGGTGAGGAGATCATCAAAGACCCAAACAAAAGTTTTTTAAATCTATGATTCACTCATATTTCACCATGTATTATGAAAGAGTGGTTACTTAGCACACAAGGGAAGGCCTTGCATTTTCCCTTTATTTTTCAAATGAGGCTCAAGAAATTAATGGGGGTAGGTGTTGATTTACCACCTTATCTTAGAACATTAATGGTAACCCTAATTCTAAAATGCAAGGGATTATAGTTAAGTTTTATTCTTTATTTGAACTTACCTTTCACTTTTAGAGCTAAAGATTTATGCTTCCAAGTGACTAAGTATGCCAGAGCGAAGAACAACATGAATATAGTGAATAAATGTGTAAGTTAAAAAGCATTTCTACTTCCACCTATGTGCAGCCTCCACTATTACTAATGGTAGCTACTTCAACAACATCCAAGGGAAGCATCATATCAGTATTAGATTCAATCAAGGACACTGATGTTATGAATTTGGATTTTGGGGCACTGGTAAAGGTTTTTCAAGACCCCATCCCCCCATAAGTATTTTCCAATGTTGGCATGAGATACATCTCACAAGTAGTAGTATTTCCCCTAGCTGATCCATACCTAAAGTTCATCATAGCATGTGCTTGAACATATCAACTAGATACTAGAACCATCGTCAATGGTCATCATTTAGTAGTATGCTCCTTTACTCTGATGGCCCTCATCACCATGTTTGGCATTCCCCCTCAACCAAAAAGCATCTCACTCAGCATCGAAGAATGCCAACAATACGCTGACAATGATGAGAAAGCCATCTAGGAGGTAGTATACTCATGTTAGCTGACCAAGAAAAGAACTAAGGTATCAATAATGTCAAATAAATTGAATTTGGTAAAATTTAATGAGTTGACTCGATATGTTATAGCCATGGCCACCAAAAATTATGGGCCACCCACTACTGAGAAGTTTGAGACATGGATGTTTTTAATCATGCTCTGTGAACTAGAAGGGAAGAAGAGGATCAACTGGGCCACCATCCTCAATGACAATTTACACGCACAAATGATGTGCCTCCAAGAAACCATCACCTCCAAGGAGAAATTTTAAGGTACATTTTATATGTCTTCCTACATGATGTATAGGTTGGTACACAATAAGGTTTTCCATGGAATTACTAGGAACCCCACGGGGATGATAATTTATGAAATATATCTTGAGGTAACCCTGAAAGGGTCTAGGAATAATTTTTTTAAGGTGCATAACTACTTCTTCAACCCCATGATGAGTGTGTTCTACCCCCCAAAAGAGCCTGAATAGAATGTCTGTAATAACCAAACAAATAATTAAGAAGTTTAGCACCACCTATTTTTAGTTTAAAACATTCATGTACATCAAGGTGAGTGGGTATTCTAGATTTCCATTCAAATTGCCCAGATACCTAGATGATATATTGGCAATAATAGATATATGCAAGCATATGCTACCACCACATGAAATGATTGTATAAAATAAGATAAACAATCCTTTCAAGTTTCCTATGGTGATTGGTTTCTATTCATGTCATTTTTTGGCCAAGTCAAAAGGGTTAGAAATAGAAATGAGTTCGTATACAATTGATAAGATGTCACCCTAACCTAATTACAACATTAGGTGGTTGATAAATATGGTGAAAAAAATGGTATGGTATCATTCCCACTATGAAGACTTGTAGTCTGATTCTACCACCAAAGAAGATGTTAGGAAGTGGGAGTACACGAGGTTAACAGTGCAAGAGGTCATAGCATATGACATCACTCCTCTCCCAAAGGATATGGTGGATGACAAGATGACACTCTCCTCCATATACAATAGGAGTAATATTGAATCTCATCCCATCACTTTGCCAGATTTCACTGAGGAATAAAATTATTCCATCCCCAGGTGAGTGACATGGATAATGAGGAAAACCTTCAGGTGGTTGAAGGATCATGGAGTTAACCTCAAGGAATATAACACCCCTACCATCCAAGAGTTAAGGGAGGTGAAAGAATTGAATGCATTCATCCTTGCACATAGTAGTCACCCTCTGTCCCCATCATCATCTATAGTAGGAAGAGGGAAAATAAAGTTGAGAGACACTGACTTTACCAAGTTGGTAAATGTCAAGAAAATGACTATAGCCTAATCCAACGCTAGGATGTCTTTCTCAAAGATAATGAGTCTGGTCAAAACATGGGATAAATTTCTCATAGGGCAGGTCACATTGGATAGCACTATCCCTATTTAAATTTTGGGGAGGGAATCTCTAGTGGTGTCAACCATCTCAGTGGCTTCTCCTGTGGTCAGTCAAGCACAAGTCCCAATTGTCCTATCTCCATAGCAGGCTATAGTTGAGCCTCGTTAGAATATATATTCAAGGAAGAGAAGAGGCAAGGAAAAAGAGAGCCACAAAAATATAAAAAGAGATAAGAAGACCCTCTAAACTCTATCAAAATATCTGATTATGCAAAGGATAGTTCTCTTCAAAGACCCAATCACTGAGGAGTGCCCCCTAGAGAAAAATGAAGATCAAGCTTAGTACACACAAAGGGTTAGGGATATGAGTGAGGGGGAGGACTTAGATGAAGAAAGGCCAATAGCTGAGGTAATGAAAAAATAACATGCCTTCACTCCCCCTAAGGTGAGAACTAGGAAAAAGGATCCATAGGGAGAAATGTCACTCCCCTTCAAAAATCTTGGAAAAAAGAGCATCTATAGAAGGGAAACCTATAATAAAAGAAGGTAAAGGTGATGAGGAAGAGGACAAGACTTTAAATGACCCTCTACCTTTTGATAATGTTGTGAAGGTTGGTGTTGAGGTAGCCACCCAAGCAGAAGCCCCTACTGAAAAGGATCCCCACTCCAAAAAAACAAAGGCATTTGTCCAAGATGATATTTATCAGTCACTTAGACAAGACAAAGTCAATGAAGTCAAGGACACCTTAAAGTAAGATGATGGGGATTAGGTTGAACCTGGGGATGACATTCAATCCCCCACCAGTAGTAAAAAGGTGGGATAACAAGAGAAAGATAAAATAGGAGATGAGGGATCAAGCCTAGAAATGGGAAACCCTACAACTTTAGAGGTCAATAAATATGTTGAAGAAAGTGCCCCCAAGGAATCTACTTCAATCAAATTCCCTTGAGGGATTCTCCCCATGATCAAGGTGCATGACCCAGAGAAGAATAAAGTTTCCAAGGCCATGATTAGTGAAAAGTCTCCTAAACACAACAAGGAAGTCACCATAGCCTCTACAGACCTAGTAGCCCAAGTTGTTATGGAAGGAGAAGCCATTGTTCTATCCTATATCCAACACACAAAAAATGGAGTTCCATTGATAAATTATGCATGGAGTCTCACCAACTTAGTTCTAATTTCAAATTTTTAGAGTAAGTTAAGCTGATATTAGAGAAGGAAAAAGAAGAGTAGGGAAATGATGAAGACACACAATAATTTATGTTAAGCCCTCTTCCTAAACCAATGACACTCCCAATAGTTACTTCCCCACTTGCACCACTCATCACTACTACAAGGCCATCCTCAGCATCTGAAAGTTTGGTGGGTTTATAAACTAGGCCCCTTCTTTGGATTGTAGGCCAGGTGAAGGAAAAGAAGGATGTGATGAGAAAAGTAGGGGATATCAATATATCCCATATTGTTTAAAATCAAAAGGCCAAGCCCCCAAAGGAGGCCAAGATGCATGTCAGAATAACATTCACTGACATAAGGGAAAGAAGTATTGAAGTAGCCATTCCTCCAAATGCACTAAAGAAGGATAATCCCATGGAAAAATATTCCATCTACTACTACAATCTCTGGGAGCCATCAAGGAAAGAATTAAATCATACTTCATAAGTCTTAGCTGACATGGCGATGCATAAAATGGATAAAGATAAAGCCACCATGGAGGAATTAAAGGAAAAAAATTAGGCTATGATCTAGTAATTGCAATAGTTACTAAGTGAGCCCCAGGTGGTGACTTCAACCACCATCTAGGTTCCTAACCTTTCCCATATCCCTCTTAGAACACTAGACATCACCCGTGGTAAAGATTTAAAGATCAGAGGATGGGCACCAAAAGATTGGCAACATGACTTGACAACCCGAGGCCAAGAAGTAATCCATACAGCTATGGAATGGCTAGATGATGAGATAGATAGACAAGGAGAGTGTAGCTCCATAACATATATTTATGATGTTGATATCAAAATTTGGGAGGTACTTAAACCCAAAATAGATGAAATATGTAAAGTGGGCAAGGATATTTTAATCATATAAAACATTATCTTTCTAGATAATATTAAGATGCCTAGAGAGTGACAATTAGCCATAAAGCATAGGCTCACCATGCTCAAGGATGGTGCTATTGATTTTAAAGGAGAAGAGCAGTCTCTCAAGACTATGAGAACAGAGATTGAGGCCACTCTGAGAGCAATGATGAGGTTGGATGGTGTGGTGGACCTGATAAAATAACTATTGGAGAAGGCTTTGAAGGATCTCATTGATGCACCTCATGAAGCTTTCAATGGCCAAAAAATAAAGGACTTGGTATCTCTTAAAAGATCATATGATAATTCAGAGGCATTGATATGAAAGAAACAAGGAGTGCTCAAGAGAAAAAATAATTTGTTAAAGGAATATGATGCCAAATTCAAGTACCATATGGGCCCAAATAGAATGATCTTCACTAGTATGATCGAGAAGTTTGTTACACACAAAGACAAGCTAGCAAAGGACACAGTCATCGATGTGGATTCTATATCATGATAAGATACCCCTAGTTTCTTTCCCAAAAATGGAGTTATCCCATACCCCCCTTTCTCTTCTTGTCTTTTTCTCCTTTTTATCTCTTTCCTTTTAAGGAACTTTTGTATTTTACCCAGTAGTGGCACATCCCTTTCTGAGTTTGTTTTGTTTAATGAAAGGACATTTTTGTTTCTTTATGAAAGTGGAAAAAGTTTTATTTTGTCCCTTGTGAGTTATTTTACGTGTACATAACTATAAATATTATTCTATAGTTATAAATCATATCTTTCATCATCGCAACAACACACCTACATGTTTGAGGAATCGAGTTTGTTACAACCAACTCTAGGCCTACAAAAGAGTCTTCTAGCTAGAGTACCTTTTAGAATACACCAAGTATGCTTATAGAATTTTATAAGTAAAGTTTGCTTTTCCCTTTACAAATATCAAATAAAATTTTGAGTGTAAAATAGATAGCTCGGAGATTCGTCCCTGTGTAGTTCCCTAGTGCTAAATCAATTTCATTTGTAAAATCATTGGCAAGATTTGAAATCATCTATGATGTTCCCTTATTATAAAGTCATTTCTACAGAGTGTCTTATGATATCTAATTTTAAATAAATGTGTTGTGATCAATATTTTCCCAATAAATGAATAAAATATGTTCATGGTTTCCATTTTGTCTTATTGTTTAAATGCATTGTTTCTTTTCACAAGCTAAATAGATTGGTTGTCTAGTGTATGTTTCTTTATGGGGGTCATTTGGAAGGTGCAACTAGAACATAAAATCATTTTTATTTTAAATTTTTGGTAATGAATCATTGATAACCTTTTTAAGGGTAGTCCTAGGCTTATGGATGCAACAAGAAAGAATTCTTGAAAGGTAACCTATAGTGTTGTTATAACCTTTCAAAGACTATATGTGCTTAGTTTCTTCCTAGTTATTTTAAGAATTAAGCAAACATTTATTGATAAAGGAGATATAATGATTTTTTTAACCCCTCCATATTCAGTTATTATCCCTCCACATCTTTTCATCAAACATTTCTTGTAAACATTGTCCTACCCTGTTCTACCTCGCATATAGCATACAACTAGCATACCATAAGTGTTGCCTACCTAACAAATGTACTATACATTATTCACCTAAAGTGTATTCACTTTATATGCTCAAAATAATAGGGCTGAAATCCTCACTTACCCCTTGTAATTCAACAACAATTTCCACATCAAAGATTGCAATCATTTTCCCATATATCTTAAATAGCTTTCATATGACTTAAGCATTCATGCATTTCATGTGACAACCATTTCAGTGTGGAGTGTGTTATTATGGTTATTCTTTTTTCATATTCCCTCTTCCCTAATTTTAAATCCCCATGAAGGTTGAAGGTTTAAACTCCCTTCATCAAAACTAGCTACCCCAACCCGTAGGTCCTCTCACCTTGGTTCAGGCTGAGCCAAAAGTAGCAAGGAACTAACCATCCCCTTTGTCATGCCTCTCCTTGTCAATTTCCCCATTTATTTCTTTAAATATTATAATCCCTCCTCAACTCCAATGACATATCTTTGTGGCTCCTCACCTTCAACTTCCACTCCCCTTCTTGTTTCTTGCTTCTAGGGCGTGTGAGGCTAAGCGATAATGGTGTGTTACTAGGAACCAACAGACTATACTAAAATATTTAATAGTTTCCATTGTCAAAAATCCATAAAAATATATTTAATATTTCATAATGAGCCACTCCACAAAATTTTATGATTAGATCTGGCATATTTTGCCCTATAGGCCCAATTTGGCAAAAGCTAATGACACATGTCTGCTTGGTCAATTTTCAAAAATGAGTCATCATCCTATTTTTCCTTGGTTTATGATTAAAATAATTTATGATAAGTCTACAACTCATCATACAACTGGTTTCAATGTACTTGATGACTTGATCTTGAATATTCCCTTACTAATTCAAAATTGCTCTTTGATTCTTGGGCTTACTAGTCACTTGACACATGTAACTATTTGTTGAATATATATACTTTTCCTGATGGTGTTATAATCCTTCATTATAATTTTTAATCATTATCTACCTCCTTACATTAGTTTATTGACAAACTTGCTTGTAGTCTCTTTACTAATTTTGACTAGGCACAACACCTTGGGTTCCAAGGACCAAATCTCACTTTAGGTTTTGAGAGTATAATCACAATGATTGAATGGTATTAAATTCTCAAAAAAATCCTACCTAAAAATTTTTCAATTGTCCAAACCTACTTCACCTTTCAATACTTCTCCTTGGGTATTCACTATCCTTCACACTATGTAGCCCATTAGGTCTCTAGGACCATTCCTTGGTTTAAGTTGCTAAGAATCAAATTCATTAAATTGATGGTCTTAAATGATCATTACACACTTATCTAAACCCTTCTCATGTGACCAAACACTCTTTTCCATTCTTGATACACCTCGAAGTCACAATACTCTATTTAGGCTTGTAGCCCTATTTTCACTATTTTTCCATTTGTTTGATTAACCTATGTCCTTTCTTGAAGATGTAAGAACACTTTAGGGTACCCTCTATCACCCTTTAGATCCTCAAAAATTTAAAACAATTTACTCTTCTCCTAATTATCACTTTCTTCGATATAAACCCCCAAACTAGGCTTAATTAGGCCTATTCTAACCAAAATTTCTAAATCTTGAATGGTAAAATGTTTCAAACGCTCAAATCCTCACCAGTAGTTATGTCATAATATCCTTTACCTTCAACTAGAAAATTTACCTCTGGGATTAGTAGGTGTAAATCCACCACTTTGAAAATTTCTAAATAGGTGAATTACATGTTTTCTAATAACTGTGACACCCAATTCCACCCGTAGGTGCATTTTCACTATTGTTTTAAAGCATGGAAACATTGACAACAAATGGTATCAAAGTTAAAGATACGATCCAAGAAATCAATTTTTGGTGCTTGTTGGCTGAAAAGTGGTACTACCAACATGTCTAAAGGGGCAAATAATGTCTAAGACCAGGTTCTTGGCCTCCCATCTAGCTCAAATGACAAAACCACCACCCATTTTGGGCTGAAGAATGTCCTTCCCAATACAAGAAAGATGTTGATTTTTAACCTAACTTTAGGCATGCATAAAACCAAAACTATAAGTCATATAAAGAAACTATAATATCCCTCATGTGTATGAGAAACCCCTCTAATTACACCCTGAATGTAGTCAGAATAACCTCTAAGATCAATTTTTGGTAGAATTTTTAGTAACGGGTCCTAAAATGCAACTTTTTGGTAGTGAAGAGACAACTTGTTGACCTCCAAGTAGCAACTTTGCCTCAGTGACCTATAGGTGCAAATCTACCACTTTGATCACATCTATGTAGGCAAATAACATGTGTTCCAATGACCATGATGCCCACTTCCATCGGTAAGTGCATTTCACTACTATTATAAAGCACAAAAACATTGACAACAAATGTTGTCAAAGTTGAAGCTATGGTCTAAGAACTCAATTTATGGTGATTATTGGTTGAAAACTAGCACTATTAACACATCCAAAGGGGTGGATAATGTCTAAGACCAATTTCTTGGCCTTCCATCTAGCTCAAATGATAAATCCACCACCCAATCCAGGCTCAAGAATGCCCATCCCAATACAAAAAAGATGTTGATTTTTAGCCTAACTTTAGGCATGCATAAAACTAAAACTATAAGCCATATAGAGGAACCATAATATCCATCATGTGAATGTTAAATCCCTCTAATTACACCCTAAATCTAGTTTGAATCACCTCTAAGAGAAATCCATGGTAAAAGTCACAGTTAAGGGTTCTAAAATGCAACTTTTTGGCAATGAAGAGATAACTTGTTGACCTCTAACTAGCAACTTTGCCTCTAGGAATGACAGGTGAAAATCCACCACTTTGAGCATATTTATATAGGCAAATAACATGTGTTCTAATTACTATGACACCCAATTCCACCCATAGGTGCATTTTCACTACTATTCTGGAGTACGAAAAAACTGATAACAAATGTTGTCAAAGTTGAAGATATGGTTCAAGAACTCAATTTTTGGTCCTTCTTGGCTGAAAAATAGCACTACCAACATGTCCGAAGGGGTGTATAACATCCAGGAATGGGTTCCTGGCCTCCCATCTGGCCTAGATGACAAACCCACCACCCATTTCGGGCTCAAGACCATCCTTTCTAATACAAGAAAGATGTTGATTTTTAGCCTAACTTTAGGCATGCATAAAACCAAAATTGTAAGTTTTATGGAGGAATCATAAGATCCCTTATTTGCATGGTAAATTCCTCTAATTTCACCTTAAATCTAGTCTAAATAACCTCTAAGAGCAATCTGTGGCAGAAGTTGTAGTAAAAGGTCCTAAAATGCAACTTTTTGGCAATGAAGAGACAACTTGTTGACCTCCAACTAGTAACTTTGCCTCCAAGACTGACAAGTGAAAATACATTACTTTGAGCACATATATATATAGGAAAATTACACATGTTTCAATGACCATGACACCTACTTCCACCCACAAGTCCATTTTCACTATTATCTGGAGCACAAAAACACTAACAACAAATGTTGTCAAAGTTGAAGCTATGGTCTAACAACTCAATTTTTAGTGTTTTTTGGCTGAAAAATGGCATTCCAACACATTTATATGGGTGGATAACATCCAAGACTAGGTTTTTGTCCTCCCATTTAGTTTGGATGGCAAACTCACCACCCATTCTGGGCTCAAGAATGCCCTTCCTAATTCAAAAAAGATGTTAATTTTTAGTCTAACTTTAGGCATGCATAAAACCAAAATTGTAATTCATATGGAGTAACCATAAGATCCTTCATTTGTATGGTAAATTCCTCTAATTTCACCCCAAACCTAGTCTAAATCACCTGTAAGAGCAATCTATGGTAGAAGTTGCAGTAAAAGGTCCTAAATGCAATTTTTTAGTAAAATTACATGTTCTCCAATGATTGTGACACCCACTTCCACCTGTAAGTGAATTTTCACTACTGTTTCGGAGCACAGAAACATTGATAACAAATGTGTTTAGAAGGCTACAAGGAGAATTAAACTTGTCATGAGCAATTGTTTAGGAGTATGGAAATGCCAAGTACTTTTAGTAAACTTCTCTTAGCTTCAATAACATGAAATTATTTACTAACAGTGCCAACCATGTGAAGGTGGAAGCTGATTTGGCACCACTAACCTACAAAAAAATTTAAGTAATTAAAGATGAAATTTATGCATGTACTACCTACAAAATCAAAAACATTTGGTAAAATTGATTACATCTACATTTTACAAGTCAACATACCTATGCATTTCAATCCAATGAACCACTTGGATCTGCTCTAATCTTGATAGTATCGAGGATAGATTCATGGTTTGATTAATGAACTTTCTATAGATTCTTGTTTCTTAGCCTCCCATAATATTTTTGCAATTGAATATTCATTGCAAAAACCAAATTTTAATAGTGTAGATTCTTCTTGTGAGTTTCAAAGTCTTTAAACAACTATACATTTGAATTTTTTATAGGATATAATTGAAGCCAAGTTCCAATGACTACCACAGACCTAGTGGGATAATCAATGTTTTCTCCATCTATGATTGGGGAAGTCAATTTTTTCTTTCCATCTACACACTGACATAATTAGTAATTTATTCCCTCTTCGTTATCCTCATCTACAATAACTATAAAAACATGGATTGCATCATAAAAAACAATTTTTAATGACATTATTAAGATATAATATGAGAATAAATAGTATATAAATATTAATCTTCTACCTGGCTGTACTAGATCAGATATATGGTCAAATTCATGCAAGGATTTCATGTCTGTAAGTTACAATACTGGTAGAACCTGATATGTGTTGATTGGAATTAGAGGTTTGAAGCTCTAGTCATCCACCCAATCTTGTGACTCACACTCATTCCAAACAAAGTCCATGCATGTAGATCAAAATCATGCCAAGTGTCATGTATGAATAGTTCAGGAACTTGCATTTGAGCTACAAAATGAGTGGAGCTCACTTGAACTTGTTAGAGTTATACAATCCTCATATTTTTCCAAGTATGTTTCCTCTATTAACCAAAAATATCTATGAACAATAGAATTTTCTTGAGCACCATGACATATGTTCTCATTACACCAGTCAACCATAGTTTTTGCGTCAATAAAATTATCAACATTGTCATATTTTAACTCCTCCATTATAATGACTCTTTTTACACATGCTCTAGCACCATCATGCTCACCTTTTCCATGGCTAGCTTTAGTGAAACTCTAAATATGTTCTACACTAGTGGTAATGTGCATCTTGCTCAATCAATAAAAAATATGTGCATTCTTGAATTTTGATGTGCAATTATCCAACCAAATGTAATGTCATTTAAAAATAATGTTCCTCTAAGTCAACTATCCATAGAACTTATCAAAACAACCTTACACATACTTTGTACAATCTGATCAGTCATCACTAATATAAAAATGGTATTCCCTTAATATGTTTTTATCTTCCTTTGTACTATCAGGTGCATGCATAAATACTATATGCATGAATATGGCAATTTATGTTGAGTTGTAATACTATGATTAAACCTCTATTTGTGATTTGAATGTGTTATTTTCAGCAAAGTCAACTACTGAAACAATAGAATCAAGTGGGAATGTGTTATTTCTTATCTTGAAATGTTCATCCAACCATTTATCCCTATGTGTGTTCCTTGCATACTCATAAACAATTATCTCCATGAACTTGACCATAAATTTTGAAACATGTATCTCTTTTGTAACAATCTCACACCTTTTAGATTCTTTTCCATATTTTACTTGATAAGTCATATATTTGCATTTGATCAAACCAACTAATTCATGTCTAATTGTACTTGTAAACTCCTCATGGATACATTTTTTTAATTTTAGAAATCCATCGTAAATACTGTAATTTCCATCCAAACATGCTTTCTTATAACAAATTTGTCCATCTGGGCTTTCACAAAAAATATTTGAAATAAATTCCCTGGCTGATTTTGGTATAATTTATATGCCACACTCCTACAAAATGTTAGTACTATGCAAAGTAAAATGAATATGGAAAAAAACATCAGAGTGCATTGAAAATTCAATATGTTGCCTACAACAACAAGTAGTGTGTGTGTGTGTGTGTGTGTGTGTGTGTGTGTGTGTGTGTGTGTGATTTGTTTTTACATAAAAAGATTTGGCCATATCAAAAAGTCTATGACTAATAGAAATTTATGGATATTTTTCCAAAAACCTAGAGTAAAATTGTGTTTGAGTCATATCTAGTTTTAGATGTGGTTCATGATTACGAGAACCAACTCTTCTTTTCACTACATCTCTTGCATTGGACGAAACTCTTGTATTATCTTTCCAATATTGTGGAAGTAAGTCTTTCAAAGCATCAATTATATCCTTGTCCTTTCATGGAAGTCTACCAAAGAATGTCCAGAGCTCTTTTGTATTGGGTTCATTAAGTCTTTCATGTCTTGCAATTTCTTTCATTAATGTTTTTTATTTATATCAAGTGTTTGACTTGTTTTTGAAATCAATCATTTTTTCTCTATTTCAGCACTTACTAAACAAGTTATCATTATATGTTGGGCAGCATTAAAATCTTTGTTGTGTGATTTCAAGCCTATAATATGATATGCATCATGTAGATTTTCAACAATTTCATCATTTTCATTATCCATGTTAGATGTTATTAGTCATAATGTGTACAATATAGGTCTCATCTTAACCAATTTCATCAACGAAACAAATAATTGACATCTTTGACTATCATACTCCAATCTATGAAAGAAACTATCCCAAATTTCTTGAGCCAATCTTCTTGAATGGTGGTCAGACATTTTGTTATGCATTGGTTTCAAAATATTTTTATCAACTTCAATTAAGTCCTTATCTTTTCTATGCATAATTCTTGGAGGTGTTGTTGTTGGTTGAATCCATTCAGAGGGTGTTTCAAAATTGTTATATGTTTCCATGAAATTTTCTTCATTATTTGTTTTTTAATTATATTTTTTCGTCAAATTTTATTCATTATTAATTTCATCATTATTTGAGTCCATTAAATTTTCCTCATTATTTGTGGGTAAAGTAACATGCATAGGCTCTTCATCAACATAATCAAAAAATTTAAATGTTGAATGTGAATTTCCAACTTTATCTAATTTTTTATTATCAATTTCATCATAATTCAATTCATTATTGTGAATTTTATCATTATTCAATTGATTATTATCAATTACCTCATTATCTAAGTCATTTGGCTCATCAAGGTTAGTGTTTGTACCTTGTCTAGAATGAAATGCTTGCATTCATACCTTGTTTTTTCTCTCAACTCTTATAATTGATATGATGTTTTGTTCTTCAAATTCTTCTTCTTCCCTAAATATGAACTAGAGCACATTTTCACAAAAGCAACCAAGAAAGTACTTCAAATGTAGGGGCCAAAAAAAACTATAACCAAGAAAGTATGTAGAGTACACAGAGTACACAGGGAATGTTTGTGGGGAAAATTGATGCAGGAGCATCTACATACGTCTTGGCAAGACATGGTCATGATTAAATTGAAATCCAAATTATTGTATTTTCCCTCCAAATGTTGAAATTGAGTAACTGTAAAAATATATATATATATAAAGGTAAAAAGTAAATGTCAGGGCTGTTGAGAAAATAATGAGGGGAGTGGTTGAAATCTTTCAACCGTAAGATATTAGTCTTTTCCAAATAGTATATGGCTGAAAATTAAAAATTGTTTTGATCTGGAGCCCAAGTTGGGCGTAGAAGTTAGGAAGGGACTAACAGATGGCAGAGCTCATTGGCCAAGTTGTTTTTCTGGTCTGTTGTTTTTATTGGTTTTGATTGTCATTTTTTTTTAAGAGGTCTACTTCTCCTATTGAGACTAGAAGGGTTCTCAGCCCTACTTCTTGGGGCGGTCATGATTGGGAGAAGCATGTTAGGCATTCCTGCCAGATGAAGAGAAAAGTGTTGAGGATCTTGAAGCTGAGCTAGAATTTGTTTGAGCAGAGCCGAGTCTGTGAGGCTCATATATCCATTTTTTAAAACCTCTTGGTCATTTGGATTGAAACCAGTTGATGTAATGAAGAGCGACTAAGGAAGAGTGGAGAGACATGAAGTGAACTGTTTAATAGAGCTCCAGGATGAAGAATATGAGAAGATTGTTGCAGTTGAGAATACAAATAGAGATTATTCATTATTGGAGGCTCATTCTGTTGAGGAAGCTTTGACACAAATGATAGTTACTGCTTTACCTCTAGATCGACATCCAGAAATATGACTCAAAGCATCATTTAAGGCGTTCGAGGAAGCTAAACTCCATATACTAAAGGAAGAGAAACCTGGTCTTTCACACAACCAATACAAAGATATGATATGGAAGTTGTGGAAGAAATCACCTGACAATCCTCTTAACCAGGTGGTGAGTGAGTTTCTTTCGAGAGACAGAATTCATGAATTCTCAAAGCTTTTTGTCTAGTTGGATGTAATTTACTACTGGAAGCATTAGCATTCGCAGTTCTTGTGGCCTTCTTGGGTATTCAGAATGTGCTCTTCCTAATTGTTAGTTATCTACAGAGATGTTGTAAATACTCACATTTTATGCAGAAAAGGGTATCTTGCTAAGGTATCTGTATTTGTTTGATTTTTGTAGAATTGTATTACCAATTCGAACACACTGCTCTGTGTGTGTACTTGTGCATGCCACACATTGTTTTATTGATGAATACCAACTATACTATGCTCGAGCTATTTGTAATTATCTAATTTTGAATGTTGTTGTCTGATATTTATGGGCTATGCTACCCTGGGTTCAAACTGAATGATCACTGGGGAACATTCTTTCAACGTATATTTCCATGGGATCGATCTGCAAATTTCTTTGAGACGAATCAGATATGGGCTACATATGATGATGAAAATGGAATGCCACGCTGTTATGCTCAAATTGTGAGAGTTATTAAGCAGAAGCAAAAGCAGCGTGAGTATCACAACAGAAAGAGAACTATGAATTTAATGCAATGTATACTCTGAAGATGGACACCGGTGGTTTGGTGCTGTTAAGAAAGGAAATGGCTAGTGGAAGTGGTTACGGTCATTGAAAAGAAATCAAGTCTGTTCCTTGTAATTGTGATTACAAGTCAAGTAGAGATTGCAACTTTTCACGATAGCGGTCTCTTAAGAGGAATCTTGAGGGACTCGACTTGCAATGTGATCACTCCTGCATTTGCTGAAAACCTAGGTTTGGCCTTTCTGTTTAGGACCAATATCGACAAGTACCTTACAAATATGATTTTATGAATTCTGTTAAATGCATTTCTGAGCCATGTTAAATAGGACAATATGGTGATGTGAAGACTGGTAATTCTTTGTTGATTTTTGGATGTGTCAAATTGATCTTGTGCGAGATCAATATAAAATTGAAATTGTTTAAAATCAGGCTGTCTAAATCTGTTTGTACACCGAGTATTGGACATAATAGGAGACCATGAATAGAATGGTTGATTTGATGATACTCAATGGGAAACTAGTGTAGATTATGCTTAAAATTGAGTCCCTATTTGCACCCTAATGATAGCATTGCATCATTTTGTTAAAAGACCAGTCTAGAGACAGAGCAGGCAAGCATCATTTGGTATCAGAGCTTGAAAGCTCTTGGGATCTGCTGAAGAAAAGGTATGAGCAACTTTTCTTTTGATTTGAGTTTATTTTGTTAAGAAGCAAATAGGTGAAAAAGGAAGGTTTAAGGCCATTGAGGCTTAAGAAGAGAAGAAGCCAAGTAAGGCTTAGTGAAGATCTAAGAAGAAGCTTGGATAGTTTGCCAAAAGACTAAGGTGAAACAAACTTAGGTGAGGTAAAGGATGCAGTTTGGAGAATTGAGAAGAGAAGCTCAGAGAAGCTCAAAAGTAAGGGAGCAAGTGGATGCTCAAGAAGAAGATCCAAAGTAAGGTAAGTTTGGATTGTGATTTGTGTTTTGTTGAAGTATTGTATAAAGAGTTGCTGCAGGATGGATCAAAAGACTAGGATGCAAAAGGCCTATGTGAGATCAAGAAGATTGTCAAAAGACCAGTCAAGGAGAAAAGGCTTGGGTGAGACAAGGGATCAAGAGACCAAGGTGGAAAAGACTTGGGTGAAGATCTCAGAGATGGAAGCATTGTTGAAATCACTACAGAGCAGCAAGGTATATGAGGGAAACAAGAGGAAAGCAAGCATCAAAGGTATGACTAATGTTGATTTTGATAAAGAAATTGCTAGTTTGAAGAAAGAGTTAGCTAAGATTAAAGATGAATATGAGTCTTGGATGCAGATGGATAAGCAAACATGGGTATGGCCAATGAGGAGGAAGTTAAAGTGGCCTATAGATCTCCTATTGAAAAGGAGAAGAAGGCAAAATGAGATTGCCAAGAAGAGAGAAGCCCATAGAGGCTTGAAGAAGATAAGTAGGTTGCCAAGTGAGCAACAAAAAGAGGAAGAAGTTGTGAAGAAGGTTCTCATTGAGGAGGACAAGAGAGAAGAAGAAAGAAAAGATGAAGTGCCAGGAAGAGCACTTGGAAAGATGAGAATGTCCATTAAGAGGATACTTATGGAGACATTATGGTCTCTTGTTTTTGTATTTAATGTTGTTTTTGAGTGGGTAAATGCAGGTATGAGCAGCCTTGTGAAGGTCAAGAGAAGGGCCTTGGAGAGTGAAGAGATTGGTGCAAGAGAAGACACCAAATGCACAAGTGAATGTGCAGGAATGAGAAGAGAGTTTGCTGTTGTTGATAAAGAAGAAGAGATGCATTGGTTAATGGATAATGGAGGTGTTGAAGAACCCATACAAACAAAGGAAGAGATAGAAAATGAAGCTGAATTCTATGATGCCATTGAATGCCAAGAAGAGGAAAGAGGACAGCCAAGCACAAAGGAAGAGAAAGATTGCTCCGTGGAACAAGATATCAAAGAGGTAAATGAAGTGTTCAGTGCTGATTTTGATTGTTATTGTGAGCATGAATATATTAATACACAGGTTAGAAGAGGCAAGAGGAAGATGAAGTCCTCACACAAAGCAGTCAATCATGGCTACATAATGCCTAAGTGGATGGTGAAGCACACAAGCAAGCAACAAGTAAGCAAGCAGGCAAGTTTATCTTATAAAATTGATTTTTCTCATATGAATGTGCAAGAAAATAAAAGGACAAACAAAGTTGTGAAATCAATCGATAAGAGAAAGAATCTAATGTGGGTGCCTAAGAAGGCTAAGAGTGAAGAAGATGTGAGTGTTGAGACAGCAACACCAAGAAATCAAGGGGAAAAGGTGAAGGATGACACAAGTACATGGAAAGGTAAGTCAATTGTTTGCAATGAATGGGATAATGATATTTTTGAATCATTTAATGATCTTTTTATGGAAAAGGAGGAATGTAAAATGTCTATGAAAACTAATATTCAGCAAGGAGGGAGTTCTAAGAGGATGGATGATGAAAGTAGAGATGTTAAATCAGTTCACATGTTGGAAACAAATAAGGAGAGACAAGGTAATAGTATTCCTATTATTTTTTATAAGTATATTGATGATGATAAAGAAGCTGATTTGTATGAAGAAACCATAAAGTGGATGAATGTACTTATAGAGGATGAAAAACAATCTGGTCCTAAGTTTGATATAGGACATGAAGATTTGGATGAGGTTGTGTTGAGTAAAGAAATGAGAATGTTGGAAGAACTCTTTAGTTCTTCAAGAGAGCTACATACAGGTACAAGCCATGGTGAAGGTAGCATTGGGAAGAGTGAAACAAGACAAGAGCAAAGCAAAGAGGTCAAAGTAGATTTGGCCAAAGAGCAGAAATGTGACGGCAGCCAAGAGGCTTCATGGCCTAAAGATTTTTATTCTAAGGTTGCTTTTGATGTTTTGAATGCAGGTATAGAAGATGAAAACTTTGGAAAACAACAAGAAGATCTAGAAGATATGTATGAAGATGAAGAAGCATGGAAGTGGGAGATGGCAGCTGAGAAAGAGATGAGGAGAAGAACATATCAGAAAAGGAAGAAAGGCAAGAAATTGAAAGACAAAGACTATCAGAGACAAGTATTGGAATTGGTAACAAGACCTTGGGATCCAGGCATATAGTGAAGAATACAACATTGAGGAACTATCTCATTTGAACTAAGGTTCAAAATTCTTTCTAGAGGGAGAGTATGATGCAGGAGCATCTACATACATCTTGGCAAGACATGGTCATGATTAAATTGAAATCCAAATTATTGTGTTTTCCCTCCAAATGTTGAAATTGAGGAGTAATTGTAAATATATATATATATAAAGGTAAAAAGTAAATGTCAGGGCTGTTGAGAAAATAATGAGGGGAGTGGTTGAAATCTTTCAACCGTAAGATATTAGTCTTTTCCAAATAGTATATGGCTGGAAATTAAAAACTGTTTTGATCTGGAGCCCAAGTTGGGCGTAGAAGTTAGGAAGGGAGTAACAGATGGCAGAGCTCATTGGCCAAGTTGTTTTTCTAGTCTGTTATTTTTATTGGTTTTGATTGTCATTTTTTTTTAAGAGGTCTACTTCTCCTATTGAGACTAGAAGGGTTCTCAGCCCTACTTCTTGGGACGGTCATGATTGGGAGAAGCATGTTAGGCATTCCTACCAGATGAAGAGAAAAGTGCTGAGGATCTTGATGCTGAGCTAGAATTTGTTTGAGCAGAGCCGAGTCTGTGAGGCTCATATATCCATTTTTTAAAACCTCTTGGTCATTTGGATTGAAACCAGTTGATGCAATGAAGAGCGACTAAGGAAGAGTGGAGAGACATGAAGTGAACTGTTTAATAGAGCTCCAGGATGAAGAATATGATAAGATTGTTGTAGTTGAGAATACAAGCAGAGATGATTCATTATTGGAGGCTCATTCTATTGAGGAAGCTTTGACACAAATGATAGTTACTGCTTTACCTCTAGATCGACATCCAGAAAGATGACTCAAAGCATCATTTAAGGCGTTTGAGGAAGCTGAACTCCATAGACTGAAGGAAGAGAAACTTGGTCTTTCACACAACCAATACAAAGATATGATATGGAAGTTGTGGAAGAAATCACCTGACAATCCTCTTAACGAGGTGGCGAGTGAGTTTCTTTCGAGAGACAAAATTCGTGAATTCTCAAAGCTTTTTGTCTGGTTGGATGTAATTTACTACTGGAAGCATTAGCATTCACAGTTCTTGTGGCCTTCTTGGGTATTCAGAATGTGCTCTTCCTAATTGTTAGTTATCTACAGAGATGTTGTAAATACTCACATTTTATGCAGAAAAGGGTATCTTGCTAAGGTATCTGTATTTGTTTGATTTTTGAATAATTGTATTACCAATTCGAACACACTACTCTGTGTGTGTACTTGCGCATGCCACACATTGTTTTGTTGATGAATACCAACTATACTATGCTCGAGCTGTTTGTAATTATCTAATTTTGAATGCTGTTGTCTGATATTTATGGGCTATGCTACCCTGGGTTCAAATTGAATGATCACTGGGGAATATTCTTTCAACATATATTTCCATGGGATTGATCTGTGAATTTCTTTGAGACGAATCAGATATGGGCTACATATGATGATGAAAATGGAATGCCACGCTTTTATGCTCGAATTGTGAGAGTTATTAAGTAGAAGCAAAAGCAGTGTGAGTATCACAACAGAAAGAGAACTATGAATTTAATGCAATGTATACTTTGAAGATGGACACCGGTGGTTTGGTGCTGTTAAGAAAGGAAATGGCTAGTGGCAGTGGTTACGGTCATTGAAAAGAAATCAAGTTTGTTCCTTGTAATTGTGATTACAAGTCAAGTAGAGATTGCAACTTTTCATGACAATGGTCTCTTAAGAGGAATCTTGAGGGACTCAACTTGCAATGTGATAACTCCTGCATTTGCTGAAAACCCAGGTTTGGCCTTTCTGTTTAGGACCAATATCGACAAGTACCTTACAAATATGATTTTATGAATTTTGTTAAATGCATTTATAAGCCATGTTAAATAGGACAATATGGTGATGTGAAGACTGGTAATTCTCTGTTGATTTTTGGATGTGTCAAATTGATCTTGTGCGAGATCAATATAAAATTGAAATTGTTTAAAATTAGGCTGTCTAAATCTATTTGTACACCAAGTATTGGACATAATAGGAGACCATGAATAGAATGGTTGATTTGATGATACTCAATGGGAAACTAGTGTAGATTATGCTTAAAATTGAGTCCCTATTTGTACCCTGATGACAGCATTGCATCATTTTGTTAAAAGACCAGTCTAGAGACAGAGCAGGCAAGCATCAAAAACAATCTTGATTAGGGATAAAAATAGATGTTAAAAAGTGAGTTTTTGTTTTTAATTTAAGGAATATGTATGCGTTCCTTGAAGTATAGGCATATACTATAAAAAAAAGTAAAAAAGCTCATATTCAATGCATTTTTCCACTATAATACTATAATATGATGCAATAACACTCAATAAGACTATAATATGATGCATAAATCCCTAATATGATGCAATAAGACTATCATATATTGTAATAATGCTATCATATCATGCAATAAGGCTCAATATGATGCAATAAGACTATCATACAATGAAATAAGACTATCATACAATGCAATAAGACTATCATGTGATGCAAAAAGACTATCATGTGATGAAATAAGACTATCATACGATGCAATAAATCTCTAATATGATGCAATTAGGTTATCATATGATGCAATAAGGCTCAATTCGATGCATAAATCCCTAATATGATACATATACATGATGTAATAAGACTCTTGATATGACTATGAGTCAATAAGACTAATGAATGATGTAATAAGGAGCCATATGTAAGACAAAATGAGTTAATTCTACCCAAAATCCCATCATAGGTCCTTAAAAAACTAGGTGAATAACATGTTCATAAATTGGCACTAATCACATTCATGAATTTATATATTTGTGATGAAATCAAGGAACTTAGGGGTTATGTTTTTTATAAAATTAGGATTTAGGGTTAGGGGTTTAGTGTAATAGGTTTTTAGTGTAACAAGTTTGTACATGTGTATATGTCATAAAATTAGGGTTTAGGGGAACTATACATGTTCAAGTGATAATATTAGGGTTTAAAATCAACATGTCACAAAATATGACCTAATTTAGCCCTTTTAATCACATCATAAACTCCAATTTAGGTTCAATGGGTTGAAATTGGCCACATTTGTGTTCATATTTATATTTACGATTAAATTAGGGTTCTCTAAGTCATACATGTTACATCTAAACTATACAATCAATTGGGCCATAAATTTGGTTTAGGAGCTTAATTTTGACCAAATCATGTCCCTAATTGAACCAATCGACTAATTAGTTCCATTCATAATAGATAGAATTGTACTTAATTTTATCCCAAATCATATATAATGATCTTATAGTTATGTCAAGAAGGGGTTCAAATTGGCCTCCCATGCCTCCTCGATTGAATTTCCCCTATAATTGAAACTTATTGTGCCATGTGTGTACCTCATACACCCAAAAATGTTAAAGATATCATAGATGCATCAAGTTCTAGAAGTTTCAGAGTTGATAACGCCTCAGGAGGCCAAATCCAATTACATATCACCATGTATACCTCATATATGCTCAGAAGTGTCATCACTATTAGAGGTGTCAAGTCCTAGAAGTGTTAAAGATCTATATTAGATCCTTGTGAGGCCTGATCCAATGAGATACATCACCATGTGTGTATCTTATACACACATATATTTGTGATAGACATCTATATGTCACTTACCTAGAAGCATCAGATTTATCAGAGCCTTAAGACACCCAATCTAATTAAATATTTCCAAATGTGTAGGTATAGTACACCTAGAGAAGTGTTAGAGTTGTTAAATATGCACATCTTTGATACTTAGACATGTTACATCATCAAACCAACCAACCTGACTAAGGCCTATTCCTAAATTTATCATACATACATATAAGCCAATAATGTTTAAAGATTGATATCAATCCAATCAAATCATGTCTAGTAAATAATTCACATGATTCAAGCCTCTGACTTGTCATTACTATATGAAAATTGTCATGTAGAGCCCTTTAAGGTCTCATCCAAATTGAGCAAGCAGAAAATGTTATCAGTTTTCTACGTGTATGTATTCAAATTATTTATATCCCTCTACCTTGAATTACCTCTAAATCCCAAAGTACATTCATACTAAGTCCTACATGTAGGAGAACACATTTCAGCAATGGATAAGCCTCAACCTCAATCCCAAGCTAGATCAAGAATTCTGAGACATGTATTACTTTCTTTTAGTCCACATCATAAGGTTTAAGCTCATTACAATGAAATATGAACAAGATGATTAAACATATATGTACAATATATATAATACTGAAACCTTCAGTGAGGGGGTGCACACTAGTATTCAATTTTGATCAACCATTTATATGAGGTGAGAAGTTCATCATCCACATGAAAAATTATTGGGTCTCTCTGCTCAACATCATCCTTGAGGGGAAGCAAGTCTCAGATTTAGGGGATATTATCACATGTTTAATGTATCTTGAATAAGTTCAATAGAGTTTAAACTAAGGTAACTTATACATATATCATACTTGGTCAATGTCAGGTCTACACCATCCCTTAATGGTTTTGAACAAAGTCCCTAGTGCATTTAGATATTTTCTAAGCTATGCATTCATCACTACAGGCATGACATCTTAAAACCACATCATCACTAATGGATACATGTGACCATTTCAAGTTTATTGAGCTCAAAATCACATCTTATACAAAATAAAATGTGTACCCAAATTGACCAAAATATTTAATAAAAACATGTATATACATTGTACCCATCATCCTACTTTTGTATCTTACCATCCCAATTACATAGTAAGGTATATAACTCTATAGTATTGATAAGTACCAAGTGTTGTCTAGCTTGTTTCTGAGCTTACAATTTTTGCTTCTATGGTGTGGCTCGGACTAGTCCCATGTCAAAGACACATTCTTCAGATGACATGGGAATGGATGGAGTGGTTAATGGTTATTCCATGTGTGATGGAAGGGTAGATGAAGGAGGTTCACAGAATGGAGGATTAACCATATTTTCACAAAAGATCTTAATTTTAGGCAAAATTTGAATAATGTATTTGAATACATTAAGGGAATCAAGTGAATAATTGTAACAATATAATACTCTTGTTAGAATTTCAATTGGGACCTCAAAATGCACCTATTGAACTAGATGCACTAAGTGACATTGGAGGAAACTTAAGGGACTTTATTCAACACATTTTAGGAATGTTTTTGGGAATCCAAGGCATGATTCATAGGTATTTGCCTCTATTAGATAACATTATTGAAATAGGTATCCAAGAGATGCACTATTACACCAAGGGCTCAATTCTTATTTCTACTTACACAAGATTATCTATACTACATAGTCCAATTCAATGTGTTTTCCACTTAAACAAATTAGTCCAAATTTTATAAATAAAGGGATCTGGTCAAAGATATCAAAGAAATAACAAAAGGGTAAGATAGGATTTTAGGCAAATAGGATAATATCAATAAGAAACATAAAATTTAAGGACAAGTAGGATTTTAGGAAAGTAAGGTGGTAAGGTATATCCTTACCCTACTAGGGGAAAGATTCCAATAGTTGTGCATGTTTTAATTGTCAAACAAGGATTTTATTAACATGTGTTCTATTGATGAAACATATTGGTGTATATAGATATTAAAGTGCACCAGAAGTTGAACATGTAATATCTAATACTTCTTCAACATTTATTATATAAAATTAAAAGTAACCAATCACATCTTGACAAGTAAGAGTCAACTATTGATACTATAATGCACAGTTATTGGTACTCTAAAGGTTAAGTTTTGATCATGGGTTTAAAAAATGCATTTTATGACCTATTTTGATAAGATAAGTTATATTTTCAAATTTATAAAGTGTTATACCTTGAAACATTAGTTATAAGTAGTTAAGATAACATATTGAAATGGGTAAAAATTTCAAAGTCTAATGAGATGTTGTGGCACCTTAATTCACTATCCAAAGCCAATGGGACCTTTCCCCTATAATAAACATGAAATTTGAAATCTCCCCTATAAGGATGCATAGCTAATGGGACCTTTCCCCTATAACAAACACAGAATTTGTTTGTTTCATTTATGTCAAAGCAACATGTATGCATTATATAATGTTTACGTGTTCTTTATTATGTTATATAATGCATACGCATTATATAACACATACACATTATATAACACGTATACATTATTTGATTTTGAAGTTAAAACTAAGCTTTTAGGTTCAAAAATACTTTGGATTTTTGAGCCAAAGGCTTAGGACTGTGCATCTATAGCCGAGACCAAGAGTTTTAGGAAAAACCAACAAATTTCAAATTCAATCGCTAAATACACTATGGATTTAAACATCAAAATTTGAAAAATTATTACCGTTATGATGAGCACATTGTCTTATTTCTAAATGTATGATTTTTATAATTTTTGGGCTATTTTAGGGGTTCAAACTATATTAATTTCTAACAACACCTTTTTTAGGCCACTACATGCCTCACCCATACATGCCTATTCATGTTTATCTAAATTTATTTCATTGATCCAAGTGAAAAATAAATTATATGGTAAAAAAAACTAGGCCTAATTCTACACACATTAAAAAAAAATCATTTTTTATTTTTTTTTGAGGTAGTTAGGGTGGGCCACGTGGCTGGCTATCCATTTTTTGTGAGTTTTTAGGATATACTTAATTAAAAAATTAATAAAAAAATATTCATCAAAAAAATATAAAAAAAAGTTCTTAACACACTATAAGATCTTATCTAAATATTCACCAAAGGGTTTCTAATAATATTTAACGATGATCAAAAAATGGTGGGCCACACAAACATCTATCTACTATGTTTTATTTTTAAAAAATAGGAGGTCCTCTTCAAATTTTAGATGTTTGACCTATTTATACTTAACCATTTTTCAAAAAAAATAGTTTTTTGGAAACTAGACTCGAAATGCTACAATTCATGTTTTTATACCATCTTCAAATTTTGAGTTTAGCCATCTCTAATTATTTGCAAAAGTTCATATTTATAAAATTTTAGACAAATCATGTCCATGAGTAGGCCCTTTTTTGTCCCCCAAGTTGGTGCACTTACCCTTAGGCCATCCCCAAAATATGCTTTTTTGTATTATTTAAAGGCCCTCAATTCTAATATTAGTGTCATGATATATTCAATGGGTGGTAATACTTTGCCAAATGCTTATGAACTTGTAATAAGAGTATAAAACAGCTTGATACAAGCTGGTAAACTTACTCCAAGGCCTTTAATGCCCATATTCCCAAAATTTAAACTTGTCCCTCCTCCTCAAGTTCCTTATATTCCATATATAGCCCCTATTCCATCTCCAAAAACCTAATTTGTAGCCCCTTTTAATCAAGATAGTGTGATTGGAGATCTAAAAATTATGATACAAGCTTTTAGGAATGAAATCATCCAACTCAAGAGATAATAATACCAAGGTAGGCCTTATCAGTAGCAAAACCAGAAAACTTGTCAGTCCTTCAATAACCAAAGACCTCCTTATCAAGGTTTCAAGGATAATAAGCAACCTTAGCAAAATCAAGGGGACATAACTTAAACTATGCCAAATGTAGCCCTTGATCCTAATGTACCTTTCAATTAAAAATATATTGTTCCTCAAAATAACTTGATACAAGATTCAATTTGGTAGCTTTTTAACACAAATGACACTCAAAATCAAGCCTTGATATCATAAAATATTACTATGCCACAAATGACACAGAAAGAATTCTCTCTTCAAGGTGGTTTGTATCAAGAGATGAATATGGAATCCCAAGGAGAAGCTCAACAAGTTTTAGGGTAACCTAATTCCATGAATGTGATTTGGAAATTAGATGATCATATTACATTCAATCAAGTTTATGAAACTAGTAACACAAATGATCAAGTTGTAGCTCTGACTAGAGATAAAAGAAGAGTAGTTGAGGAAGCTCAAGATGTGAGCAATACCTCTAGTGTAATACCTCTGGTGATCCTAACATTGTTACAAAAAGTTTCAAAGATCAATTTTTTTCCCCTATATCACAGAATATTCAAAATGTAAAGGTAGTAAAGGTTCCCCAAATGCCTCTAATTAGAGAATAACCAGTGGTTCAAAAGTTGGAGCCAAAGGTTAGTGGAGCCTCTTTCAGCATAATAGATCAAATTAAGAAATCAAATGTTATCATTGACATGTGGGATTCCCTTGTTATCCTAGGTCAAAATGACATACTCATTCAAGAGTTTTTATCTCTTAAGGTGTCTAAAGAACTAGTTGAGAAATAAGGAGCTGTCTTGGCCAATTTACATCAGCCTACCAAGCAACCTGATAAGTAGGTACATAGCATGACAAAGGTCAACAAAACCAATCTCAAGTCAAACAAAACCCCTCCCTTTTATCTCTATTTAATAGATGATGACTTCTTAGTCTATAATTATATGGTAGATAGTGGAACTAGTAGCACTGTCATGCCTAAGAAAATTATAGACAAGTTGGGTCTTGTCTATGAGATATATACCAAGGGAGTATTAAAATTATATGGGTCACTAATGAAGACAATAAGCATAATCAAGGATCTAAATTTTACATTCATGTTTTCCTCAATGTTACCATTCAACAAGATGTAGTTGTAGTGGTCTTACCTCCCTATTTTTCCATGTGTCTGTAAAGGGACTATACCTCAAATATTAGAGGATATTTATCAATGGATTGGACATATTTAATGTTTAAGGCTAGGTATGGTACCAAGTTAACAATACGTTTTGAACCTATTTCAAGATTTCATTTGGATCCATATATGCCAAGTATGGTGAATACTAATTGTGTTATCTCAGACAAGGTACTAGAAAATAATGTGGAAATTGAGTCACCTCCAGATGGAGTTCTAGATTTTTTCCTTGATGAGTGGGCATTTTATTTTCATGAGCATGATCCATACAAGTTAATTAAATAATAATGACTTAGTGTCTATTTTCTTCATGAAAATGATACACTAATTCCATCTTTGATGATGGATGATCAACCTAGTGATAGCCTGTGGCAACTATACTTTGATGGATCTACGAACAAACATGGCACTAGGGCTGGAATGATGTTAATTTATCTAGCCAATCAAAGGTATTTATTTTCTCTTCAGTTTTATTTTGGTTGTTATAATAATGTTTTTGAATATGAATCACTAATGTATGGTTTGCAATGGGCAAGAAAGATGAAGGTCAATACCTTACAAGTCTTTGGTGATAATGAATGGGTAGTTCACCAAGTAAGAGGCCTTAAAATATGTAAAAATACATTTATTAGGCCCTATAATCATAGAGTATGGGGCTTACTCAAATATTTTCAAATTTTTAATATTTGTGTCATATCAAGAAATAAGAACAAATATTCAGACAGGTTGCCTACCATTGGGTCATAATTCAACATCCTAGATGACATAAATAATGAAAAGTTTTAATCACACATCAAGGTGATTGTAAGACATTCTATCTCATATAACCATGACAATTCACAAGTATTTGAAGATGATAGTTAGATTTTCTAATTCTTATAAGAGGAAGTTGGATTCTCATCAAGGAACCAAGACAAGTTCCCATAGCAGTATGGCAACCAGATTGTGCAATTAAAGACAAATAAGTTGCCTATAGGGTTGGTCACCTTTGAAAACATATTCAGTAGAAATGATGAATTGAGAAAAGAAAAATTTTCTTTATAAACCAAAGAAGAACACTATACAAATGTGGAGATTGCAACTAGTAAGAGATTAAAGTTGGATAAAGTTTGTACATCTTTAGAGAAGGAAACTTTTATTGAGTTATGTTCAAGTTTTGCAGATGTATTTTCATGGTAATACAATGACCTTAAAATATTTGATTCAATTCTAACTCAACATACCATTAAGTTAAAAGATGATACTAGGCCTATCAGACAAAGACAAAGGGTTATTAACTCAAAACTTGAACCTTTGATGAGAGTTGAACTACATAAGGTCACTGAGTCAACTATAATATTTCCAATTAAGCACTTAACTTGGGTGTAAATTCTTGTTCTAGTATGGAAAAAGAGTGGTGAAATTAGACTGTGTCAATTTTAGTGACTTGAATAAAGCCTCTCTTGAAGACCACCATCCATTACCATCAATGGAGCAAATTTTATAGTTGGTTGCAAGATCAGAAAGTTTCTCCTTATTGGATGGATACATTAGTTACAATTAGATTTTGGTCAAAGAAGAAGACCAATTCAAAACAACCTTCACCACAAAGTGTGGGACATTTTCATATAGGAAGATGCCATTTGGTTTATCAAATTCTGGATCCAATTTTTAGAAAGCCATGGATATGGCATTTTAGAGTCTCCTTAATAAGTTCATAGTTGTTTATTTGAATGACATAACAATATTCTCTGATAGTATAGTTGAGCACATGATTCAACTTAGGCAAGTATTTGAAAAATGTAGATAGTTTAGGATATCTATAAATCCAAAAAAATGTGTCTTCTTAGTTCATGAAGTTAAGATTCTTAGACATGTGATTTTAAAGCATGGTATGAGTATATATACTGATAAGATAGATTAAATTCTTACACTCTCCTTGCCTAAACACAATAAATTCTTGCAAATATTTTTAGGTAAGATCAATTTCATAAGAAGATACATTTCAAATTTTTCTACTTTAGCTAAGACACTCACAACTAAGCTAAAGAAGGGTCAGAGTTTCAGTTGGTCCAAAGAAGGAGTAAGAAATTTTGAAGACATCAAGAAAGCTATAGCCAGTGCTCCTACACTCCTGAACCTTGATTTCACTAAGGATTTCTTTTTGTATACCTATGCTAACATTGAAACTATTTTAGCTATCCTCATGTAGCAAAATTAATAGACTTTAGAGCAGCCAATAGATTTCTTCAGCCAAGGCTTAGTATAATATGAAATAAGATACTCTTGTGTTGAGAAGCATGTACTTTCAGTTATAAGGTCTCTTAAGAATTTTAGGTACTTGTCCAATAATAAGATACATTTGATGGTTTCATATCCAAGTGTCAAGGATTTTCTCTTGAATAAGGATATAAATGACAAGAGAGCTAGTTGGACAACCAAGGTCATGTAATACGATGTTGAGATCAAGGTCACAAAGCTAGTTAGAGGAAAAGGATCTTGTGAACATTTAGCCCAAGACTTGTAAGAAGCTAATGAGGAGATTATGGTGTTAAATGATCAAAAATTTGTAAATGATCACACCTCGCCTTCTAACTAGTTCTAATATATGGTAAGATACTTACAAGATGATGTTTATCCTTCTCATTTGACCCCTTCAAAGAGAAGATATTTTAGATTGCAGTCAACTCCTTTTCTTCTTGTTGATAATGTGTTGTTCAAAAAGGATATCATTGATATGTTGCTAAGATGCATAGAGTCGGTCAAACTTAGATACTTCTTGATAAATTCCATGATGGACATGGTGGAGGGCATTATTCATCAAGGATCACATCCCACAAGATTATGAGAGGTGGGTATTATTAGCCAAGTATATTTCATGATTGTCATGCATGGACTAAGAAATGCAGACAATGTGATATGTTTGTTGGAAAGGTTAAGCTTGTATCCTTACCTCTCTAATCAATTGTATTGAATCAGACCTTTTTCTAATAAGGATTATACTTTATTCATCTCATTAACCCCCCTTCAAGATCAAGACACAAGTGGATCCTAACTACCACTAATTATTTTACTAGATGGATAAAATCAATGCCATTAAAATAAGCCAATGAAACTAATGTTATGGACTTATATGAAGGTTTACTTAACAAATTTGGAGTCCCTTCAACCATAATTTCTAACAATGCTATGGATTTTATGGGGTCTAAGATCAGTTAGTGGGCAATTCAACACAATGTTTTTCTCAGTACCTCATCAAACTATTACCCACAAGGTAATGGTCTTATTGAGTCCACTAACAAGAATTTGTTTAAGATCATCAAGAGGACTATTGAAGATAATTATAGGTCATGGCATCTCAAATTCAAGTTAGCTATGTGGGCTGATAAGATCACCTACAAAAGGTTAATAGCCAATTCTCCATACAAGCTAGTATATGGTAAGGAAGCAAGAATTCATATTTCTCTTGAATTCCCTAGTTTGGAACTAATGCATCAACTTGAGATTTTGGATAGTGAGCTAATGAAACTTAGATATGCTAAGTTCATGGAGCTAGAATAGACAAGACATCAATCCATGTTGGCTATGGAGGCACATCAATTAATGGTAAAGAGATCTTTTGACAAAGGAACTTATTTAAGAAGTTTTTTAAGAAGGAGATTTGGTCCTCAAGGGGGATGAGGACAGATCTAAGCAAGGAAGGCACAAAAAATTTAATTCTCTTTGGAGTGGTCCATACAAATTTATCTTGTTTCTATTTATTTTATAAATAAGTGATTTGTTTGCATAGCTTTCCAGTAGGTTAGTTGCCTTTACTTTATTAGGTTAGTTTCCATTTCAGTTTGTTTCTTTCCTTGTTTGTTGGAATTCTTTATTTTTCAAGTCAAAAGGATATCTTTCAGTCATGTAAATGGTCCATGTATCATATAAATGATCCAAGAGTCATATAGATGGTCCAAGTTTTGAAGCATGATAGGCATGTTGCCTAACTAAGTCATCAAAGATGTTAGCTAATTTTTGACCTACATAACAAACTTGCCTAAATGTAGTGTAGTGTCCTAAAGATCAGATTTTATGGTGAAACCTACTAGATCAATTATCAGGGAAAATTTCTAAAAACATTAGAAAGTCATTTGAGCATTCAACAGTTCAAGCACAAGTCTAGGAGTGCCTGTAAGTCAAAAGCTAAATACAAAACCTTTGTTTTTAACTAAGTCCTCACTTGTCAAAATATTTTGGGATTTTATTTTACTATGTCTAAATTCTGGCACACCTTTTTATTTGGATAAGTACATAATTCTTTCTAAAAAATTATTTGAGCAATTTTTTAAAGATCTAAATTTTTGTGGACAAAATATTTGAGACAAAAATCCCAAAGGAAAAAGGCCAAGTATAATTTTTTTAGGAAAATTGTCCAAGATAATTTTCCCAAAGGCATGAATTTTATCAAACATTTTGTCCAAAATAAATTATCCAAGGAAAAGATAAGGTAGACTTAATTCTTTTGGGCAATTATCCCACAATAATTTCCTCAAACATTTTGTCTGATGTAAAAATGTTGTAAACAATTCCTTCAGAGAAAGTGGCTTAGACACAAAGCCCACAAAAAATGTCTACTAAAAGGTTCAAAGGAAATATCCTAGGGAATTTATGATCCAATAGGGAGATGATGGGTGTGTAAGTATCAAATTCAAACATAGAAAATGACCATTGGTTTTCAAATATGTAGTGATGGTTGTGTGGACATCAAATACATTTGCATAGACATCAAATTTCAAGCCATGACAAATAGCCATTTATATTCAAATGGGTCCAAGATCAATGGTTTATGTTTAATAATGAGAAGGATCTAAAGGTACACATAAGGTTAATAATTGAATAAGATGTTTGTGTAGATGTCAAATTAAGGCTATGACAAATAACTATTTTATTTCAAAAATATTACAGATGGTCATGTAAACATCAAATACATTTGTGCAAATGTCAAATATAGGAATGCAAACATCATAGTAAAGCCTTTTAAAGTATCCATTTGATTTCAAACATTCAACATCAAGCGTCAGTGTTTAATCAGAAAGAGATCCAATAGTGAGTGGTAACTGATAGGATAGTGGGTTTAGGTAGATTTAATGGCTCATGTTTAATCATGGATTTAGATCTAATGGCAAGTGAAGGGTCGTCAAATGAATCAATGAATCTCAAAGGAAAATGCATGAATGAAAAATGGTGCAAGTGCATTAGACTAATAAAGGATCAATGATTGATATTTCTTCATACTAAAGATCCAATATTGCACTGGAACTGATAAGAAATTAGGATTAGTGAAATCCATGGTGTGTGTGAGTTGATACATCTTGATCTGACAATGCATGATCAAGTCAAAATGTCAAAGGATCTTAGCTAGTAGGAAATCAAGGACTCATATGCATTCTTATATCCAAATTTAATGGCATGTGATCAAGTCAAAAGGTTGATGAATCTCAAAGGACAAATGCATGAATGACAAGTGTCAATAATGCATTCATCTAGTAGAAGATCAATAGCTCATGGTCATTCAAGCATGAACTAGGATCAAATCAAGGTGAATATTTCAAGATCAAACTCTACCATTGAATCTCAATAGAGATGAGATAGGCCCTTTTAGTGCCTAAAATAGACCAAGGGTTGGTAAATATGTTCAAAGCAAGATAGAATAGTTGGTGAGATCTGTCTCATCAACATGTTAGCTACAAGAAAACCAATAAAAATGATTGGTTTTCAATCTATAGAGTGACATGGCTCTATCAGTTCTAATGCATGAATATTTAGTCCTCCTAAGAAACAAGTAAAGATGGAATAGAGTCCTCAGAAGTGACCTGGTAGATGGATAAAGATTGATGGAGCATTCAATTCTTTTATGAGGACCTTATTTCTTGATAAGATCATAACTCAATGTCCTCAAATTAGTGTTAAGCTATTGGAAGTGGTTGGGACTCTTTCAATGCATAACTCTCTCTCTCTCATTTGATTTTTTATAAATACAAACTTACAAGCCTTGAAATGGATCCCTCTTTTTGGTATGACAAAACTCTATTGAGATTTGTACTGTAACACCTTTTAATGTAATAAAGACTAAATTCCATCTTTTTTCAAGCTAAATTGAAGTGTGTCCTATAAATTCATGTATTGTGGTTAAGTGAATGTATGTTCCTTGTCTATGTCTAAGTTTCTCACCTTTATGAAGTTCTTAGTGGCTCTCACAGGTATTATAAGTGCAATCTATAGTTTGTTGTCTAGCTTAAAAGTGGAAATCTGCCCTCTCATGTTAGTTTGATAACTGATCAATGCCTTATCATGAAATATTTATGTGGGACTAATTTTGTTTGGTCTTGAATACATCTTATAGTGTATGTTTTGCAATTTTGAGTGATTGAATCATTGGTGAGTCACCTCTTTTACATGCTTTCATAAGTTATTGTTAAAATCTCTCTCCCTTTTCCAAGCAAGTACTAGTTTAGGTTCAGTATAGGTGATAGATCCAAAAGGAAGTTAGCCTTCTCTTGAGGTTTGATCCATTATTAGGATACTTACAGCCTAGGATCAGTCCCATGTTAGACTAGATTTGAGTAGGCAGATCTAAATAATCCCCTTCTCAACTAGGGTACAAATCTAGGACTTTAACAGTTCCTTCATACTTATGTTCTCCCCTTGATAGGGTGACCCAAAAATGTGAGGGTGAACACATTTTTTATTTTGATAAATTTTTTAGTTATGCTCTTTGTTTTCTCTTAGTGGGATTATTGTGAATCAAAATGTCAATACCTTTAATTTTTTTGTGAATATATGGAGTGGATTTCATCACCTTCTCACATGTCCTTAGGGTATGGAGACTGGTATTTCATCCCCTAGTGTTTGTACTATCCTCATACCTCAGATGGGGGATATAAAATTTTAATAGGTGTCATTAGGGCCTAGTGGAATTCCCCATTAAGGGTTTTATAAAATAAAAGAGTTAAGTTCAAATAGTAATCCACTCAACATCACCATCAAGGAATTCAAGATCTCTTTTATAGGGGATGTATCCCCCTATAAACAAACTGAGGCTTGGATCTCTTCTTCAATGGATTTTGTGCCCCTTGAGGACCATCTAAACAGCCAAGTAAAACTTTAAGTAGTCCAAAATAAATCTAATAGGACTTTACTAAATTCTAATAGATGAAGTGGTTGCTAAGGGGCTAGATCCTCCTGTAAATTACCTAATTTTAGATTATTTTATAAAAACCAATTTTGTCATGGAACACTCACTGATGTATGGGTGCAGAGGTAGCAACCCCAAAATATTTCTTATCATGTACAAACATTTGAGAGAAATTGGGAGTACACTACGTTCACTAAATTTAATTAATTTGATTAATATTTAAACCTCTCCTCCCAAAACCAAATGTATTGAAGGTTCAATGGCTATGAAGTAAATATGTGTTAGTTATTAAAAATAGCCTTGTCATGTTTGTTTGTTGATATTTCATTTATATTTTAGCAACCCCTTTGTATTCAAAAACAAATTCAACACCAAGTCAAGTCCAAAACATAGTTCATACACACCTACACAAAGAACTTTTACTTTTTATGTATTCTACGTAAAAAATCACCCTTTTTAGATGTCATGTTAACCTTTATCCAAATACACACCCTTCTTGTCTAGACCATGTTATTATGCCATCTATTTTGAACCAACCCTAATTTTGAACAAATTCTAATTCCAAAAACAAAAAAAACCAAGTCCAATTCCTTGTTAAATCATTGCCATTATGCCATTTTTTTTCAAACCTAAGCTAAATTTTTAATTCTATTTCCAATCCCAAAGTCAAAAGTCAAAGGTCAATTATTTCAATGTCTTGTCCAAATTCAAACACTTTCAATAACTAAACATTGAACACTTACATTCCTTGTGAGACACAAACACTATAAAGCATTTGATTACCAAAATTTGTGCCCCCTTTTGTAAACAAGTTTGATTCACACAGATTTCCTATTTGGATGCTTTCATTAACAAACTTTGATTAAACTATACCATTTTGACATTTTCATTGATAGACCCAATTAAACATTCAACATTAAACCAAATCAACATTATCTTAAGTCCAAATCATTGCCACATTACATTTATGATATGGGGCATTACCTTGCCCAATTTTCAAGTCATTTTTATCTCTTCTTAGTAATATTATTTTGACCAATTGTACCATTACATTGTTCATGTGGTATTATTATACTATACTATTGAAAACCGTTCAAATCAAGTTCATTTAGACCCAAATCCAATTTGAAATCTATTGTTCCCATTGAGTCACTTTTGACCCCATTCTTATTTTAAGCCAATCCAAGCCGAATCAAGTTCATCTTGAACTACATACCAAATTGATTCTAAAACCACATGCCAAACAAATCCAAATCATTTTGTCTTGAACCATGTACCTCTAAATCAAATTCATCTTGAACCATGTGCCAAACTAATCCAATTTCATTTTGGTTCATTTTGAATCACATTCCAATTCTGATTCAATTTATATTTAATCACATTCTAATATTATCATGTTCATCTTGAACCACATTCTAATTTTAATTATAAAATTGGTCAACTCCTCAAGCGTCAACCATTTGAAGTCAAACTATGTTAACATTCTAAACCAGGTCAAATTTGACCCAAGTTAAATTCAAAGCCACATATTAAAACAATTCCAAATCTAGTTTATTTTGATCAGATCTAATTAATCTAAGTCAATCACATGCCATTTCAAACCATTTATTATATTTTTATTTGATCTCCCACACCTATTAGTTAGGAAAGATGAAGTCATGTCATCAATCCTTTCTTTCATTTGAATCATATCAAGTCATTCCACCCTCTTTCAAGCCAAGCAAATCCAATCCAATCCAATTATATTAAACCATTTCTCCCTTTTTGGGGCCAATCCAAGCCAAACTAAATACATGGAATTAACACTGCCCTGTTCAGGTCCATTTTCAAGACAAACCCATTACATAGAATTAAGACTGCCTTCTTTGGGCCCATTTTTAATTTAAGACCAAGACCACACTCTTTGGTCTAGGCCAATTCTAATTACAGTATACCAAGGCCACCCTATTTAGGCCCATTCCAATTACATTAAACCATGTCCATCCTTTTTGGGTCCAATTTCATCCGAATGAATTCCCCTTACATGTATCATTGCTTGCGGGCATTAGTCCAAGGTTAATATGAGGTATGGAATATCATGATCCTTAACTTATTATAGCATGGTCAGTCATATGTTAAAATATGATAGATCAACTCTTACATCTTAGCCAAAGCCTGTCTCAGTTTACGTCTACACTTAACATTTCATCCATTAATCCAAAAACCAATCCAACCATAGAGCCACAACAAATCTAACATACTAGACCTATTATGTTATTTCCCCTCCAAACACCATTGTATAGTTAAGTTCCAAGTATATCCAAGTCTGATAATTACTCAATTGGGATATGTTATGATCCCCTTCCTAAGCATAACCAGATACATCCACTTATAAAACAAGGTCAATATAATCAATGTATTGTCATCATTTTTGTCTAAACACCCATCTTTGACCAAACCCAAACCATTAATGGCCCACTTTTAGCTAATAAAGGACCTCTATTTAACATAGGATCCATCTTTGATGAGCCCATATTTTAAGAACCCATTATTATTGAGCAATAACCCATTATTCATCCATTTCCAAACATTCCCCATTTTATAAAATACTTTCCTCCCAAAGCCTCAATCTTAATCAAAAGGTGAAAAAGATACTTGTGAGAAATGAAATTCAATAGGTCCTCTGTGTGACTAATTTTACATTAGAATCATTTTCCATTCTAGAATTAATATCAAAATTATGTTTCATTCTAGAATCAATATCAGATTTATCATCAAAATCAAAATCAAAGTTAGTCTTAACATTAGATTTAGATCCCCTTGAGTCAGAATAAATTTTAGAATTAGAATACATTAGTGGGTATCACAACATTGGCTATGCACTTCTACCAAATCCACTTTAGTCTGAATCAAATTCATAATCAACATATATTAATAGATATTCTTACATCATTTACATACTTATGTTAGATCCATTTAGAACCCTTTGTGATCTTTCCATAATTATTGAGGATGCTTACTTCAACATCAACATAAGTTCTCCTAGTAGCTTCTATGAGGATTATGCTACTTTTTACCCTTCCACTAACATTACACATGCCTTTAACATTAACCAACATAACCATTATATTGGCATTCCACTTCCTAAAAATGTTGATTGGGACTGACAAAATCACTCATTGTTGAATTAATTCAATGGTGGTATCTTAGTCATAGATTTTTTAAGGATCTAAGATAACATTCAAGTAAATGAATAATCTCTTTGTGAAACCTTATTTGAGGTGCTAGGGGATAATCAATTTTAAAAATCATCATCTTTTAGTGAAATCTTCTTTGTGTTAGGATAAATTAAAACCAAATTTATCTCCAAATCACATATAGGAGAAACTATGAAATAAATTAATTAAACATTCTAAAAATAAACATAAACATACACAAAATAGGAGATACCAGATTTAACATTGTTCACCCAGAATGGGATACATCCATCAAACTTGTTTAGTATATTAATTCTAGCAATATAAGGGAGAAACAAAAAATCTTATAACAAACCTTTTTATACTTCTCTACCTTTTTCACCTCCTCTATGTATAATATTTCATTAATCCATCACAATAATCCATCTCAGCCATATATCAATACAATTTTATGGTAAAAACAGCTAAGCATAACATCTACCATCAAATATGAAAACCTTTAATCAATGGTCTAGATTGACTATGAAATTACAATTTAAAGAATGAGATCTAAATCTGATTGAAAATAGCATCATAATTTCAACCTCTAATCTTAGAAGACAATCAAGATCCACACCTAACAATCTCCCACTTAGAGACTAATTACAACAACTCAACTACTACTGCATCCACTGTACTATCTAGACCTAGACAAGTTCCTTAATTTAATTATCATCTATGAAGACCAATTGAAGTTGAACAAATCTTCAACTTCTCTCTTGTAACTACCTTGGTCATCATATCTATAGGATTTTCACTAGTATGTATCTTTTCCAATTTTAGTTTCTCTTCTTCTATCACTAAATGAATGAAATGATACCACAATAGAATGTGTTTTGTCTTGGAGTGAAAAGCTAAGTTTTTTACTAGATGTATTACACTCTGACTGTCACTATATAGTGTACATATTTCTTGACTATGTCCCAATTCTTCCATCAACCTCTGTAACCAAATTATTTCCTTGCTTTCTTATATAGCAGCAACATACTCAACCTCTATGGTTGAAAGTGCCACAACTTTCTGTAATTATGACACCCAACTAACTACTATACCACCTATTATAAACACATACCCTGTAGTGCTTCTTATACCATCCAAGTCACCTGCTATATATGATTCAACATATCCCTATAATGTCACATCTGATCCACCATAACTTAACATTCTATCTATGGTCCCTCTTAAGTAACGAAGGATCCATTTTACTACCTTCCAATGTTCCTTTCCTATATCACTCATGAACCTACTCACCACTCCCACTGTATGTGCAATGTCTAACCTCGTACACACCATTGCATAAATTAAACTACCAACTATTGATGATCATATAATTTTAGACATCAAGTTATTTTCTTCTTGTGTTTTAGGACATTGTTCCTTTTTTAATTTAAAGTGTGTAGCTAATGGTGTCCCAACTAATTTTGCATCCGGCATATTAAATATTTCCAACACTTTTTTGATGTACTCTCCTTATGATAATTCTAGCTTCCTATTCTTTTTATCTTTAGTTATCCTCATACCAAGGATCTTTTTATCAGCATCTAGATCCTTCATAGAAAAGTCATCACTTAACTGTTTATTGAGTACATTAATATTGTGCATGTTGGAACTAGCTACAAGCATATCATCTACATATAAAATTAAAATAATATATCTATCATTTTCAAATATTTTAAAATATACAGAATGATCTGAATGACATCTAGAATAACCTTATTCCATCATAAAACTATCAAACTTAATATACCATTGTCTTGGATCTTGTTTCAAGCCATACAAGCTCTTCTTTAATTTGTACACAAAATTTTCCTTACCATTAACCTCATAACCTTATGGCTTCTCCATGTATATTTCCTCCTTCAAATCCTCATGAAGGAAATTAGTCTTCCTATCTAACTATTCTAAATGTAAATCTTCAATAGCTACTAAGATCAAAACAGTTCTAATTAAAGTCATTTTAACAATTAGAGAAAATATTTCATCAAAATTTATACCTTTCTTTTATGCAAAAACTTTAACCACCATTATGGCCTTGAATTTCTTTTTACATGCATTCTTCTCCTTTATTCGATATACCCACTTATTCTGAAATGCCTTCTTTCCTTTGGGAAGCTCCACCAAATCCCATGTCTGGTTTTCCATTAGAGCATCATACTCCTCATCCATAGCTTGCTCCCACTTATCCTTGGCATCCTTCCGCACTTCTTCTTCATAGCTTTCTAGCTTACCACCATCAGTAAGTAATAAATAATATAAATAAGGAGAAAAATGATCAGGTGGTCTACTTAATCTTGTAGATCTTCTAATAAGGGTTTAAGGTACCTGTCCTTATTACACATTTTAATCAGGAACCTTTCAAACATGTTTTTCTATAATGTCTTCTAATACTGTATATTCCTTTTTGGATTCTTCTTACTTCTTTTCCTATAACTAGTTCCTATACATGAATTTTTCATGAAACACATCTCTACTCCTAATTATTTTTTATCTTCCATATTCCATAACCAAAATCCAAAGTCATCAGTTTCATAACCAATAATTATGCATTTATGAGTCTTAGCTTCTAACATATTCCTATGATCTTTGTTAATATAATAAAATGCCTCACAACCAAAAACTCTTATAAAATAATAATCTACCTTCTTTCTAGTCCATGCCTCCTCTGGTATTCCACCATCCAAAGCACTCAAAGGTCCTCTATTCATCAGATAAATTGTTGTAGTTACAGCATCTACCAAAAACTGTAAAGGTAAACCTGTATGCAATTTCATGCATCTGACATGCTTCATAATAGTCTTATTCATTCTTTCTGACACACCATTCTATTGTGGTATTTTTGGAACTATTTTTTGTTTATGAATTCCACTTTTTGAATAGTAATTGTTAAAAGTGTTACTACAATACTCACCTCCATTATCTGATATGAGACATTTTAGTTTTAAACCTATTTCATTTTCAACTAAATCTTTCCATTTATTGAATGTATCAAAAACATAATACTTAATTTTTATACGTTATATCTAAACCTTCTTAGTTACATCATCAATAAAAGTAACATAATATGATGAACCACCAAGTGAAGATACCTAAGTTGGTCCCCATACATCCGTATGCACAAGCTCTAACTTATGTTCCTTCATAGCTAGTCCAACCCTAAGAAACTTCACACATTTTTGTTTTCCATATACATAGTGTGCACAAAAGTCTGTATCTAATTATTTTATACTTGATAGTTTATCCTTTTCATATAAGGTATTCAATCCCTTTTCACTCATGTGGCCAAGTCTGTAATGCCACAAAGCTACATCTTTAATTTTAGCAACTAAAAAACAAGATGAATTAGAATTATTTGTAGACAAATATAAAGTTCCTACTTTATTATCTTTTGCAACTAACAAAGAACCCTTTGTAACCTTCCATGATTTAGCTATAAATGTGACCATACAACCCTCACTACTCAACACCATACAGAGATCATATTTATCCTCAAGCTTGAAACCTACCTAACATCCTTCAACACCCAAGTGTTTCCATTCTATAATTTAACCTGAACACTTCCTTTTTCGATAATGATACGTGGTTCATCATCACCAAGGTAAACATTCCCATAATTACCTTGAACATAATTAATAAACTAATGTCTATGAGGGGTAGCATGAAAAGAAACACTTGAATCTAAAACCCAAGATTTATTAATATTATCCAAATAAATTATAAGATCATATTTTAATAGCTCACCTACTACATTTTCTTCTTACTCAATTTTTCCTTTTGAAACCAACACTCTTTCTTTGTGTGTCCTAGCTTATCACAGATCCAACATTCCATATTGCCTCTTGATTTAGATCTTGCACCCCCTTTTGATTTTCCATGATTTCCTCTTCCTCTATTCTTCTACCTTCCTTTGTTCTCCATTTGTAATGCATTTCTAGATATGATGTTTCACCTATGCTTTTCCTTCACATTTCCTCGCTTAGGATAATACCCACCACATCTTCAAACTTTAGTTTGGCATTATTAGAAACATAGTTGCTTACTATCATTACCAAGATAATCCAAATTTTAGGTAAGGAGTAAAGAATAAGAAGAGACCTAAATTCATCATCAAAGTCAATATTTAACTAGTAACCATGTTAAACTCATTTAAATGATCTGGTACTGAACCATTTTCAAACATTTTCATATTAAACAATTTTTTCATCAAAAATATTTTATTTGAGGTAGAGGGTTTTTCATATAACTTTCCTAATTCACTCATAAGACATTTTATTTTCTTTTTTTATGATATTTTAAATTCTATAGAAGATGCAAGGCACAACTGTATTGTTTCAAGGGACTTTTGATCTAATAGTTCCTAATATTCATTTGATATCATCAATGGCTTCTTGGCTTGCCCTCCCAATGGCAAATAGTGGTCTTTCTAGTAAAGGTAATCCTCCATCTACATCTTCCACAATCCAAAGTTTTATCCATCGAACTTCTTCACCCTAGATTTATTTTCATCTACCATAGCTCCCACTCGAGGTCAAACCCTTTTCTTCTTATGATTTAAAATTATGCAAAAAAAACCTTTGCTCTAATACCACTTGTTAGGATAAATTAAAACCTAGATTTATCACCAAATTGCGTACAAGAAAAACTATGAAATGAATTAATCAAACATTCTTAAAATAAACATAAACATACACATAATAAGAGACACCAAATTTAGCATGGCTCACCCAAGATGGGCTACATCCACAAAACTTGTCCAGTATATTATTTCTATAAATACAAAGGAGAAACAAAAAATATTGTAACAAACACCATTACACCTCTCTACCTTTTCTACCTCCTCTCTATGTATAATATTTCATTAATCCATCACAATAATCCATCTTAGCCATATATCAATACAATTTTAGGGTAAAAACACCTAAACATAACCTCTATCATTAGATCTAGAAACCTTTAATCAATGGCCCAAATTGACTACGAAATTAAAATTTAAAGAATGGGATCCAAACTCGGTTGAAAATAACATCAGAATTTTAACCTCTGATCCTAGAAGACAATCAAGCTCCACACCTAATAGTTTGAGGTGCTAGATCATAATCATAATCCTTTAATGAAACCTTGTTTAAGGAATTAAAGGAAAATAAAAATGAATTATCAATGTACCTTAGTGAAACCTTATTCAAGGTGTTATTGGATAATCTAAATCAAAATAATCAAGAAGAATGTGTTAGTGAAAACATTTTCAAGGTGAAAATAGATAAGATAATTAGTTACTCATTGTTTAATGAAGACATTATTCAAGTTAATATTGGCATAGTTGATAATCCATAACATATTTAGATTGCAACATCTCTTAGGCCTACATAGTACAATAATCTAGTGGTCCTATTAAGAGAATTTCTAGAGCTCTTTAGCCCCACTAAAACCAAAATTATGTTGAATATAGAATTAACAACAATTTATTTGACTGAAAAAATCCAAATATTCATTTATCACCTAGCTATTATACATTTCATTTTGATCTAATTATTCATTCAAGACTTATATTCCATTACCAAATCAGATCCCTATTTCAATGCCTATCCTTATTTACCCTTCCTAGTAGCAATCTCTTTTATAGAGGCTACAAAGACATATTTTCTAGAGGTTTAGAGGAAGTAGAATCAATAACCAGTGACAATAAAAATAGCATCAGTGTAGTTCACATCTACAGCAACATCCTAACATAACAACTATTAGAATAGGTATTGGTTAGAAAATAAAAGGGTCTGCATTATGCATCTTATAATCTTCTATTTAGTTGAGATGATACAAATAATAAATTAATTAAAAAACCAAAACAATAAGAGAAAGAGAAGGAGAAATAATTCAACCAAATGGTGAAATCCATGCTTATGGTACCTTGGGTAAGTACCATGATTAAAACTACATTTATGGCATCATGAGTAAATAATTTATTATCTACAAGTATCTTGATACTTGGAGGTAGCACCTCTACATTCTAGACTGTTCCATTCAAGTTTTTTTTGCCATTGCAGTCTATTACCATTTTTATCATTATGGCCACTTAATTTTATTCAACCCAACCACTCTTACCATGATTAAAAGTACATTTATGGCATCATGAGTAAATAATTTATTATCTACAAGTATCTTGATACTTGGAGGTAGCACCTCTACATTGTAGACTATTCCATTCAAGTTTCTTTTGCCATTGCAGTCCATTACCATTCTTATCATTATGGCCACTTAATGTTATTCAACCCAACCCCTCTTATCATGACCATAAAAATCCTCATCTTGATCTTGTTATAGAAATAAAATGTATATTGAGACCTATTTGAGAAACAATTTGGTATATTACTCGTATGACACTTTGACAACTAGACACATTTAGTTCACATGTTACATGGTCCTTAGAGATCCAAAATCAATTCCTTGTCATCCTCCATTCATGTCCCATTATTATCTAACATTTATCAATGTGTTCTTCATTCCTATTACCTCACATTTCTATAAGAACTACAATTAACTGAGATCCACTTGGATTATGTAGGTAGTGTTGAGCTTCTAAGGTTAGCTTAGTCACCTATATTCCATGATCTCATCATTTTGTGAGAAATTTAAGCTATGCTCTCACAATTTTATGAGAATTTATAAGCCATGCTCTCTTTATTTTGAGAGCACTTTAAGCCACATTCTTGACATTTTACAAGTTACCACTCCCACACTCTCATCATTTTGTGAGTTAAAACATTTTGCATCTATTAATCTTCTATTAAATTGATATGCTTAAAACCCATAAAATCCTGAACACTTGAATAGATCAAAATCCTAAAAATATGAAAAGGGCTTAAAATATCCACAAGAGATATAAAGCCACAAAATTCAAATTTATTTTTATTGTTCTAAATCCAGTCATTATTCATGATTTATCCTAGAGCCATGCATTTTAACAACCATTGAGATCTGTCCTTCCCAAATCCACCCTATTGGGTTAGATTTATTATTGTTTCTAATAATTTTAGCCACCTTGAGATGTGTCCTTCCTTTACATGTATCCTTCCTTGGGAACACATCCCAATGAAGGATACATTCAATTTAAAAAATAATATCATTTATGTTTATTTTATTTTTAAGTGTGTGTGTGTTTGTTTTTATTTATTTTCCCTTCTTTTTACATTGAATAAATCTATTTTTCTAGTTGGATCATCATCACGGTGTTCCCTGTCATGTAGTCATACTTGATTCCATCTATTGGCATACGTTAGTATTGCCATCATGATTTTTATAATTGGTGGGTTATTTTTAATTGTCTATTAGATGAAGGGCCAGTCTTTATGCACATTGTGTCTAGGTCTTCATGTTTTTTTATATCATGGTGTATAATATTTTTGTGCTACATTAAAAATCAAGTAATGGAGGCGTAATAGACAATATCATAGTAAAAATATCCTTTTATACCAATCTAAACACAATCAATTAAATCATGTGGCTAATCTATATTCTACTCATGATACATCTAAAAATGAGCATATAAAAAATTCAATAATTTATTCATCACTTTTCTCCCATTTTTAGGAGAATTGCATTGTCCTGAGGTCCATTTTAGACTATGTAGGCAATGCTTAGATACATGAGGTATATAGGTTCAAATAGATCGTAGATCTTCTCATTCTGATTCATTTATTTTCACATGTTTCCTTTAATTTCATTTCCTCCCAATTTCTTGGGAAGAACTACATTACCCTGAGGTCCATTTGGACTATGTAGGCAGCACTTAGTTATGTTTAGTTTCTATGGTTAGCTCACCCCCCATTATCTTATTATTTCTTGACCATTATTTTGTTCTTCAAATCATCTCTTTCATTACCTTTATGCATTCTTATATGCCCATATTTTGTGGTTTCTTCATTCTTATATAAGTTGTCATACCATCCACACTTGCATTTATGCCCTCTCATCTTTAATCTATTTAACAAGTTACATCCTTGAGTTATGTTTGTCAGTCAATCAACCAACCATTTAGACCAATCAACTATTGAATCTACCTACTTGGGAAAACAATTTAGACCAATCAATGATCAAATCTATGCTACTAGAGAAAATAATTTAAACTAATCAATGATCAAATCTACCCTACTAAGGAAAACCATTAAGACCAATCAATGATTAAATCTAGCCTACTGGGGCAAATCATTTAGTCAACAATCAATTCCTCCCTACTGGGGTAAATCATTAGTCAATTATTCTCCCTTCCTTGGATTAGTTCAATTATTTAGTCTTCCTTATATTTCTAAACCTGAAAATTTTATTCTATTTAGGGCAAGTTAAAGTGTGTTGTTTATTTTAGGATTCATCCTTTCCATTTCTCCTACCTTAGGGCCAATTCAATTATATATTTCTCAAACATTGTAAATCAAAGCATGCAATCATTACCTAAAGTCAAATAATCTCATTCATGGGTTAATTTTAGTTTTCTTGATTCTTCCTCTCTCTTTTGAGATCCCATCCATGTATTTCATCCCTTCATGCCCTCTTGAGGGGGTATCATGGGTCACTAATTATTTTTTCATCTAATTTTCCAACTTCTTCTTAACAACATTTTCATTCTTTGAAAATACATTACTTCATCTATGACTTATAATGCCTTCTCAAATAGGGTAAGAATGTAGACATTTCTTTTTCATCACTTCTATGTCAAAATTTCAATCAGAATGACTTTCCACAATAACACATAAATCTAGTCATAAATTGTCAACTAAGCCAATTTTTTACAAAACTATTAATTTAATGTGAATTTGCAATGACACATCCATGATTAGGTCAATGCATTATATCATAATATTTAATTTGACATCAACATCTTAAATTAAATCAATACTTTTCAAGTGTTATTATAAGATAATTAAATGGATATTTTATTGGCAAAAGAACATTGTAAAATGCCGATTTTATATTAATTATTGATTAATCCTACTTAATCAATTTAATCTTATTCTAGTGGAAAATTCCATGTATTCAAAATTATCACATTTTTTAAAAACAAATTGTAATAGTACCTCACATTAGTGACATTGTTTGGAATGTCAATAGAATTGGGAGTGGGGTGCAATCAAGGTGGCTTATGACATGGTCACTTACACACTCTCTTACACCTATGACATGGCCTCTTACACACTACACTTCAAGAGGACTAATCATTGCACTTTTATTCCAAATATCTTCCACACTCTATATTTGCCTTAAATAGAGTCTCTTACACAATCTTTATTGTCCAATCATGATTTTGAGGACTCCCTCTTCACCATTGATCTTGATCTTAGATCAATGAATCATATTCAAACTAAAATCTATAAATATGAAGGCCTTTGGCCATTATAAATAGGCTCTTTTAAACTAAACTTACTATGCCAAAATCATAATAGAGCTTCACATTATTCTCAATCCAATCAAGTGTAAATAAGGGGAAATGTTTCCCATACATGGAGATGACATTGTCAAAGATGTCTAGTTTAAAAACTGAGCACAAACCTCTTTAAACTTAAAATCAAAGGAGTCTCCAAGGAAGGTAAAATGTGTTTGTGTGATTTTCTACTTAATTCATGTTTTATTTGTCCTTTCTCAATCCTAGTGGATAGGCTTAGAGTGTTATGCTCATGAAATTATTTTTAATTTATTCACTAACAATGATCTAAACCTCTTTGGATTCATGTTCTATAGTAGTAGAATTTTTTTTTAAAGCAATATGCTTGAATCCCCATATAAATATAGGTCTAATATAATATTGAAAGTTTAGTAGTGCTTTGGAATGCATATATACCAAGGAAGTTCTTGATCTTTATATATCAAGATATGATAATTAAACTCTATGTGAAACATTAAATTAATTAAATCATGAGTTGCATATTTTTAAAATTATTCAACTTCCCAATAATAGGGAAATAACTAAAATCTTGAGATAGTGATTTTTCAAGATATTTGTATTTCACATGTTGACTTAATAGGCATCAAATTTTAAAATGAACACCTTCTAGAATCAATTAACCATCATAAAATAAACAATAAACTAATAAGTCACATCTAAAACATCTCACACAATAGCCTTATCTGAAAGGGTCAAATCCAATGTTATGTATTTTAACAAAACATGTTCAATAAAGACTGGAGTAACTAGGAAAATTTATGTCAAAGATTTTAAAATCTTGTTTGAGAGTACTAGAAAATATCTAGCTTGTATTTTGGTTTAAAATGGTTTGTTTTTTTATTTGAATTTTCACTTGGTAGGGTGATTTTTTTTCCCAAAGATGGCAATCCAACTAATGATTTTGAAATATTTTATAAATAATAAGAATCCAATTACAGAGTGGAAAGGTCATGTGTAACATTTTAAATTACCTTTTCATATAGAGTTGGGTCTCTTCCATCCACTATGACAACAACTATTTATTCCTAAAACCATAGCTTACTGGCAAAAATCATAATATAAAGAAGAAGAAAATGATGACAATATTTTTTGGGAGATCAATGCTTTAAACTAAATAATTATTCACCCCATGAAATCAAGGGTTCTTGTTGTCTGTTAATAAAAAATATTAAATAAACTAATTTTATGGCTTTTAACATAATGATGATTCTAGGCAATTGATTAAGATAATTAGCTCTATATATTTTCCAAAATTCATCTATCAAATCAATTTAATTCTAAAGAAAACAAAGAAAATCTATTCTCAATAATATCTCAAAACAAGTTATTAGAAAATTGGGAATTAACCAAGATAATTCCCCCTAATGTTTCTCGCCAATCAATCAAGAAAACTAAATAGTAACTCTTCTAAGATATCTAGCAATATGTTGTAAAAAGAAAAAATAAAAGTAAAACCAAAACCCAATTTTGGGTCAAATAAAACATTGTCTATGATAACAAAAAATTAAAAAAATAAATAGTTAAGTAATTGAACTATTCAACTAGCACATTTTAAGTAAAAAAGAGTTGTCTTTAAAAACACTTTTTTGGTTACAAATTGATTTTTTTCAAAGTCTTATGGCTTGATTTTTAAATGTGGTAACATAATCTTATAACTTTGATCATAATGAATAATAATTTAAATCCATTGAAAAAAATTATCTCATTACTTTTAATGTGATGTGATCACTTTTCCACTAAATTGATGGTGTCTATGTATCACAAATACGATCCACCACACTATGTCACTTATTGTACTTCCTTAAGGAGAAAGATGCTTGTGATGTATCACATGGATTATTTATGTTATCTAATCCTCAAAATTTCTCAAACCCATGAATAATTTGTAATCCAACATAACTTATGTAGTCAATTTTGTATAAGACTATTTCTAGGGAAACGACAAGAAACAAAGGAAAAACTGTGGGAGGAGATAGGAAAATGGATGCATGCACAACATCCAACAACCAATAATTCATTAATAAAGGAATAATATAAACAAATATTTGACAAACATGCAAACACCCTAATAATATAATTGGTTCACTAATAAATGTCATATGGATCATTTTTTAGTTAGTGTGATCAAAGGGAAAAAAGGGCTTTAAAAATATTCATAATCCTTGTAGGATATTTTAAATTATTTAATTGAAAATAATTGAATTAATACCCTATAAAATAATAATTAGAAGTTGAATTCATACAAACAAGTGTATATTTTTTGTTCTGACAAGTGGTACCTTTATCATGAAAGTAGTATTTCTAAGTGTTAGCTTACATCCATCAAAATTACTTCAAAATTGTTTATTTATCTTCCTATTCAATATCTAAGATCAACTCAATGGTGGAGTAATCAATTCAATTTTTGATGTTGACTAAATGGCATTGTATAGTTGGGTCAATTTTACTATAAATAAGTTATTATTGGTGTAAAAATGTCACAATTCAATATTTGGCTCTAGACATTCTCCCACATCAAGACCTTGGTCATTTTTTATGCATATGAATACATAATAGGTTAATAGGATATATTATTTCTTCCTACAATTATATTATCCGTTCAACTTTGATTCATGCTCTAGTTACATTTACAAAAATATCTTGCAAGATTTTAAAAAAAAGAGAAAGAAACATAAAATAAAATATTTAAGTTGAGATCTTTATCCTCACAAATTGTGATTATTATGTAGAATAGTGGACCCCTTTATACCTCTAAAATCAAAGTTGAAGAAAGGAATTCAAAATTGAACAATGAAATAAAGAGTTATGTTGATGAATATTAAAGAGGTAAACTCTATGTTGGTTTATATCTCTCATGATTAGATTTGCATATTTTTGAACCACATGATGAATAAAATCTCATAGAAAATATTAATTTCCTTTAAAGAGATAGTAAAAATCGTCATGATTCTCATAATACATGACACCTAAATATAAATTGTTTGTATGACTCCAGGTCATTATTAATTTTTTTAAATGTGTTGATGTCATCAGAAAAAATGATCTAACTCCATGCAATGTTGATGAAGACATACCCATAATTGACCTAATAAACTATCAAACCAAAATAACCTTGGTGCAATTAATCTTTCCATAACACGTACTAATGTAATCATTTTTTATCTTATGAATCACCATGCATTCAAAAAATATCTAGATTTTTTAGCTAACAGTGTGTGTTGACACTAAAATTTAATCAATAAATGCTTGGCAATGCTTGTCCTTGACATAATTTACCTTACTTGGAGAATTCACCATTCCAATAATCTATAATCTATAAGAAATTTTTCAAAGTCTCATAATTGTTATTCATATCTCATAGACTTCCATATCTTATTCATATTCAACCCTTTTCAACATATACTTTGTCACTTTAAATTATAAGCCTCTATTCATATTGGACAAGTGCTCACTAGGAAGATAAAAATGCATTGTGGCCTTGTCCACAAGTGCAACCTTGTCCACAATGCTCTAATGGTCATCTTTTCAAAATGACATGCTTCATAACATATTTTCTACATAAACCAATATGTTAGTTATCAAAAACATTCAAAATATTTACATATAAATGTACATCAAGGCTCATGCTTGAACAAACCCATCTCTCATAGACAAAGCATATATCTTCTGATTTAAGACTACAATTATAATTATTCAATAATACAATAGTCCTTGGCCAAGTATAACATCATTTTATTATAGGTTAAGGAAATAATTTTTCAAGATATTTTAATAAAAATAATTTGCATGATCTTCTCTATAGAGATAACTGCATGAGCTTGAGGCTTTCAGAGTATGTAGGCAACATTTAGTAAAAAGGAGGTTTTATGAGGATAACTCAACCATTCCCACATCCCCCATTTTTTCCCCTTTGTATTGGATATTTATTATGTGTTTGTGCAAGACTAGGCATCATTTTTTAATATATTTTGCATACCAAGTTGAGATCTACCTGAAGATAGTTCACCTATAGACATGAGCGAAAAAACCCCAATATTTTAGATCTAGTGCATAGTTTATTTGGACAAAGCCATAGTAGCAGACAATAATGCATTGTGATCTTGTCTGCCTTCTATGACTTTATCCTAATATATAGTGGATCTCTATTTTATGATACATCTATGTTTACAGGTTATTTAGAGCCATCAAAATATATAGAAGAATAACCTAGCTTGAATTAAATCTATTTTCAAGGATAGTTATCTATCCCTAGTTGTAGTTTCTATTTATAGTAATTTAAAACTTTTGTAAATTCTATAGATCTTTATATTGTCTATATCATGTCTTATTTAACTTCCTAGATCATATTTTAATAGATTACATTTTTAATTAGAGTTAAGTATTTATTCTAATTAATTATATTATAAATATTTTTGTGAAATCACATTTTATTTCAAATACTAATTGTTACTTGGTGATTTTTGACCTAAGGTTTCATGCACAATTCTACAAGTCATGTGACTAAGTGGAAATCTTGAATTTTTTGAATATAAATCTAACACTATAAGCCCATAAATCTTCAACCTTATATTATAACTAACACTAATGACATTGCCTTACAACCTTAGATACAAATATAACATAGGAATATTTCACTTTTCTTTACACTTTATTTTTCATTTTCTTTTACTTATTTTTCAAATAGTGTTCCGACCATTTTAGAACTAATTAGCTACCATCATTAAGGGCTATGTAGTTTTCTATTTATAGACATCATGACACGAGGGTTTTTACTCAAATTCCCATAGCCATAGCATAGAGCTAAACATGAAATTTATTTTTCATACACCTCATGGTATTTCAGAAATGTCTAGGATTCCTTTGTTTACACTTTTATCTATTTGATTTGTGATTCACCTGAGAGAAGTGTATCACTCATGGAAGTTACTCTCATCTTAACCTTAAAAATGAGGTTAGTGGGCTACATGAATGGTTCAACCTTTGTAGTTAGTGCTCTAATGTGTTGACTAATCAATGAATAAAAAATTATATATAAGATCTTAAAAATAGTTTAAATCCTTATCTAGATCATCTTTTATCCTTTATTTTTTTATATATTGGCTTCTTTGCTCATATATTTGCTTGATCATATTATATACAAAGTCATAATTATTTTGATTCATTGTATAAAACTAGATTACATGTTTATTTTTCCTTTTTAAATTGCATTTGGTATAACAAAATTATCTCTTTTTCATATGTTACATCATATTTTTGACTTCATTGATACCTATCATATTTAATTTTAGTATGTTAATACTATGTACAAATATGGTTAACAAATGGATTTATTCAAGAGATTCAATCATATTTTTTAATTCTTATTGTTTTTATTTTGTGTCTTTTCCTTCTTCTCCTCAACCCTTCCATTCCTATGGATTACGTCTAGACAAGAATATTATTATTTTGGGATAAGATATTTCATTTACTAAAACCAATACTTGAACTATATGCATTAGTTATAAATAAGATTCCACCTCTTACAGATAAATTAAAGGTACATTATCTCATGAGATCATGTCATTTATAGATTCATTCGTATATTTAAAAGTATGATCAATATGTGGGCTTTATTCCCTACTTAGATTATTAGATATGTACGCAACATTCAATCATCATGGGGGTTATTAGAGTCAGCTTCACTAAGTATACTCCACCTTTTTATATTTATAAGTTTTCAATTATTGCATATGTGATTATGGATTCAACCTTGGATAAACTATTTTTAGGTCTTTTGCATACTTCCAAAGTTAAAATCTAAGCATATAAAACCTAATTCTAGCTATCGTAAGTGATTGTGCCCTAGTCTCCTATTTTTTACAAAAGACAAAATTGACCAGTAGGGGAAAATAATGGTAGTAGATCATATCCTGAGTTTCCAATTTCATCCTTATTTGGTTTTAATCTTAGTTTCTAGGGACTTTTATAGTCTATTCCTAGTTTCTCATTTCATCCTTCTATCATTAAAATTTCAGAAAGAAATAAACTAAGTTTGTCATTCTTTTACATTGCTAGCCTTTTTCAATCATTTGCACATTGTTTAATTTAGTATTTTAATTTCAATATGATTTTTTAAAGGTCATTTAAAATATTCTAATGTATTTTATTTCATTTATTTTAATTAGGTTTAATTATTATATTAATTCAAAATTTGGTAAGCATCCTTATTTGAGTGTCTCATCCAACCAATAGCTCAATTTATTACATGATGCACTCAAATAGGGAATCTCAAGCACCCTAAAGATAAATAAAATAAACCAATGTAGATTCACACTTGATATACTAAATTTTAATACCCTATGAAACCCATCATTTGATGGAAAGAGCTACATCATTTTAGTCTACAAAGGTAATTCTTAAATCTCTTTGGTAAGTGCCTCTCATACTAAAAGGCTTATTAGTACAGACCTTATGGAAGGTATAAGTCATCATAAAATTTAGTGAGAATTTTTTAATCTAGATTGACATTAAAATATACCAAAAAAAATGTTCTATTAAAATAGTAAATATTAAACATTGTGAATTTTAAAATAGTGAAATTTATGAACAACAATGATGTAATATAATGTAAAATAGTTATGAACACTTAATATATATTATATGTGTGTTTCATATCTATTTATCTATGAACATTGAATTTTATGTATCTATATTCTATGTGTGTCTCATATCTAAAAAATATTAGACTCTTTAACTCGTACCCTTTAAAATGAGTTCATAAGCCAAGCACATACTCCTAAATGTATCTAAATATGTGCATATATAAAAATATTTTAGCTCATGTCCTATTAAATGAATTAATATTCCCCTAAATATATCTAAATTTTATATATAATTATCCCAATATAGTATTTGAACCAATCTAACACCTTTGTAATCTATAATATATGTGAAAATCTATAATATGTGATCATATATGCTTAAGTATCCATGATAAACCCATTAATATGTCACCCTTTTGATATTATGGAGATAGTTTGTGAGTCACTCATCTCAAAAGAATGAGTTAATTATATCATGCTATGTAAAAAGATGTAATCATGTCAACATGTGTAGAGTATGTCATCATAGTAGTGAATATTTCATCAAAGCACATATGAAACATATTTAATTCAAGGGAATATAAGTGTCAATGTCATGATATATATATATATATATATATATATATATATATATTAATAATACAATAATAAGGATCACCAATAATAATACTGAGTAAATATACACATGAAAAGTGCATAATATGGAGCATGGCAACACACACAAGGGAGAGATGTTTGATATGGATCATGACACCCACAAACTCAGCAATCATAACAAGCTCAATGCTAACTGTCACATAATATAAGTACATGTAGTAGCACATAACATGACACCAAATATCAAGGGACCACATACAAGGTACAATGAATGTCACACAAATAATGCCAAGGATCCACAATTAAGGTACAATAAATTCTACAACTTATAAGGCCAAATGTGTCACAAATAAGTGATAGTAAACATTGAATAAATAAGGCTAAGGGGACACAAATAAGGCCAAATAACTACATACAATAAAATCAATGACTAGCCTATTATAAAAGTAAACAACATCAAAGAACCAAATAACATACGAAGTAGTCTATACCATCCAAATATATAAATGTCACAACATTGTAAAGTAACATATCCTTGTAACATTTTTTAGATCATGAGCATTATCAAGGCATGGGTAGTTAATTAAAGTATATATATATGATAAATGGAAAGGTCATTAAAAGATATTACTTGTAATATTGTAACATGTGAAATAAGATTTCCCCAACATTGGCATGGTCCCTAGGTATAGGAATAATATAACATTTATTCATCCATATCATGTGTATTTATATTCCCTGTAAATTACTCATGTACCCTAAAAAATGCATATTTATATAGCAAGGATATGTAATATACCAAGAATGTGATCTATATTGTCCTTGACTTCAACATTTATCCTCCACTTGAAACCCTAGATCCACATGTAATGATATATTTTAGCCTACAAATTGGGAAGAATGGTGGTTTAGCTTACCCCAACTAATCCCTCATGAATGGTTGAGTATTGCCTATAAATTTAATACTCCAAAGAGGGAAGTCAAACCACATGTATTTTTCCCTATTATGTGAATGTGTGAAATTGTGCTCATTCAATGACTAACTCTTGATACTTGATAATTGATAACTTTAACTTATATCTTGAGGGATTCAGACTTGGTATGGACCTTTTAATGACCGGTTGACAATTTGTGAAGAATTAGGAAGTCTTATTGATGTGTATGTGCTTTATCATGATTGATAAGTGCTTTGATAGCTACAGAATAGGTTTATGCATGTTTTATATTTATATCAGACTCTTTGGGTAATTGTCTATGGCATAGACATGTGAAGCATACATGTTGAACCATATGAACGATTTGAATTTAAATTTTGACTTGTGACTCATATAACCTTTGAATTAATCATTTGATAATCTCTAGGTTTCCTATTAGTATGAGTATTTAATATATTTCTAAGTTTACAAATTTCCCATAAATAGGATGTAGTGTTATGATACTAGTCATCATATATTCAGTATTCTCTTCTTATTGTAAGGATATGGGAGGTTTCCCCCATGAAGTGCATCAATTTTACATTTAAGTATTTTTACTCTTAAAATGTTTCATTTTAATGTGTGGGTATACTCTTATGTGTGAGTGAATGTTTATGTTTCTTATGTAATCTATTATATTGCTATTTATTTTTTTTATTCTAATTTTTGGATATAGTAAGTTTATTCCCAAGTTAAGAAAGGAGTGATTTTTTCTCTTAATTATATCAACACCATGGTGTATTATGGTTGGGGATCTATAATAGACCTCTAATGACCTTTAGATGTGAATATTGATCATGATTGAGGAGGACCCTCCTCTTATGCCTAGGGAACTATCATATGTGGATTAATTTATTAAATTTTGTTTTTTCTTGCATGGTATCAGATGTATTTAATATCATGATGGTCACCATTTTTTATATTATATTTTTAGAGTTTTATTATTTTTGAAAGTACTAAACATATATTATAATTTTATCTTCTTTATGCCCCTAAGATTATGATCCACACATATCAATCCACCCACTTTTCTTTTTTTTTTTAAATTATACTTTATTTTATGATATAACCTAAATATTAGATGAGTTCCTAGTAAAAATATTAATGAAAAACACCAGATAAAAACATGGAAACAAAGAAATCAAGATCAATTCATGGAAATAAAAAAACATAACAATTAAATAAGCACATAAATTAAAATAGACATAAGCCACCACATCATAAGGAGAGGCAAAGGATCATCCTTGGGTGGTTTAATGTTCCAAGATGAGGGATATATTAAGGGAGGATCTAAAGCCACCCAACCATCCATGGGGTTTGGAGGATTAAAATAAACTATAATAGGTTACACCATAGTACTAGATGGGCCAGCTGGAGACCCTGAGAAGTAATAGATTACCATCAAAGTTATGGCATACTCCATCAACATTTGGGTACTATAGGTGGTGAGACTTGTAGTGGATTATTTAGGAGAGTTGTAACTTATAATATAAGGAGCACTCCCCAAATACAAATTCCTGACCTCCAACTTGAATCTACATGTAGTTTTAAGATAATACATATACCTTGTCATTAAGAGAGGATTGACTAGAAAATTTAATATTGTTAAATAAAGCATAATATATAGATTTCCTTAACAATATTTCCCAATAAATTACATATAAAATTTATATAATTTGGCCAATTTTTGGAATCCCAATGAGATCCAAGGGCCAAGAGAAAGGCTCAAGATGGTATGGTTGAAAGAGACTGTGTCTCCACTACCAAGTAGACTAGGATTCGGGACATGTCCAAAAGGTGTGCTTGAAATATTCAAGTATGTTATAGACTAGACACTTGGGTTGAGTAATTTTAAGTTGAAAAAGATGCCCCCTAAGTGGAATAACTTGATAGACTAGACACTAAATGAAGCAATCTAGCTTGGGCTAAATCTTAGCCTTCCCAATTTGGTTGAGCTGTAAAAGCCCCAACTTGGGTAAGGAATTGAGAATTCATCAATTATTGAGCTTTAAAAGAGATGATAAAAATGGTATTATCATCTAATAAAGGAGGCCTAGAGAATAATGTGCATCATAGTTCCACCTCTAATATTTCTACCATGAACACAGATTTTGTAGACCCAACTTGTGAAGCATGACATCTAGCACTAATTGTTGAATTCAAAGAATAATTGGTAAGTTAGAATTATATTAAATTTCAATTTTAACAGGAGAGAAGGATCCCAACCACAAGTAAAAACTAATCATTTCTTCCAACAAGAGGCTAGTGTTGGTCATGATAGGATATCAACATAAATTGTGATCATTGACAGAGAAATCCATCACCAACCCATTTTAAATGAGGCTTAATAGCCTCAAAGGATTTTTGAATGTTTTTTTCACAAAATATCCTTCAATTTTGAAATCTATGTTTTTATAAACTAATTTTCCATAAGTAGATGCAAATGAAATACAATGACATAAAAGGATTTTCCATGATTGATTATATTTAATTACTCTAACCACCCATTTTTCACAGAGCACAATGCTTTGCCTATAAATGTCAATAATTCACATACCTTTGTGGAACCCCCATGTTTGTTTGGAATTAGACCAAAAAAAGTGATAGGAGGCTTTGGAGGGGGCCTAATAGTAGGTGTATCCTTTTATAAGTTGTTATTTGATTAATAATAGTCTTAATGAATAATTCCAATAGTAAAAATATTAAAGGGAATGATGATCCTAATTGTAGAGGGGTTAGCTTATTTTCCTAAGCAAATATTTAATAATTGTAAATAATATCTAAATAATCTTTATATTTGAAGAATTAATATTTTATTTGATGAAGTTTACTTGTAATAAATATCTAGTGTGCACATATCAAATTGGTATTGTACACACATTTAGCCTTAAACTTATGCTCAAAGATAATTTTTGACAACTGACCTTCCCTCTCAACAAAGAAAGGATAGCTAAATAATTAAAATACCGTACATTTTATGTTTTTAATATATATTTATAACTCATTGTATGGTTAATGTAAACAGGTCTTGAAGTAAAATGTATTATTTAAATATAAATTATAAATTTTCATAATATTGTAGTTATAAAAATTAAACTCGCATCATTTTTTAAAGACTACTAATATTATAAATTTTCAAATACAAGTAAACAAATAAAAAATATTTGATAAGGGCAACTTTAGACATACATAAAATGGAAATCTTAACACATTTTCATGAATTTAAGGAAACTTCATGTGCATGTTTAAGTACTTTAATTTCACCCTATATCATGTTAACAAAACCTTGGAGACAAATATATGGAACACACTATAGTAATCAATCTTGAAATGCAACATTTTTACTTTGAACAGATAAGTTCTTGTCCTCTAAATGACATTTCTACCTCCAGGACCTCCATATGTAAATCCATCACTTCAAACATGTATTTATAAGAAAATTAAATGTTATAAAAATGCCACAATCTCTAAATCCACTTAGATGCATATTTTCAAAAATGTTAAGGAGCTTGGAAACACTAACAATAAATTTTGTCAAAGTTGAAGATACAGCTCAAGATCTCCACCTTTGGTGATTTGTAGTCATAAAATGGAAATGCCAACACATTTGGTATGGTAGATAATTTCCAAGGCTAGGTTCTTGTTCTCCGATCATTCCTGGTCAAATGACTCACTACCCATTTTGACCTCAAGAATGCCCTTCCCAATACAAAAAAATTATAATTTTCTAGGGTAGCTTAAAACACACATAAAATGAAAATCGTGAGTTGTTTGCATGAAACCAAATAACCCTCATGTAGATTTTTAATCTCTCTAATTCCACCCTAGAACACATTAATGGAACTTTGGATACGAATTTATGGCACACACAGTAGTAATCAGTCCTAAAATGTAACTTTTTTACAATGAAAAGATAGGTTCTTGTCCTTCAACTGACATTTATACCTCCAAGACCTCTTCATGAAAATATTTCACTTAAAAAAAATATAGATAAGCAAATGAAACATGATCCCATGACCATGACCTCAAAATATACCAAGATGCATGTTTTCAAAATTGTGCTAGAGCTTAGAAACACTGACAATAAGTGTTGTCAACAATGAAGTGGTGGTTGGAGATCTCCACTTCTACTGATTTATGGAAGCAAATTGGCACTACAAACATATTTTAGGTGGAATATAATGCCTAGGACCAGGTTATTAGCCTCTAATCATGCCCAATCAAGTGACCTAGTACCCATTTTGGCCTCAAGAATGCCCTTTTTGTAATAACAATGAACTTTTATTAAGCTTATCTTAGATTTAAAAATATAATATTTTTTACTAACAGTGATATTAAGTCTTTAAACAACCATATATATAAAAAAATTCATAGGATACCATCAAATCCAAGTTATAATGACTGCCACAGACCTAGTGGGATAGTCAATGTTTTCCCTGTCTATGACTAGGGAAGTCAATTTCTTTTTTTCCTCTACACATTGACATAAGTAGTAATTTATTCCCTCTTTATTTTCCTTATCAATAATAACTACAAAAATAATCCCTCTATCACAAAAAACAATTTTTAATGACACTGTTAAGATAGATAATGAGAATAAATAATACATAATGATTAATTTTCTACCTAGTTTCACTAGATCAGATACATGGTCAAAGTCATATGACAATGTCATATCTATAAGTTGTAATGTTGGTGGAACCTAATATTTGTTGATTATAATTATAGGTTTACAACTCCATTCATCCACCCACTCTTGTGAATCAGACTCATTCCAAACAAAGTCCATGTATGCATATTAGAAACATGCTAAGTGTCTTGTATGAATAGTCTAAGAACCTAAATTTGAGATACAAAAGGAGTGGAGCTAACATGATCCCTTTAAAATCATAAAATTCTCATACTTTTCCAATTTTTATTCCTCCATCAACCATAAAAATCTATGAACACTAGAATTATATTAAGAACCATAGCCAATTTTCTCATTACACCAGTCAATAATGGTTTTTGCATTAGTCAAAATAACACTATATTCAAACTTCAACTCTTTTCTTGTAACATCTCTTTTACACATGCTCCAACACCATAATGTTCCCCTTTTCGATGGATACCCTTATTGAAACTCCAAATATGTTCTAAACCATTGGTAATGTATATCTTACTCAACTAGTAAAACATCCATGCATTCTTAAATTGTGATGTGTAATTGTTTGACCAAATATAATGTTGATTAAAAGTAATGTTCCTCTCAGTCAACTTTCCATATAGCATCTCAAAACAACCTTGCACCTACTATGTACAATGTGATTGATCATCATTGAAATAGAAATGATACTCCCTTAATATTTATTAATCTTACTTTGTAATATCATATGCATGCATGAATATAACAACTTGTACTGAATTGTAATAGTGTGATTGAACTTCCATTTGTGGTTTGAATGTGTAATTCCCATAAAATTCAACTATTAAAATGATAGAACCAATGGGGAATGTGTCCTTGATTAACTTGAAATTTTCATCCAACCATCTATCCATTTGTGTGCACCTTGCATACTCATAAATAATTTATTCCCTCAATTTGACCATAAATTTTGAGACAAGTATTTTTTTTAACAAGCTCACACCTTTTAAAGTATTTATCATATTATACTTGATATGTCATAGATTTATATTTACTCAAACCAAATAATTCATGTCTAATTGCACTTATACTCTCATCATGGATACATTTTTTTAATTTTGGCAATCCACTAAAATGTTGCAATTTCCATCCAAACATGTTTTGATATAAACAATGTCCATCTGTTTTCTCACAAAAAATGTTTGGAATAAATTATCTTTCTTATTCTGGTATAAATTTCATGCCACACTCCTAAAAAATGTTGTCAGCACACAAATTAAAATGTATATGGTAAAAAACATCATAGTGCATTTAAAATTCAACATGCTGCCTACAATAATAAGTGGTGTTTGTGTGATTTATTTTGACATAAAAGGGTTTAACCATCTCAAAATATCTTTGAATAATATAAATTTATGGATGTTTTTTGTAAAAACTTAAAAGTAAAATTGTGTTTGGGTCATTTATAATAAATATTTAAAATGTGTTTCACGGTTACAAGAACCAAATCTTATTTTCATTACATATCTTATACTCAGTGAACTCTTAAATTGTCTTTACAAAATTGTGCATGTAAAAATTTGAGAGCATCACCTATAGCCTTGTCCTTTCATGGAATTATACCATATAATGACCAGAGATCATTGGTATTGACATCATTAAGTATTTTAAGTATTCTAATTGATTTCATTATTATTTTTCTATTTATGTTCAATGCTTGGCTAGTTTTTAAAATCAAACATTTTCTCCTTGTTTGAACACTTACTACATAAGTTGTAATTATACGTCGGGCAATATTACAATATTTTTTGTGTGTTTTCATGCCTATAATATGATATGTATCATGAAAATTTAAAAAAATATCTTTGCCTTCACCATCCATGTTAGATGTTCCTAGTCGTAGGGTATACATTTCAGGTTTCATCTTAATCACTTTCATCAATGAAACAAATAATTGACATTTTTGACTATCAAAGTCTAATTTTTCAAAGAAATTATCCCAAATTCTTTTATCTAGTCTCCTTTAATTGCACCATTACATTTTTATATGAATTGGTTTCAAAATGTCTTCATCAACTTCAATTAAGTACTTGCCTTTTCTATGCATAATATTTGGAAGTGTTATTAATGGTGGAATTTGTTGAGAGGGTGTTTCCATATCATTATGTTTACTACTAGTTTCTTCATTGTTACTTTCATTATTTAGTGTTTTCATGGGATTTTATTCATTGTTACTTTCATCATTTTGTGTTTTCATATAAATTTATTCATTGTTAGGGGGTAAATCATCATGCATAATATTATCATAAACAAAATAAAAAAATTCATACTTTGAGTGTCTCCTTGCAACATAATTTGGAAATTTAGGTAAACATTAATCATAATTAATTAATTCATTGGTATCTACAACATTTGGTTCATTAGGGATAGTGTTTGTACCTTATCTTAAGTGAAATGTTTGCATTCATACCTTTTATTTTTCTCTCAACACTTGTAATTACTCCAATAGTTTATGCTTTAATGTCTTCCTCTTCTTTGAATGAAATCAATTACCCATAACTTAACAAATTTAACATGTGTCCATAAACCAAATTGATAATTTTTGAAGGTAGGGTCTGAAAAAATAGCTTGATAGCTTTTTTCCTCGAGTTTCAAGCCATAGAATGATGCAGAGAATGTTAGTAGGGAAATAATTCTTCATCAAGGTTAAACAAGTCATTGGAAGAAGTTTTTTTTGTATATTGTGAACATATCACATATAAGATACACTGTGTATGCATTATAGTGCATAAATTTTATGTTTTCATAGTTATATATCATATAACTATGTCATTAGAAGATTATGCGATGCAATTACCTCTTGATTGATGTCAAAATCACATCCTTTATAATTGAAATTAGGCTCAATTGGCCCCAAGTAATATCTAATACTCACACTTAGGTATAAGGGGTCCAAATTATGCCCAATTATTTATGTGATTACATTTGTCCTAAAATTTGGGTGAGTCCCAAATCACACTCTATAGTCATATTTACGTTGAAAGGTCTCAAATTGGCCCAATTTTCCTCATAGAACTGGTGAACTATTTGAATTAGGGTGTTGTGATAGTGGAGTTTATTTACCCCCAAATTACATCCTAAATAGTTGAATTTTCATCCATGGGGCTCAATTTATCCCAAATCATGTCCCTAATTATACCAATTGACTGATTGTATCAATTTATGTGACAAAATCAAAATTAATTTAGCCCCAAATAATGTCCTAATCTTGTAGTTAGGTTTAAGGGGCTCAAATTCCCCAATTTCCTCCATGATTGAATCTATGGACTATTTTATTTAGGGTGTTATGATAGTGGGGTTAATTGACCCCCTAGATTACATCTTATATAGTAAAAATTAGGTTCACAAGGTTCAATTTTGTCTAACATACATCACTGATTATAAAAATTAACTAATTAGGTTAGTACATAAGAAATATGAGTTAATTTATCCCCAAATCACATCCTAGAATTGGATTTAGGTTCAAAGGGTTAATATTGGCCATATTTACCCTTATGTTTGCATTTGGATAAAAATAGGGTCAATTAATCCATATGTTTCATCTTACATGATCAATTAAACCATAAATTAGGTTCATGAGACTCAATTTGGCCCAAATCACATCCTTAATTACACCAATTGACTAATTGGATCAATTCATAATGGAATTGTAGTTAATTTATCCCCAAATCATGTCATGTTTTTGTAGGTAGGGTGAAGAAGTTCAAATTGGCCCCAATTTCCTTTGTAATTGAATTGGTGGATTATGTGTTTTTTATGATATTGGGGTCGATTGACCCCCAAATTACATCATATATATTCAAAATTAGGTTCACAAGGTTCAATTTCATCAAAATTGCATAATTTATTGTAATAATCAACTAATTGGCTCAATATGTCAAGAAACATGAGTTAATTTATAGCCCTAAATCATGTCTTACACTCACAATTATGTTAAATGGGTTCATATTGGCCCCAATTACTTTCATGTTTGCATTTGTGATAAATTTAGGGTTTAGGGTTGTAATAATTAACTAATTAGGTTAATTTTTTAGGAAATATGAGCTAATTTAGACCCAAATCACATCCTATACTTATGGTTAGGTTCAACATGTTCATATTGGCCCTAATTACCTTCATGTTTTTAATTATGATTAAATTAGGGTTGATTAAGCCATATATTGCATCTTATATAATCAATTGAGCTATAAATTAAGATTTATGGGGCTCAATTTATCCCTAATCATGTCTCTAATTGCATCAATTAACTAATTATATTAATTGATGATGGAATTAGAGACAATTTAGCCCTAAATCACATCTTGATCTTGCAGTTAAGTTGAAGGGTCTCAATTAGGCCTCAAATGCCTCTTTGATTGAATGAATCAATGATTTGGTTCATTATATGATGACACTAGGGTTAATTTCACTCCAAATCATATAATATGTTATTGAAAATAGGTTCATTTGGCTCAATTTTTAAAAATTATGTCACTAATTGCACCATTTAACTAATTGGCTCAATCTATGATGAAATCAGAGCTAATTTAGCCTCAAATCACATTATATAGTCATAATTAAGTTCAAGGGGATCATATTGACCATAATTACCTCCATAATTAAACTAATTGACTATTTCATTCATTATATGATCACATTGGAGTTTATTAAGCCCAAAATCACATTCTATACATAATAACTTGCATCTTTCATTGAACCAAATAATTATTTGCTTCATTCTTTGATGAAATTGGAGCCAATTAAGACCTAAATCACATTTTATTATCATAATTAGGTTCAAGGGGCTCAAATTATCCCCAATAACCTTTATATTCAACCAATGGATTATTTGGTTTATTTTATTATGACATGGGGTTGACAATCCCAAATTACATTGTTTATAGTCAAAATTAGGCTCATGAAGCTCAAATTTGCTCAAATTACATAACCGGTTGCACCAATTCACTCATCCACTTAATATGTCCAAAAATATAAGCTAATTTAGCCTCAAACCACATCCTATACATGTAGATACATTCAAGGGGTTCAAATTGGCCCTAATTGCCTCCACCATTGAAACAATTGACTATTTCATTCATTTTGTAATGATTCTAGGCCTTGTTGAACCCTAAATCATATTCTATATAGTTAAAATTATAATCACTGGTGAAAATTCATCAAAATTACATCACTATATCCATTATGTCATTTTTATGGTAGTGTATATATTGACACAATCCACTTTAAAATAAAAATATAAAGTTATAAATGTGAATAGATATATAGATAAATATAAACATGTACACATAGCCTCATTTTGTTTTTTTATGCTATGTCAATGTAACATATACAGATTATTACACGTAAGTGCTATTGTATGTTTTAATTCAAAAACCATACCTTTTGATTCATAAATAGCTGGGATTCCTAAGCTAAAGGCTTGAACCTATAGACACATAGTCAAATCTAAGATTTTTGATAGAAAATAACAAAATTCAACTTTCATCACCAAAAAACCTATGAGTTTCAATGAGACAATTTTTAAAATTATTACTAATATGAAAAACATGTTCTCCTCTTTCCAATTATATGATTTTTTTAAAATTTTGTACAATTTTAAGTTTCCATCTATGTTGATTTCTAACTATGTTATTTTTAGGCCACTACATGCCACAAATATGCATTCCTATATATGTTTATGTATTTTTTTTCCATTGATCCAAATGTAAAAAATATATATAGTCACAAACTATGCCTAATTATATAGCATTAAATAAAATTACTAATTTTCATTTTTTTGAGGAGTTAGGGGGGACGCACTATCATCTATTCATTTTTTATCAGTTTTTAGGATCTATTTACTTGTAAAATTAATTAAAAATATATTCATTGAAATTTTAAAAAAATGTCACAAACAAGATGGTCTTATATAAATTTTCACCAAATAGTTTAAAATTATATTAAACTATGTTCAAAAAATGAAGGGTTATATAGTCAGCTATCTACTATATATTCTTAGAAAAAATAAGAGTTCCTCTTCAAATTTTAGATGTTTGACCTGCTTTTACTTAACTTTTTTTTTTAAATAGAGTATTATAAATTAAATTATAAATTCTACAATTCATGTTCATATACCATCTTCAAATTTCACATTTAGTGATCTCAAATAATCTATATAAGTTGAAATTTCTCAATTTTTAGGAAAAAACATGTCCACAAGCATGGCCTTTTGTGTCTTCCAACTTTATATAGTTACCCTTAAGCTATTTAACATAAAATAAAAAAGTGATGTTATTCCACACTAAAATAAGTAAAGTAGGATGAGCTTCCACTCAAACTGGAAGGAAGATCTACTAGATCTGGGAAACAAGCAATGCAAAGTCATGACTAGGTAAATTTTGTTCTAAATTCAATTGTTTCACATATGTGTGAGCCAAACATTTTTGTAGAGGCTAAAGGAAAACATGAATTGGAATCTTCAATGAATGTGGATTATGATGATTTAATTAAAAATGAAACTTTGAGTTTTATTGTATCTACCCCAAGGTAATAAATCCATTGGATGTAAATTGATTTACAAAGTAAAATGTAAGTCATATGGTTTTTTAGATACATACAAAGCTCATCTTATTCATAATAAATATGCTTAGGAAGGAGGAGTATATTATGGAGATAATTTTGCTCTTGTAGTGAAAATGGTAACATTTCCAATGGTTATTGTTATTGCTACTTAGTTTGTTGCTAGATATATTAGATGGATGTGAAAGGTGCTTTTGTAAACAAATACTTAGAGGAAGAAGTGTACATTATTCAACCACATGGATTCTATATTCCTATAAAAAACCATCTAATTTATAGGTTAGTGAATCCCTTGCATGGGCTTAAGTATGCTCCTTGAGCCTAGTATTTAAAAATTGATAAATATCTTAGATAGTCTAGTTTTAAAAGAAGTTATTCAAAATCTACTCTATGTTAAAATGGATGGTGATGGCATAGTATTTCTTGTTGTCTATGATGATGATCTTGTCATTAATATAAGTAGTGTTATTTTGATTCAATAAGTGAAAGTCATCATCTATTCTATGTTTGAAATGATAGATCTAGGCCTCCTTCAATATTGACTATGTGTAAAATTTTGGAAAAATGGTTATACTACTTCCGTATCTCAAACAAAATATGTCAAATATTTGTTAGATAAATTTAAAATTCATGATTTTAATCCAGTAACTACATCGATGGAATTTGGGACAAAACTTTCAAATAATATTGATTCACCACCAATCAATAAAACATTGTATCAGTAATTAGTAGGTAGTTTGATGTATCTTACTACTACTAAACCATATTTTTGTTTTTTAGTAATTTATCTTTCTCGCTTCATGTCTAAACCACATTAAGAACATTGGAAAGATACAAAATGAGTTCTTAGATATGTCAAAATAACTCTTGATTTTGGCATTTTATATCATAAATCTATTTATTTTGATTTAAAATGTTATATTGATTTAGATTAGGTAAGATCAGTTCATTCAATAAGGTATACAATAGGCTATTTTCATGACAGAGTTGTATGCACTAAATTTTGTTCGTTGGCATTAGTCTTAATCTCACCACTTAATTATGTATTAACATTATCCCTTTTTTAATTAATTAATTAATCCCATGAAATACTCCACTTTCCTTCAAAATCTTAATCTACCCCACAATCCCACTTTCCACATAATCTTCAATTTTTTATTCTTTAAAATTATAACCTACCCCACAACCCCACTTTCCACCGAAATGCTTAATTTTATAATTATTTTTATATATTTCCCTCCCAAAAGAAGGTCTAGAGGCTTCCCACCTCTAAAACCTTCTCCTCTTCAAATTTAAAATTTGAGAGGGAAAATATCCCTCTCAAAATCCCTTCTATCCCCTTCCAAAGACCTCTTTAAAATAGAGGCATGCCCCAAGAATCAACAAGAAGTAAGTAAGAGCCTCAATCTCATGTTGTTCCCATAGCCTTCATAATACTAGCCTTCATAGCCATCTTGTATCCATTGAACTATCTATCTTTGAGCCATTGAGCAAGCAATCCAAACATCCAAAGCAAGTTACAGTTGATAGTTTATTAGAACATCCTGGAGAGAAGCCGAAGGAGGAGCGAAATGATGGTAAGACCATTCTAAAATTTTGATTGTTCTTCTAAATTCTCTCATATTAGGGTCTTTGTAGATATTTAGGTATATTTCATGTTTTTTGCATTTAAATCTATTTTGCTTGAATTTTTAAGGGGATTCATTTGGTGACCACGATGGGATGGGAGCTAACCTCCTTTGAAACTAACAATCTATTTTTGTGAGTATGTTTGCTTGAGACTACACGAATAGGTCAGAACACAAATTGATGGCTTCAAGATTTGTATTTATCATTATGCTATATTTTTTCTCTTTGAATAATAATAGTTTTGTATTGTGGATTTAATACTATGTTTTATTGTTATGTTATGTTCTATTATTATTAAATCACATAAATAATATATGAAAAAAATGTAAAAGTTTTTTTTCTAGTTCATTTAAGATTCCTAAAACATTTTTATTCTTACTCATCTATATGTACTAAATAATCCGTGAGCCCTGTAGTATGGCTTTATAGTATCCCCTTGTCCAAAATCTGCCCTGACAACTAGATTTGTAATTCCTCGTGATCGGTGGATAATATTTGTAGATTGTATGTTGTCTCGAGTCATTCCATCACACCCCAATAATACTTGCAGTAGTTTGGCCTACACCTGTTGTTTTGTCATTTAATCCACGCTATCATCTGTTGGGTCTATGGTTCGAGTCTTTTCAACAAATCCATTTTGTGCATATGCTTGTTCGCTATGTCTACTGAGGCATTTCTTTAAATTCCTTAAAAAAATTGCATGCACCCATTCAAAATCTCTTATTTTGGCATACACTGAGAATCCATTGGCAAAGGTGAACTGATCGGATCAAACACTTATTGCTTGTATTTGGGGAAACAATTCCAGTACCTTATAAACATAACCATATGTTGCAGTTGGCACTGCCTTCTATGGGATGCCATCTAATTAAAACAATTCTTTGCTAAGTATTAGAACCTGACATGTCCCCTAGCCCAATGCTCTTAGTTTGACACTTGATAATCCTCGTAGTAAAATTTTACACTTATAAATGTCTTGACAAGTCTACGAGATGATGATGAAAATCTGCTAAGGGTGTTAGGAAAGTATAGTGGCTTACCCCTAAAAATGCATTTTTGGCATGACAAGATCTATAGATTTGTTCTTTATTACTTGAATATCTAACTAAAATTGATTTCTTTGAATGATTTGTGCCCTGTTTTTAAGATGTTTGGCACAGGTTGCATGCATGACAGCAAAACCAAAATAGGCATTGGAAAACATTGTGGAAGTTTATCTTCACACTTACCATTTTCATCTAAGTTCACCTGGGGATTGATATTTGTTTGTCTTTAAACTTTCCATTATGGACAACCATTTTGTGCTCACTACCATCGATGTTGTATGTGACTAAGGGACTCATAAAAAACAATAGGGACTATGTAAACATAACCCCCCTTTCATGGTGTGTTGTTCTCATCGACCAAAAGGAACCTGTAAGACTCTCTTTGGCAGATGCAGTATAGTCATAGGCTTCAGTGTTTAGATCTTGATGAAGCAGATAACTAGGTTAAGCCTTGTACTCGACGTGATTAATCCATTACAGGCCATGCACGTTCTTCTTGTTCAAGACTCTACCTAGAAACCACGTGGTATTGGGAAGTTCTCAAGTTTCAAAATATACCTTTAAGACGCATTATTGACAATAATCATTACATTTTAAAACTACTGACTACCCATTTTGACCAACTTTGAATGAGATGTGACAGTTTTAACAAATGGTCATATAGTCCAAAGTTTACAGTCCTCTAAATAGTTGTATCATTTAAGTATTGAAGATTAGCAGTTTAGCTTTTATAGTACAGATTCACCATGTTTTTGAGTTGATCATATTTTACTTAGAATGTTATCCATTATTTATTATTAATTATGAAAATTGCCATTATTAAATATTCTATTAAGGTTTGAGAAATTTAACTTTTAGTGGTAAGCCAAGCATTGTAAAGTATAATTTTTTAGTTAGGTATTGCATTTTTATTATCATTCTAAGAATTTAATAGAGTCAAATTACATATTTTAAATATTGTTTCAATTATTTTTAGGTGTTTACAATATATTTAAAGAATTTCATTTGTTCAAATTATTACCATACTTTTTACTAGTTATTTTGTAGGTCTCTACGAAAGGATTGGTCAAAGATTTAAACCACTAATTATTTGTTTTGCAAGTTCATCAATTTTGGACCTAGATAAAGATATCATTTTTTATCCATCTAATTTAACGTCTACTTGCAAGATTGAATAATTCAAACCAAAACTACTAATTGTGTGCTTATAGGACCACCAGTCAAAAACCCCATTTTGGCACTTTTAACTCATTTTAATCATTTTTGTATATATCATTTTAATCATCTTATTGAGTGTATATATCTCTATTGTAAAAAATCATTCTTCATGTATAATTACTTGTGTGTGTGCATGTTAACTTATAAATAATTGTCATATCATGCCCCTCACATGTAGGTAATTAACCGGTTAAATAATTGTGTCATGTGTTTTCATGTTTTTCAAGCCCCCTATAGGATAGCATGTGACATGGTTTTCATCACCATGCATGAGGATTAGTCACTAGGGGTTAGTGTTGTGTATTTCATCACCATGCACTGACCAAACTCTATGTTCCAATAGAGTATAAAATTTAGGGATAGTTATCGTGAGGCTAAGCAGTTGACCCCATACAAGTCATCCATGAAGGGGAAGAGTTAATTCACTAAACCAGGCATTAGATATCACCCTACACAGACTTGGGCCCCAAGTTACCATCACATATATCATGGACTCCCCTAGAACCTTTTATATACCTTAGAATAGGGGACTTTGGCTGTAACAGGTGTTTTAATATAGGCGTCAGTATCAACATTGAAGTATCCATCAAGTACAAGCAAGGTGAAGAGGGTTTGGTTGATTTTGTAATGGGTCACCAGCCTACAGCCTCACCTATATAGCCGTTATATGGTACGGTTATTGGGTTACACACCCATACAGTTTACTAATTAGGATTGTTCTTGTGCATGATTGTTTGTGTTATGATGAGACCCATTTTTTTTCCTAGTTGAATCGGCCACACCCTTAATTTTTGTGATACCTTAAACATCCCCTAGGTTTAACAATTCACCAACCCATCATTCTAACATCATTGTATCTCATCCTTAGTCCTCATAGCATTCATCTATATATTAGTCATCTATCTCCCATTAATTATCTCTATATCCATACAATATTTATTCCCATACCCATCATACATTCTATCCCCTTAATATCCCTCCTATGGCTATCCATCACCTACATTTTCATCTTATATCTATCATTTTTGAATACTATATTTAGTCTATGAATCAAGTTTAGTGGTCACCCATCCTTATAAATCTTCATTGTCATCATTAGACTAGATATTATCAACAGCCAAAGTCTTGTTACGTTCTTAATCTAGTACCCATCACTTGTCCTTGTCTTTATTGGGTACCTTTTTCATCTAGCACCCATCACAATTGTCTCTCTACTAGTAAGGTATTTGATCCCATCACATCTCTTCATCCTTTCTAGATTGGTATCTTACAAGGCTTCATCTCTTAGTAAATCTTAGTCATCTCATCTTGATCATGACATCATCCTTTTTTGACCACTAATTTGGTCTCTAAATTAAGTTGGTATTCAAAACATCCACACCACCTACCCTACGTCATCACATATTTTCCCTCTCATCCAACATGGTGACTCACACCCATACCCAACATGGGATCAGACAAGATTCTAACCAAGATGTTGACCCATTAGAGAGTGAAGTGGACCCAACTCAAGAGCATGACAATACTCATGGTGATGTGCATACCCTCAGAGGGGAGGATGAATGATTTTATCCCTCCATAATGATCAGGTTAGGAGTTTAATCAACCGATACATACTAGAAAACCATTATCATGTCTTAACCCATGCCCTTGAAATAGGGTACATACCTCATCAAACTTTCAATACCAATCAATTGCACCAAGAAGTAGAAGGTGTGGACCATGAATTTGCAAAATAAGAACATTGGCCACCCCTCTGTAACAACCGTACTGAGGTTGATAGGAGATAGTATATCATAGAAAACTATTTAGACCTATTAATGCAACAAATTAACCTCTTACTTTGTAACCAACATACACCATCCCCTAGACAAAACCATACCCATAATAGTAACATTATAAATAATACCACCAATATCAATAACAACCATAGTGCCTATATCCCCCAAAATAGCCAAAATCAAACCACAAATCTATTTGGAGATCCCACATTTGCACAGGAGTGGAGAGCGATGAAGGAGACCCTCTAGTAAATAAACCCATGATCACAATCCCACAAATATAAATATGAAGACTTTTGCTCATCACCATTGGACATGATCATTTTTCAAATTCCATTTCCCTCACATTTTGAAATACCCAAAATTTGAAAAATATAGGGGAAAAGGAGATCTTAGAGACCACATCTAATAATTCTACATGGCTTGTCATTAAGTGGCCTATGAAAATGCCTATTTGTTATGACTCTTTCCTAAGAGTCTTATCAGGTAGCCTTGGAATGGTTCATGCACTTACCAAAAGGGTCAATTTCTAGTTTTGGAGAACTGATAGAGTAATTTGTTTGATGTTTCTCATATAATATAGAGCATGACATCTCCATCATTGACCTTTACAATACTAAGGAACAAAGTGGTGAGAGCTTGGTATACTTCCTACAGAGATGGCATAGCTTGGCAAGCCAGTTAAGATGCATGGTTCCTAAAAAAGAATTAGCCAAAATATTTGTGGATAACCTTAATACATAACTAAAATATCAGATAAAATTATAGTGTGCCAAGTCCTTCGATGAAATCATAAAAAAAGGGATGCAAATAGAAAAATCCCTCATAAAAATGGGAACCATAAATCTTTATTCTTGAAATGAACACACTTCGAATCAAGAAAATTCTTTTTCAAGAAAACCCAAGGTCTTCAATAAAAATAAAAATATTGTGGGTGATGAAATAATTGATTCTAAGACATAACATGTGCAAAAAATACAAAGGAAGGGTCCCACACAACATCCTCACATCTCTACTATCAAAGTTTTGTAAGGTAATCCTACGTCTCACATAGGCAAATGACCATTTACAAGTTTGGGAGTCTCACTTGAAATAGTCTTGGCACAATTGATTGTTGCCAACATGATTACTCTACTTGAGGTTTAATCAGTGAAAAATCATCAACCTAAACCTGATTGGTACCATGAAGATTAGTTTTTCAAATATCACTGAGTAAAAGGACATTATACTGAGTAGTGTATGAAATTAAAGCACTATATCCAAGACCTAATAAAAAGAGGTGCTATCGATATTGAAGGAGAAGTGCCATCGAATCAATCAGCAAATCAATACCTTTAAATTTATAAAGATACTCTCTTAAAGCATGACCAAAGGCACCAAAGACCCCAACGAGACTAGGGTCAGGCATCATCTTCCAATCGCACTGATTATCATAATGTTCCCTACCATTACATTAATACCATCAAAATTTTCAAAATCCAATAACCCACTCCATCTTCATCTCTCATCCTAAAAATTAACAAGGCCACAATTGATTTATTTATCACCACTCGATGCAATAAGATTGTAATTCCCATGACACCCCCTCAAGATCCTTCTACTTCATATGTTTCCCATAAAGAGGACATTTCTAAGAAAGCATCAAGCAGTTCAAATAAATCTTATGACATCATTCAGCAATTAGAAAATACTCCCACTTAGATATATTTAATGTAACTTCTAAAAACATTTGCTTTACATAGGGAGATATTGAATCAAGTGTTGAATGATTTGAACGTACCTAGTGACCTAGATACCAATCAATTTTAGGCACTAGTGGCACATTTATCCCCATCATAGTAAGTCATTTTTAGTACCAAGGATCTATCCCCTATTGGCCCATATCATAATTATCCATTATACATTGAAGTTACCATATCCCATCACTGAGTTTCCTGTGTCTTCATAGACGGAGGATCTACACTTAACTTGTGTAATCTGGACTTTATAAAGAAATTAGGATACTTAGAGACATCATTTATACCTACTATAATAATGATCAAAACTTATGATGATAATAAGAGGCCATCATTTGGGACTATTTATCTTCTTATTATCGTGGGACCCGTAGTTCATCAAACTTTGGTTCATGTTATGAATGTAGACTTACCATATAACATGTTGCTCGATAGGCCATGGATTCATGAAATGCAAGTTGTACCATCCACTCTACATCAATGCTTAAAATTCCCCCATTCATTAATTGAGGTCACCATTCCTGGAGTTATAGATCATCTCCATAGTTGTCAAATGGATCAATCTCCATCACCTTACCTTAGTGTTGGCAATGCCATACTAAGTCACATAGTTGCTAATTACATCTCCCCTAATCAATTAGAATCAACATCCCCATCAGATCTTGATGTCATATGAATAAAGATCACATCCATAAGGTATAGAGAGTATGAGTTAAAAGCATTATGCATTGGCAACTTATTGCTCTCTCTATGAAGTTACGGGTCCCCAACTATGAGGAAGAGTAATCCCATTAAGTATCAGTTTGGGCTAACTAATTTTTCAAGCACTGGATTCTTGATGATGAGTACATTGAAGATGGTGATGATTCTTGGCTCATTCTTGATGATGAAGCCCTCATTTTTCCCAAACAAAATTATCTTATAGTCTAGAGAATGATGGATAATATGCAATATAAAGGAAAAGGATTGGGTAAAGAAGAGCAAGGTCGATTGGAACTTATCATTGTTCAAGAACATCCACAAAATTTTGGATTAGGGTATAAAATATATGATGATGACCTGACTTGCATCATTGTGGATTCTATTTTGACCAATGAGTCATCTTTCTTTGATGAAAACATTGAAATAGGATCTATTTGTAGTCGCTTCAAGGAGCTTTCTACCACCAACCTTTTCCTCAATAAAACTATTTCCACTATCAATGTCTCCCTCCATTATCATTTCCTCATAGATTGGGAATCAAAGTAAGAGCCCACCTTTGATACCTTTTAAAATGATCAGGCCATTTTTAAATTCATGGGAGCTAGAGAGTTCATGCCATTCAAAGATCATAAAAAGGGATTTTCCATCAATATTTATCAATCAGTATATTTTTGAGAAAAACAAACATCCCATGGTCAAAGAAAGGATGAATATTCTAAAGAAGGAGAGCCTTCCAAAGAATTGAATGAACTCCCATACAACTCCTCCATGTCATAATATCATTTTGAAATTGATATTGAACTTTCAGGTTGCTTCACTTCTGATGATTCAAAAATCTTATTACCCCATTGTTTATAGGATCAATCACCCTCTCTTATAAGGAGGTGATAAAAGTTAATATCAAAGCTGATAAACATCCCAAGATAGTTAAATTAGGGGCATCTCTTATGATAGAGGAATGAGAAGTCATTATCAAGTTACTAAAGGAATTTATTGATGTGTTTGCATGAAGCTACACTGGCATGCCAAGATTAGACCCCTCTTTAGTGGTACACCACCTAGTAGTACATCCAAATGTAAAGCCTATCAAATAAAAATTATGAAAGATGCATCTGAAGGTGGTGTTACTAGTCAAGGAGGAATTATAAAATTCTTGGAAGTTGGATTCATCTGTCCCATCAATTATTCAGATTGGATCTCCAATATTGTCCCCATGACAAAACCACAAGGTGGAATCCATATATGTATTAACTTTTAGGATATAAATAAGGCATGTCCTAAGGATGACTTCCCTCTCCCCAACATCGATATGATTGTAGATTCAATAATTGGGTATGAGATGCTTTCCCTCATGGATGGCTTCTCAAGATATAATCAGATCAATATAGCCCCTAAATATCAGCATAAAATAGCATTTATCACTCCATGGGGGATGTTTTGATATCAAGTCATGCCATTCATCCTCAAGAATGTAGGATCCACTTATCAAATGGTAATGACTATTATCTTTCATGATATGATGCATGACATTGTAGAAGATTATGTCGATGATATTCTAGGTAAGTCTCATCTAAAGTCAGAGCACCATGTGATCCTTTAGAGAATCTTTGAAAGATTGCAAGAATACAAAGTAATGTTGAACCCTAAAAAGTGTGTCTTTGGTATAACATCAGGAAAATTGCTAAGGCTCATTGTTTCAAGAAGGGGTATTGAATTAGATCCTGTTAAAGTCAAAGTGATAACTAAAATGCCACCCCCTCATAATCTCAAGAAACTTTGTAGTCTCTAGGGAAAACTTCATGCCATCAAGAAATTTATCTCTCAGCTGGCTAAAAAATGGCACCCCTTTACTCACTTTTTAATGAAAGGGGCTACTTTCCATTGGAATGAAGAATACCAATGATATTTTGAAAATCTAAAACAATACTTGGAAAATCCACCTATTTTATCTCCACCAATTCTAGGAAATCCTTTTCTCTTATATATTTCAGCTAGATCATGTGTTATTGGTGCTCTCTTAGCCCAACATAATGATCAATGAAAGGAGCAAGCCATTTATTATCTCATTCAAACACTAATATCATATGAACTGACTTATGTACCTATCAAGAAAGCATGTCTAGTTATGGTCTTTACACCATAGAAACTCTGGCATTATATGCTCAACAACCAAGTTTAGTTGATCACTAAAATTGACCCTTTAAAGTACCTACTATCCAAATCATCACTAACTAGGCAAGTAACAAAATGGATCACATTACTCAATGAATTTGATATAGAATTTATTAATCAAAAAGCCATTAAAGGGTAGGTCATAACAAATCAACTAGTTAAAGCACCACTAGAATTGACTAAGCCAATTTTCACTACATTCCTAGATGAGTCTATTTGGAATACCTCACATATAGATAGCTGGAAGTTATACTTTTATGGCTCATTTACTACCCATGGATATGGGGCAAGCATCCTCTTGGTCACCCCTCAGGGTGATCTCATTCCAAAATCATTTCTCCTTGCTTTCCCATGTAATAAAAATATTTCAGAGTATGACTCTTTAATAACCAGACTTCAGCTACCTATCCAATCGAATATCCAGTAGTTGCAAGTCTTTGGGGACTTATAATTAATTATCAAATAGGGCAATGGTGACTTCCAAATGAAGGACAAAAAGTTACTTCCTTACAAATAATTAGTGGACCAATTAAAGACTAACTTTCATTCCAACACCTTCAAACAAGTTCCATGAGTAAGTAATAAAGTAGATGATTCTATGACCACTATTGGCTCACTTCTTGATCTCCCAGTAGATGTACTAGAAAGAAATTTCTTGATTGAGCATCTAATCATCTCAACCTATCAGTCATTGGATCCACTTCAAATCTATGATATCAATGATTGATACAAAACTTGAAAGCTTTAGTTGAAAGATAATTTAAGAAACAAGAAAAACACAATTCAAATAATGTTATCTCTGAGAAGAGATGTTTTATTGATCAAATTTGTAGACCCAAACATAAGCCTATCTCTGAGAAGAGATGTCTGATTTTCATTTTAGGCTACATATTAATTTATACATGTTTTTAAGGTGGGAAGAGGATGTGGAAGGTCACCAATATCGAGGGAGATTGAGTGGTTTGACTTCCATGATTTACAACAATACAAAATTCATGGAATTATTATTTTTAGAAACGTACTATTTTTAGATGGCACTACTAAAATTGAAATTTGGGGAAGTTCCATTGGGTTTTTAGGGGTAAAAATTAATTGATCAAATATCCATGCCATCTCACGACATTCCCCTCATTATTAGCTTTCCAACAGTTCAAATGGTGAGTCAATTGGAGCTACGGTGTAAAAGTGATGGCTCCTGGAAGTTTCATCATCAATTGGGGTGGATCCATCACCCAAATTGTTGCCTAGATCATTCCTCCCTCCTTGAGAATCAATGGTCCCCATTGCATCAATATTTTTCATCAAGTGTAGCAATTTTATTTTGATTTTATTCTTGATGCATACTTGAAATGGACTATGCTTTATGGAACTGTGCAGGGTTCGATTGTTCACCATTTCTATCTAACTATCAGTCTGTGGATGGAAGGCCATGAACTTATTCAACTTGGTATCTATTTTCTTCTGTTGTTGTGTTGTTTATGCAGTGAGGGATTCAACATCAGCCCTTTTAGATTCTTGTGGCTTGACCACCATGAGAACAAATTTCTTGGCACTAATCAGAGAGACAAATGTAGAAGGTGGTACCTCTAGTACCCTGTAGCACCATGTTCCAAGAGTGAGAGTGATCCTTTGAGTTCTTGATTCATAGATTCCATGTCGCTCATACATGAATGGCTGACCAAATATTATATCACAAACATCTAGATTGACCACATCACATAAGATTTCATCTTGGAAAGGTTTTATTGCATATGAGAGAAGACATTGGTGGGTGACACAGTGGTTTCTCCCTGGACTCAACCATCCAATCCTATATGGCTTTGGGTGAGGCTTCATGGATAGATTTAGGATTTTCACAACATTAGTAGAGATTAAATTATTTTAACTTCCACTATCAAGAATGAAATGTAGAGGCTTACCTTTCACCCATAATTTAGAGTGAAACAACCTTTCCTTGTCATCTAGCCTCTCCTCGTGGGTCTGTGATGAAGCAACAATGGCTTCAAGCTTAGCGTCTATAATCTCTTATTCAACCTCTTCAACTGTAGGGTCTATATGAGGTAGAGCAGTGGATGTTGAGGATTATGACTCATAAAGTAGGGACTTAATGGCTCAACATTCTTCTTTGGAGTGAGTTCTAGATTTGTGATAATCACACCACTTCCCAGTCTTTCCTTCCTTTTTCTTCCAATTTTGGCCTCATGTTTGACCTTCTTTGTCACTTTTCCATTTTGAAGGTTGACTCTTCATATTCAATCTTCCATGCTTATATTCAATCTTCACTACGAAATTGTACGCCTCACCAAGGATTTCCAAATTGAAGATTTCTATTTCTCCACATATGTACCATTGTATTCTGCCATGATATTTGAGAACCTTGTGTTTCTCACTTTCTTGGATGCCTAATCTTGCAGATAGAGAATGGAAAATGTCAATGTAATCTTAAACAGACTATTCCTTACCTTGGTGAAGTTGTTGCCACTCTATATACAGATCATCATATGCTCCAATGGGGTAGTATTATTCTTTCACAGTGTCTATGAAATCATCCTAGGTAGGTTCTGCCTCAAGGCCAATATTATCTGCACTGAATCTCTTTTTGTATACTTCCCACCAATTTTTGACAAGTAATGATGCTTTCAAAATAGCAAAAGTGATCTTCTCTTTATTGGTGAATTTATTTATAGAAAAATAAGATGACAATTGATCCAACCAATTTTATACTACATCAGCATTGATTTTGCCTTCAAATGTGGGGATATCAAAATTCACCTAAACTTAAAGGGTGTTGGGGCAGTGAAATGATGTGGGGGTGTAGATGAGGAGCCAGAATTTCCCATTGAGATTTGTTGGATAATTTGAGTGAATTGTTGTAGCATATGTGCTTACTGCTATTAGAGGGATTCATTCACCATTTCCTTGAAAGGATCAGATGTCTTGGTGTTGTCTGCCATTTGAAGTCATTTAGAGCTAATAGGTGGATATTCTGCTAGTTTTATTTTCCACTCAAGCTTCCTGTAATTTGACCTCATCCTCAGGATCATACACTCTAAATACAGACCACTCTGATACCACTGATCCAAAACTCAAAATATTTGATTGAAAGATAATTCAAGAATCAAAAACAACACAATTCAAATAATTCTATCTCTGAGAAGAGATTTTTTATTGATCAAATTTGTAGACCCAAACATATGTCTATCTCTGAGAAGAGATGTATGATTTCCATTTTGGGTTACATCTTAATTTATACATGTTTTTTAAGGTGGGAGGAAGATGTGAAAGGTCACCAATCTTGAGGGAGATCGAGTGGTTCAACTTCCACAATTTACAACAATACAGAATTTGAGGAATTACTATTTTTAGAAACTTACTATTTTTAGATTGCACTACTAAAATTGAAATTTGGGGAACTTTCATTAGGTTTTTAAGGGTCAAACTTCATTTATAAAATCTCGATGCCGTCTCATGACATTCCCCTCATTATTAACTTTTCAATGGTTCAAATGGTGAGTCAATTGGAGCTACGGTGCAATAGTTATGGATCCTAAAAGTTTCATCATCAATTGGGGTGGACCCGTCACCCAAATTGTTTCCTGAATTGTTGCCCAAATCAATGATCCCAATCTACCCTACTACCATGATATTTATAGGTACCTTCATGATAATATCCTTCTCCCTAACCTTACCCACCATCAATGCAAAGCTTTCATCCATCACACCACTCGTTACACAATCCTTGGTATCACCCTCTATTGACATGGCTACAATGGTACTTTATTGAGGTGTCTAACATCAAAAGAGGTAGCCCAAGAATTCAAATAAGTCCATGATGGTTTTTATGGTAGGCACATCAGTGGAATGGACCTAGCTAAAAATCTTCTTTGAATTGGTTACTATTGGTCAATAATAGACCATGATTCTTGTCAATATGTGCATAAATGTCTAGCCTATCAGCAGCATGGAAACTTCATACATGCCCTTGCATAGGAGTTATAACCTATTCTGAGTCCATAGCCTTTCTCCATATGGGGCCTAGATTTAATTGTTAAGATAAATCCCACTTAGTCAGATGGCCATAAATTCTTCATCACAACTATGAAGTATTTACTAAATAGGTTGAAGTAATGCCACTCACTTACACAATAAGCCTCTAAATTTCCAAGTCCATTCTCAATCAGATCATTTTTTATTTTGCTATACCTACTAATATAATTTTAGATAATGGTAAAGCATTCAAGAACCAAGAAGTAGAGGCCTTATGTTAGAAATATCATATCACTTAGAATTTATCCTCTCTATATTATCCCCAAGGTAATGGACAAGCCAAAGTGACCAATAAGACTCTCATCAAGATTCTAAAAAACATTGTCAATCAAACTGGCAAAAACTGACACCTCTAATTATATCCAACTCTATGGTCTTACCAAATAAGTGTATGTATGCCTACTGGGGCAACTTCATATGCATTGGTATATGGGACAGAAGCCATATTTACAATTGAAGTGTAACTCCCCTCATTCTGAATCTCACTAAGAATCATCATTATTGATCACAATCTTAAACAAGTGCAGCTACAGGAACTAGAACTCCTTGATGAAAAGTGATAGATGGCCTTAGATCACATCTGAGCATACCAAAATAAATTGAAGGGCCAATATGAAAAAAATATTCAAGCTAGGGAGTTAGACATTGGGGATTTAGTCTTAAAATAAAATCATAAAAATACCAATACGTATCGTAATAATAAAGGGAAGTTTGAAGCCAACTTGTTAGGTCCCTATGTCATCATTGGCAAGTTTAGCTCAAGAGTGTATAAGTTGGCCACACTTGAGGGAGAAGAGTTGGATGATCCCATGAATATTATGAACCTCAAGTGATTCTATACCTAATTCAGATATCCTCATCCTCTATTTATGGGACACCCCACATCCACTCCATCCATCCATTATTAGTTTAAAAAACAAAATTTGTCTAATGATGAAAACTAGTCTTCTGGCACCTGGAGCAAGTATCATGATCAAAATTGGTTCTCGACATCATGGTAAAATAACCCTAACCTTGGTCTTAATAATGGTAATATATCACAAGTCTTTCTATATCAATAGGAAATAGGAGTTTTTAATCACAGGAGTCATTGTTTGTTGAATAATGAGGTTGTTTGTTGGGGTAATCCTCTAAAATATTTCATCCACAGTCATCACCTACGTATCCTAAATTCCTATCACTTTCTCCTAACCAAACATCATCCTATCATCCCAACATGTCTTCTTTGATAGGCATGTCTCCTTTTAGCCTTGAGATTGACTTCCATTCCCATTTATCAGTTAATATCTCTAAGACAATGATTCACACCCTCCCACTAGCATTGTCATTATGGACAGGTCTTATGTTAGTCTTCTACTTTGGGGGGTTTTGCATGCATCATGATCTTGACTCTTGAGAGGTCACACTAACCCCATATGCAATTATTTTGGACTTGGTTAGAATCGTGTCCGGAGGTATGATAGTATTGGGCACTATACATTCCATGTACATATCCCCTAATCTAGGCCTATTGTTTATCACCACCTTATCATCACATCATTATTTATCATCCTATTTTGATAATATCCTCATTATCAATTTATACTATTACATGATTATCTTATGTGATTGTGTGTGTGTTTGACTATGCATGTCTATTATTTTGACTCTGTACATATTGCATTGCCTTCTTTATTTAATAAGTCTAGTTAACATTAGATATGTTCTTGGGATTGAGGATGGTATTGGTGGATTTTATATATTTTCTCAGATAAATCCACCTTTCAATAGAGTTCTCATGCACTGTGAATTCAATGTATCCTTGAATCTTATTATGTCATTGGTACAAACATACATACAAGTGCAATAATAAAAATGGATTGCAAATGATATATGGATCAAAACCACTTCACTCCATTACTACTGACACTAACCCTTGTTTAGGAGGATTATATTAAAGCATATCATCACAAACTACACACCTCTCTTACATTATCCTGATCACACAACCACACATCATTTCAAACACCTCTAACAATATCACAACACTCACATTACAAACCTCTGGTTGTTCTGTAACAACCAATACATAGTTGACTCAAGCCTATACATACCTTGATCATGGCTATGGAGGTACTCCATTCAATCTTGAGTCTTCCCCCCAGCCATCACCTTGTCGAGTCTCCATATCGCTAGCATCTACCATCTTCTTCTAAGGACAATACTGGCCCAAATGGCCAACTTGTCTACAATAATTTCACACAAAAAATGGGTTTGATTCATGAACCATCTCCCTCATTCCACTGATCACCTCATCTTGTGGCCCACATGTATGATCATCTCCCTCTCTATTCCCTTGCACATCTCCCCTTCAACACAATGGGATGCCTCCTAGTTATATTATGCCCTAAGTGCATCTTCTTGCTTGACATCTTGTGCAATAAAATCACTGCACTCTACATGAAGGTTAGAGTCTTATCTATTTTTATTGTTGCTACTATAATATCACCTCTAGTATATCCATCACCTAGTACAGCATTTGGAACACCTACACATTTACCTTGTAGATCAGCTTTGATGGTGGTATTGGTCTACCCTGTGACATCCTTAGAGTCCTCACCTACTTGCACCTATAATTCCTATTCAAATGATTAAAGAAGTGATGAGAATTTCTTACCTCCTTGTGTGTTATATAACACTTGCCTACCTATAATCATCGACATTACTTTCTTGCATTTACTGACTGATCAAATTCCAATACCAGTCATCACCCCCATCCAATAGTACCCCCACTCATCGAGTGCCATCACATTATTTTCTTTTCATTGCTCATGACCCCACATACATATCATACTCATTTATATCATTATTTTATTGCCTATTATTATCATTCACATCAAATCATTCCATTACATAATACAACAAATATGTCATTTTATTATTATTAACATCACATTACATAATACATCCTATTTACATCACTTCCTTCTAATAATTACATAACTTTTAATTGAACCACCACCCTCCATCATAAATGTATCCTACCCTACATTCCACCCTGTGGTGGTGGTGACCTCAATGATAACTCCTTGAATAAAATAGTTCGAACCTTGTCTCCACTTAGTGCGAGTGCACAAGTATTTTATTAATATTTGAAAAAAAACAAGTACATAAGGGTGTCTTTACTCCATTAACCCTTTTACATTGCAAACATTGATTTATATAGTTTTTACCAATGACCGGTAAAAACAACTAATCTTATAACCAACAATTTATGGGAAAACAACCCATAAGGTAGTTCTAGTTAATTAACTCAAAAATATAAAACTACCTAAAACTAAAACTAAGTAACTTTATTTTATGGGGGTGTCTTTATTAAAATATGCATGCCCAATTTACAATAATATTAATTAACCTACCAAAAATTTAGCATAATGTTAAGACTTTGGAACAAGTCCTAACAAACCCCCCTATGATCCAAAGTCAGGTCTTTGGACACATACCAAGCATTTTTCTAAATTTTTCAAATTTGATTCTGTCAAGGGGTTTTGTGAAGATGTAAGTTGTCTGATCAGAATTTGGGAAATATATTGGATCAAGAGATTTCTTTGCCACTAGCATTCATAGATAATGGTATTTGACATCCATATGTTTTGTTTTGGCATGAAACACAGGATTCTTGGACATCTTGATTGCACTTTGATTATCAATATATAACTATGTAGGAGCAAACTAAGAAACATGAATATCTTCAAGAATATGACAAAGGTAAACAATTTCTCTAGAAGCATCCCATGATATAATAGACTCTGATTCTACTGACAAATTTTCCACTGTATCCTACTTCTTATAACACCAAGCAATGGTAGTTGAACCCATATGCATAGTGTATCATGTGGTTGACACTCTGTCATCCACACATCCACCAAAATCTGCATCATAATATCCAACAAGTTTGAAGTTCTTATTGCAGTGGTATTCAAGGCCATATGTTTTTGTTCCCTAAAGGTAATGAAGTCTCATTTTGTTGCATGCCAATGAATTTCTCTAGGCTCATGCATAAACCTAGATAAAATTCCAACTGAAAATGAAATATCAGGCCTGGTAGTCATCAATTATATCAAACCTCCCACCAATTGTCTATATGTGGTGCCAACAAAAAAGGCACTGCTATCATCCTTAGACAATTTCAATTACTTTCCATGGGAGTGAGGGCAGGTTTGCAATCACTCAAGCCAAACCTCTCTAATAACTCAAAAATATACTTAGTTTGTGAAATGAAAATACTATGCTCTTTATGAGTTACCTCTATGCCTAGATAGTAGTGAAGAAGTCCAAGATCTGTCATCTCAAACCCATCTTTTAATTCCTTCTTCACAGTCTTCTTATGCTTTTTATCATTACCTGTGATAAACAAGTCATTGACATAGAGAACAAGTATCACCATTTTCTTACCATGCACTCAAAAATAGAGAGTATCATCAAATTCACTATGATGAAAACCAATGGATTTCAAGTATGAATCAATTTTCTCATACCAAGCCCTAGGTGCCTGTTTGAGCCCATACAAAGCTTTTATCAATTTACACACTTTGTGTTCAACACCCACCTATTCAAAACCCTAAGGTTGTTTCATATATACTTCTTCCTATAAATCACCATTTAAAAAAGCACTTTTAACATCCAATTGATGTACTTTCTAACCATTTTGTGCTGCTAAGGCAAGTACCATACAAATAGTGTGCCATTTGGCAGTTGGCGCAAATGTTTCCTCATAGTCAATACCTTCTTGTTACGCATATCCTTTTGCAACAAGTCGTGCCTTATGTTTATCAATGGAGCCATCTAATTTATACTTAGTCCTATAAACCCATTTACATTAGATGGGTTTAACATGTGGAGCAGGATCAACTAAAACCCATGTATTATTGCTAAGTATGGTATCATACTCATTTTTCATTACCTGTTGCCAAACATGTTCAGTAGATGCCTCCTCAAAAGTGGATGGCTCAGAGGAAGAAGTAGTAACAATCATAGCATAGTTTACCTATTTTTGAGAATTTATGGGCCCTGTTAAACCAACTTCATTTGCTTTCAAGTCAAAAAAAGTACTTTGAGCCCATTTTGGATACTTAGACAAATTAGTCAAATCAGGGACTCCAGAATTCTCATTATGTACATCATTCGAAGGGGGACTTAGAGAATTTCAACAATTTCTAAGTCATCAACCTGTGAACTTGTAGATGAAGGAGAGGAAAGTGAAGGAATTTGAGTTTCATACCACAACTTTGAATAATTATCCCCATTATTCAAACCCTTATCTCTTTTTGTATTTTTCCTCTCTAATCTATCAAGTTGAGAATCAATCTCTGCAGTGTTCATAGTCCCAAACTCATCAAATATTACATCTCGACTCACTATGAATTTGCTTGAATCCTATGCAAGCAAATGAAACACCTTTTTATCTTCAAAATAACCAAGAAAGATGCATTTTTGACTTCTCGGTTCCAACTTAGTTCTGTGTTTAATAGGAACCAAAGAAAAACAAAGACATCCAAACACTTTTAAATGTTTAACTTTGGGTTTAAACCCATACCATGCCTCATATGGAGTTTGTCCCAAAAGTGCAACTGTGGGGGACCTGTTTCTCAAATACATTGCATTACCAATGGCTTCTACCCAAAACTTATCATCAAGCTATTTATAGTGCAACATGGCACGTGTTGTGCCCTCTAAAGTTCTATTCATCCATTCAGACACCCCATTTTGTTGTGGAGTATAAGCATTACTTATTGTCAATGAATGTCATGTTCTCGACAATAATCTAAAAATTCATTTGAGGTATACTCACCTTCATTATCTGAACGAAGAGTGGCCAAATGTGAACCTGTTTCTTTTTTGACTAAGTGTAACCAATCAAAAAACTTAGCAAAAACTTCAGATTTTTTTTCATAAAAAATACCCAAGTCATCTGAGAAAAGTCATCAATAAACAAGACAAATTATCTACACCCACCAATGGATGACTTTTTCATGTCACATACATCACTATGAACTAACTGTAAACATCTATTAGCTCTCCAAGATGACTGTTTAGGAAATTTTTCCTAATTTTGTTTTCCCAAAACACATGACTCACAAAGAATACTATCTTTGTGAAAAGTGGGCAACCCACTCACCATACCATATCTCTAAAAATCTACTAAAGAGTGTATATTCAAATGTCCATAGTGAAGATGCCATAACAGCTGTGTAGACATAGTACCCATACCCGTGTCAACTATCAGAGTTGTTGCCAGGGTCTGAATAATGTGAATGCAATGGTCAAGTGATCACATGAGATGAAGCTGGTGCACACCACAAAGAAGCTAAAGCAAAGTGAAATCACTGAAAGAGATCATTTACAAAAGACAAATAGGAGCAAAACCCAATATTCGATTAACTTAAGATGGCCAAAGTAAAGAATACATATAGGAGAGCACGTAAGTAACTCCTCCACAAAAGGTGGTCAAAGCACCCCAAGAATAGACTATAACTCCTCTATGAAAGGTGGTGACAAGATGCTAAGAATAGAGAAGTAACTCCCATACCCAGAATAGTTGGTCAAAGGAGTTACTTATGACATTCTTATGACACCTATGACACATCTATGACACACATCTCCACATAAGCTAGCCTATCCCACGAATGTAGGAAAACTCCATGTATGCACAAATATATAATATTTCTTAATTAAATAATAGGGAAAAATAAAAACCTATACTAACATCAACAACTGCCGCAAGTTCTATAGTGGGAGGAAGCACTTTACAATGCAATCTAACCAAGTTTCCATCTTCATATCCTGTATACATTATTTTGTAATCATCCTTCACTGAATTGATATAAATGAGCCCATTTTCAAGCACTATTTAATAACCTTTCTTTCGAATAGTTACCAAAGAAAGTAAGTGTTTTTTCAATGTGGGAACATACCAAACATCCTCCAAGTATTTTATAGACCCATTAGGAAGAAGAATCCAAATAGATCCAAGTCCTAGTGGTGTATGCATAAACTTATCTGCTAAGGCAACTGGAGAGAGAGAAGATTCCTTGAAAGACCAAAATAAATCTCTCCTAAATGTTATGTGTTTGGTTGCTCCTGTGTCTAAAACCCATACATCTGTGAGCTCATCTCTAGCCTCATATTCAATATAATCAATGTGCCCCAAAGTAGTGAATGCATATTCATGGGCAACATTAATGGACTCATCATAGTCATGATCAACATACTGAGCAGAGTTAGACTTAATCACTTTTTGTGGCCTTTGAATTTTATCAAAAGGAATCCCACATTATGAGGCAATGTGACCAAATTTTTCACATCTATGACACTGAATGTCTAATCTACCTCAACCTCTACCCCTATATGAGTTGTGACCATGTCCTCGATCACTTGTTTCATGTGAATGTGATTGGTTAGATTGTTGGTTATTTGAATGACCTCTACCTCTATTTTGATATCTGCCTCCTCTGTAACCTCGACCCCCTCTATAACTATTTCTTCTATTGTTTTGATGCCTAGATGAACTAGGCTTTGACTCTAAAACATGGGCTTCTTCAGTTTTATTGGATTTCTTGGGTAGAGAGAGGTCATGTTGGATGAGCAACTCAGCCAACTTATCAAAGGTGATGCATGTGATCTTTTCAGAGACATGCAACATTTCAACAAAATTCTTATAAGACCCTAGTAGTCCTTTCAAAGTAGCAGTGACTATGAGGTCATCATCTAGTTTTCCAGAACCAACCTTAGTGTACTCAGTAGTGATATTTTTCAAATTAGACATATATTCTCCCATATCCCCATCTTCATTTAATGATAAAGTAAACAACTGCATATGAATATCTATAATCTTATGCTTGGGTTTCTTATCATACAAATCTGACAATATTTTCCATGTAGTGTAACTATGAGGAGAATTTTCAATATGAACATAAGTATCACGAGTACAACAACATTTAATGAGAGCTAAGGCCTTAGAATCACACAAATTCAATGCATCTAATTTAGCCTATTCTGTTGGCAATGTGGGATTTTCATTCTTGACAATATCCCATAACTCATTAAAAACTAGTGAAGCCTCCATCAATCATTTCCAATTAGAATAATTGGAAATTGTTAATCTATCACAATCTAAAAGAAAATTTTGAATCCTTGGCATCTTGAAATAAAAGCAAGTGCAGTAGAGAAAAGTGTGATAAAATGCAAAAGAGATGAAACAAATATCACACTCACTGTACAAGACACTGCTTCTATGAGGTTTTTCATTTAACCTCCGCGTAGAGTAGAAAAAAAAACAAGAATTTTTTATGGGTTTTGCACTTAACCTCACCAAAAATCAATGATTACACCCATATTTCTCCCAATTAAAACCTTATTCCACCAATTACACCCTTATATCACCACAACACTGTAAAAGAAATAGGATTAAATTCCCCCTTTTTTGAATTTTAAAAACAACACAATATAATAAGTATGCGTTTTACAACTTTTAGATTTAAAAGGGAATATTCTTTTTACAAAAAAAGTATATTTTAAAGCAAAATAAAAACTTCTTCCAAAAGAAGGGATTTGAACCCTTGACCTCCTCCTTGCAAGCTTCTTTACAAAATAAGTTTAACCAATTTCTCTAAGATCATTTTCAGAATATAACACTCACAAATTTATACTTATTCTAGATTTTGTCTATGAGGGAGAATTAAAAAAAATTACATGTGTGTAAATAAATTCAAACTTTTTCCCTTTTTTAGTCTTCTCTTCCAAGCTATCTCACGTGGGACCCACTAAGGCAAATTTTTTAATCCAAACTTTAGAAACATGAAAAAATTATATTCCTAAGTTTTAGACCTATGTTATTTTTCCTAGGACACCATGGCTGCTCCTGGAAGTTTCTCTACACCTGTTCTCTCTTCTAGAGGCTGTACAAATCCATACAGGCAGTATAAAAAGGATTCCATTGAGTTTTCACAAATTTTAGAAGTAGTTTTTGCTGCAAATGGATTTAAATTACAGTGAGGGCATTGAAAGGCCATACCATAGGCTATACAGCTCAGAAAAAAATTAGATTTTCTTTTTGATGATGCAAAACAAGGGTTTAATAAAGATTGGCAGGTGTTTTGGATTTTAAGAGGGCTGAGAATGAACTGAAATAACAAAGGCAGCCATGAATGGAAATTACAAAGGTTTTCAATAGGAAATAGGCTGTACAAGTTTTAGTTTTGCAAAAAAAAATGAATTTAATAACATTTAAATGATAAAAAAATTATTTTTTATGCCAAATTAGAAATTTGAACACAAGAAAATAGAGTATCAAATGGCCAAAATGACGAGATTGTGGTATATGAAAAATACACAAGTTTAAATGTAAAAAAAAATTGAAAAATTAAAATAATTTAATAATTTTTCAAACATTTAAACCAATAAAATATTTTCATTATATGGCATACCTTATTTCATGCCAATGAATTCACATGAATTTGACTTTTCACCTTGCCTTCCTTTCAAATTCACCAATGCTCCCAAATTTCACTGTGCTGGACAAAACCATGCTCTGATACCACTGATAACTCCTTGAATAAAATGGTTTGAACCTTATCCCTGCTTAGTGCAAGTGCACAAGTATTTTATTAATATTTGAAAAAAAATAAGTACATAAGGGTGCCTTTACTCCGTTAACCCTTTTACATTGCAAACATTGATTTATATAGTTTTTACCAATGACCGGTAAAAATAACTAATCCTATAACCAACAATTTATAGGAAAACAACCTGTAAGGTAGTTCTAATTAATTAACTCAAAAATATAAAACTACCTAAAACTAAAACTAAGTAACTTTATTTTATGGGGGTGTCTTTACTAAAAGATGCATGCCCCATTTACAATAATACGAATTAACCTACCAAAAAATCTAACCTACTGTTAAGACTTTGGAACAAGTCCTAACACTCAATGATGGATGCATGGACTGGCCTAATGACTTGGAACCTCATGTTCTCTCTAACTAGCTAATCTCCCTATACGATGGATCCCTATGCCATACTAGCACTGCATGCTCATACAAAGCTCTCCAGTATTGTGCCTCCCATGCCATCCTTGCCACCTAAGCAGTCACATCTCTAAACCCTAGAGCCTCCAACAATATTTGATCTATATTCTGCTCTATCCCTGTGACTCATGCCTCCACTTCTTGTTGTTATAATTATTCTTGCAATTGCATCTAGTCTACCCATATTTGCTTCATTTATTCCTACAATGCCCCAATCTACGTCTCTCGATGATTCACTTGCTCTAGCAATGAGGTCACTTGGGCTAGTGCCTCTGATATTTGCATATCCCTATGCATAATTTAACCCTATAAATGTGAGACTTGGAATTACAACTCTAATCACTCCCTTCATGTAGCTTCTAATCAATGCATGATACCCCTACTATTTTTTCTCCTCCCATGCCTCAGTGACTGGTACATGATCCTTACCCAGTGACCATGTCACCATCCTCACAACCATCTTGACAAACCTACTACCATCGTTATCCTCTCTCATGCTCGATCCACCTATAATATGCACACACATAATGATTAAATGACATCATCACTTCATATAATCAAAATCCACACATATCATAAAACCCTCACAATAAAATTCACTCATTCACCTCCCATGTTTCTTGATGTAGATTATTTCCCTCTCTCACCTAATCGTAACCATTTTTTCCACCACCTTCCGCATGCCACAACCCTTGAATGTGGCTCATTTTCCTCCCCCAACCCTCGCTTGTAGCCTCTTTTACTCTTGCACCCCATGATCATGGCTCCTTTTCTTCCTATGCCTCCCTTCAACCCACCAATTTTTTTTCCCTATGATGTAGCCACACATCCTTTCCGCACCTGCATCCCTCCTCTACTTACCTACATGACCCCTAATTACCCTATTGTGACACTCCAACCCTTGTTCGACATAAATTTATTCCTATACCCATACGTATAACATCAATAAATAGAACCAATAATATGGTTCATACCTAATTTTTACCTCCACCTCTACATTGATCCTCCTACCCTACTTCCCCAACATTCTACATGCTTTGATCTGCTACCATTGACCTATGACATGACCTCCCTCTCCCAGTGCATTCCACTAAGTTGACCTTTTCCCTTTTCCTCCCATTCCATTTATGCCTTTTAACCTCTTTTGATCTATTTTAATCATCTTTAGTACATATTAAATGGTGACTAAGCCTCCATTTCCTTGTCCATTAGTGACCACACCTTCCTCCCTCAAGCCACTATGCTCCAAATTGATGATACCCTCCTCGGTGCCCAACCCTGATTCCTAATCCAGAAGTATGTAGATAGATGATGCATATAGCCACTGATGAAGAGCTTGTACACACTCTTCAAATCCTACCACTCATCTTGATTCTCCACCTCAACTCATAGCAAGGGTGGCCATTGGTGCAAGGCACTGGCATAGGTTTCACCTTCACTCTAACCAATAAATTTTTGCTCATAGTGATGATATCCTTTCTTCAAAAAGCCTCTAAAGCCCCTACCAAAAGACCCCCATTTAAAAATTGGCTCATAGTGATACCTATTGCCATTCCACTTATTACCCCATTCTACCACCTTGTAGGGGCAGTTTAACATCATTTTCCATCTCTTCTGTCGAAACCACCTCTTTTGTCTCAACTCCATTTTTTGTGACTCCACCTCATTATTTGCTTGTTATTTATTCACTTTTCTACCTATCCACTTCTTAATCCCATTACATATTAAATTAATTTACTTATCAACTTCTTTAAATGTTATCCTTCACCACCTTTTATCCACACTTTGATGGCCTCACTAATATCCCCATCCATTTCCTTCCATGGTCATGCCTTGTATCCCTCCTAGTCAGAACTACATCAGTCTGAGGTCTTTTCTGACTATGTAGGTAGCACTTGGCCATGTTTTAATGTCCAAAGATAGCTCAACCATTATCTCTATCATTTATCCTCATCCCACAATCCTTTGGGCACTCGATCATATCAATTATTCTCTATCATCACCTACATTATCTTGATCAATTTAGCTTTGAGCTACACCTATCCATAACATTAATCCTATCACCAATCTTATCCTAGCCAATAGCTCTCCCTTCATGCATCCTTGCTTGGGATACATCTAAAGCTTATGACCCTTTTATCTTATCATCATCTTGTTACGGTTGATTCCCCTTGGGATGTGTCTATAATCATGGCACCCATTATCTCTATTCATTGTGCATGTGTCCTTGCTAGGGGCATCATATTAATTTGTATCTCACCACTCAGGTCAATCCTCTTCTTCATCATCTATCTCACATCTAGCATCTCATCCCTTCATCTATCCATCTCATCCCACCTATCATTTATTCTTTTGAGTGGCCATCCATCTCATTCTTCCCTACATGTCCCCTCGAGGGGGCATCATATCTTATAACATCATCTACTAACATTCATCCATGACCTATTTTTTCTTTGAAAGACCATTACTCTTTCCATTTCATTTCACTCGCAATGCCCTTTCAAAGAGGGGCAAAATGTATGCACTAAATTCTACTCGTTGGCATTCATCTTAACCTCACCACTTAATTTTGTATTAATATTATCCCTTTTTTAATTAATTAATTAATCCCATGAAATAACCCACTTTCCTTCAAAATCTTAATGTACCCCACAATCCCACTTTCCACATAATCTTCAATTTTTTATTCTTTAAAATTATAACCTACCCCACAACCCCACTTTCCACCTAAATGCTTAATTTTATAATTATTTTTATATATTTCCCTCTCAAAAGAAGGTCTAGAGGCTTCCCACCTCTAAAACCTTCTCCTCTTCAAATTTAAAATTTGAGAGGGAAAATATCCCTCTCAAAATCCCTTCTAGCCCCTTCGAAAGACCTCTTTAACAATAGAGGCATGCCCCAAGAATCAATAAGAAGTAAGTAAGAGACTCAAGCTCATGTTGTTCCCATAGCCTTCATAGCCATCTTGCATCCATTATCACCATCCATTGAACTATCCATCTGTGAGCCATTGAGAGAGCAATCTAAACATCCAAAGCAAGTTACAGTTGATAGTCCCTTAGAACATCCTAGAGAGAAGCCAAAGGAGGAATGAAATGATGGTAAGACCATTCTAAAATTTTGATTGCTCTTCTAAATTCTCTCATATTAGGGTCTTTGTAGAGATTTGGGTATATTTCATGTTGTTTGCATTTAAATCTATTTTACTCTAATTTTATGGGGATTCAAGATTAACCTTCAAAATACAGTCGCCTTGTCCTCTACTGAAGTTGAGTTAATTGATGTGGATTCCAATAGTATAATATTTTCAAATTGATTCATTTGGACCCACACCGATCTTTTGTGACAACCAGAGTGTTCTAAAGTTGGTGAAGAATCTAGTTTTTCATGTTAGAACAAAGCACATAGAAGTTCATCACCACTACATCCAACAGTTGGTTAATAATGAATATATATGTCTTTATTATTATCCTACCATAAAGCAACATGTTGATATAATGACTAAACCTCTAGGTAAAGATAAATTTGTAAAGTTTAGAGATAAGCATAGAACTATGTTTGGTTTAGTTATTAAGAGAGGGTATTAGATTAGTTTATTAGATAATCAAGCTTATTGTAAAGCTTATTTGTTAACCATACTAATCTCCTAGATTTGAAACAAATCTTAATTAAGCTTTTTTTTATTGGTTATGTTACCTTGCTAAACTTGCCTTCTTTATTTTTAGTGTTCATTGCACTATTTATATGGCTCACGTCGTAATACATTTTAATGGTTTCTACAATAAAACTTTTATTTATGAGTTATCCCTTACCTTTTATCATCTATTTTTCTTTTTTACTTTAATTTCCCTTCATGAGTATTAAATAATATTGTGTTCATTTAGATAGGAGACCCTCCCACTTCCTTCTAGTGCATTACCATTTTATTTTATGTATTTCTCTCACTCTTTTCCCCTCCACCTTTCTCTTTTATTTACCTTAGCTTAGGTACATTAGCACTAGATTAGGAAATAAAACTAGTTGGCTCTAGAGATTGCTTTAAAAGATTAGTTCAACACTACCAGAGCTTCTCATATTTTGGTTGATTTTTGGGATGTAATGAATCAAAGAAATTAATACATTAACACATGCCATATAAGATGCACAATAATTGGTCACTTATTCACAATTTTGGGTTCAACTTCTTTTGTAGTAAATCAATTTGAATTATAATTTTCCGTCCCATTAAACACACCAAATGAAAATGGTGATGCAATAAGGTCATATGCTACATAATTGAATAGGTTGTATATACCAACAAAACCCCTGCATAATTCTATGCACCCATAAATTAGGGTGCGCAACCATTTGTCTCTCTCCCCTATAATAGCATGTGTATAATAATAGTTTACATCATTGAATGTTTTGATTTTTTCTTTCTATTATGCCTTCAAACTATGAAAAAAGGGTGTTTTTCAATATGGTTGTATCTTAATATAATGTACTAAAAATATATGGAAAAAAACTATAAAAAAGAAAAAATTGTTACATCATTAAGGTGTTATTATTATATTTATTTATTATCGCAGTGTTATATTTGAGGAACCAATAGTTAATAGGGGTTCCAAAGGAGAATACTCAATATTTTAAAATAAATAAATAAATAAAAAGTAGTTAGAGATCATGATACATCATCTTTATTTAGGTATCTAATATATAAGGTTATTATGAACCTATTTTAAATTGGTTTTGGTTTTTTTTTGTTTTTTTTTTTAATTTTAGATTTTTTATTTTTTTTTGGGGGGGGGGAGTGATTGAAACCTTACTTTTGTACTACTTAGGTGTAAATAATATTTATTTGATTTATGCTAATGACAGAGGGGTATCTATTCCATTAAATTTGTTTGGGGTACAATACTTATGTCATTCTTTTTGGTATTCCCTTGGATTTGCACCTTGATGGATAGTCAGGGATCAACTTTTACACCATTGTCCTCACCATTGGACTACAACTCAATCCACTAGACTATTTTTTTGTGATTTTCACTACATTTAAACACATGAAATAAAACCTCAGTCATGAATTTGACTCTTGATTTAAATTGTGATGGGATAAGGGCCCACTTCACATTACCTTGAGGTTTATGGGGAGTCTCATCCTATTGTAGAGCAACCAAATATTGCAAATATAATTGTGTAAATAAATTATATTAAAAATTTTAATCGAGGTAAAATCCACGCCTCCCACCACCCCCAAAGAAAAAGACAAAAACAAACTGTTACATATGTTGAGGGGCTATATTTGTAAAGTCTTCCCTGCTATCATGGTCATAGTAGACAAAATAAAATCCAAAGATTAAACATTTTCATGGTCTAAAAAACAATTATTTGGCTCTAAAATCGTAAATACAACTATGAAATTTACCCAGAAGAACCGTGTTTCTTGTTGGCCCAGCTTCTCTCAGATAGATGTTTTTTTTTTTTTTTTTGAGGTTAACTAAAGGAATTTTAACCTAATGTCCTACAGCTTATTCAGCTCTAATTTGAACACGGCACACCCCTTATAACCCCATAGCTAACTGTGTAATGTAAAGATAACCGATCCCCTAAAACGAGGGGTATTGACCCTGAGTGGAGATGCTATCACTACATTGTTGCCCGCTCATGTACATGAATTTGGGAACGGTATACATAACATTGTACATCCCCCGTTGCCTCTTCGTTTTGTATTGAAGAAACATGTGAAAGACTCAGCTCTCCTATAGACTGGGGATGCTCGGTCAGCTGCGGGCAGTTACGTAGCTCAAAGTGGCTCAGGCAGCGTAGATTCCCCAGCGAAGACGGTACACTCCTCAAGAACTGGCTTTCTATGACCAAATACTCCAGTTTTCTCAACAGATCAATATTCTCTGGCACTTCTTCCAAGCTGGTACGACTCAGAATCAGCTTCCTCATAGACCTTTGACATACCAGATGAATTGGGACCCTCCTCAATTGTTCGCAATCTTCAAAGTTGAGCTCCTCAATAGTTGTAATATTCTCAAATATATTTGGCCCGATCACCAGGTTATTACAATTTCGCAGGTTAAGATTTTGCAGTTGTATTAGTTGACCGAAAGACGGTGGCAGCTGAGATAAATTTTGGCAATCGGATAGGTTTATGTGCTGCAGATTGGTCAATTGCCCAAAATAATATGGCAAAGATGTCAGGCCCTCACATTGGGTTAGCTCCAAGTGTTTCAAAGCTCTTAGTTCACAGAACTCTTGTGGCAAAGATCTCAGATTGACAGTGGCATTCAATGTCATCTTCTCCAAATGTTTCAGCAGACCCACGTTTGGTGGAATTTCAGCAAACTGACTGCAATCCATAACATTCAACTCTCTCAATTGTGTAGGAGGCTGCAATGTTACCAAATTTGTTTTCATGTTAGTCTCTAAGATATAATAAATGGTACTTAACAACTACATCCTCCTGTGCTTCTGGTCACTGAGCTAGAAGACTATACCTCAAAGGAAGGATTCCACAATGTTTCGAGACTCCCTTCCACCAGCTGTAGGACTCGTAATTTGTTCATTTCAACGGGAGGAATTGCTGTGTCAAAACGAGATTTCCAACGAAACCATACCAAATCTTTTAAACAATGAATAGCAGCATCATAAATAAGATCACCCTCAAGATCAAGGAGCTCTATTTTGACAGGAGCTGACGTGTTGTATCTCCTTGTGGTCTCTACGATTCCCCTCAATATTGTGCGTTCCTGTACATGAAAAAATGGATTTAAAGATGAGTGCGTTCAAAGCCATTAAACGTAAACTTGACGGTTTAATTTCAGACCCTCTTTTTTAACCAATGCTCATAGAATATAGATAAAGATAAATTAACATGAGCTGAATCCCCAAAAATCATATGCAAAGCTTGTAAATGTACATACCGGGAGCGGTAGACATAGCCGTTCATCGAGAAACTCTGTCGCATCACCTGGACGCCACAGACGAAAGGGAAGATCTGGAGAATTGTGAAGCTGCCGATCTGCTATATGTCGTCCCAAATCACAAAGATAGTTCTCCATATTTAACCGATTATCCTCGTCAATTTGAACAAGGCACATGTACTGTAGCTTTTGAAGGGCACGCGCACCTCTCCATCCTGATCCACTCCATATGCGGATGGCCGATTCCTTTTCCATTCCCACAAAAAAGCAAGCAATATCTAGAAATATTTGTTTCTCCTCTTCTCCAAGAGCGCCGTAGCTGTCTCTGACTATCTCAGGTATATCGAAGATCATCGCCAGTTCCTCCTCCCAATAAGCTTTCTTATTTGTGCCATACAGATGGAGATTTCCTCCGATAATCTGCAGAACTTTGGGTATGCCACCACATTTGCTTAAAGCAGTTTCGACCAAATCCCGTAATTCGGGAATCGGTGTGGGTTGGTGGAAGGCGCTTCTACACAAGAGCTCACGAGCGTCCTGCATACCCAGGGGTTTGATTTCGTAGTGTAAGGAAATTCCTGAAAGTTTTAAAATAGCTTTATCAAGGGATGTGATTATTACCAAACTTCCCGCTCTCAAAACTTCATCCTTGAGCAGAAGGGCATCTAATTGATCTCGACTATCAACGTCATCAATAACAATGAGAAATTTCAAAGATCTGTGGTGACATAGGCGTTTAACACGATCTGCAAGAATCTCTCTGCCTTGGCTTGTATTGCTGATTTCCTCTAAAGGATCAAGCGTTAGGTCCTTCAACAGCTGCTTCTGCAAACTTGGCAATCCATATCGCTCCGATGCCTTCCTTACACCGAATAACAAACTGGATCTGTCGAAAAATCCCAGCTGCTGATAATAGAACTCTTCCGCCACAGTCGTTTTGCCGGAACCCGCAGGTCCAACAATTCCTAAAATGTTAGGAACATTCTCTCTTTCTTTCCTAGACTTCAGAAAGTACTTGAAATCCTCCAGTCTGTCCTCCAGTCCAACCACATCTGCACCCACAGCATTCTTCCGCTCCTTTCTTAGATGCTCCACGACAAGTCCGACAATGGCGTGCACAAGCTTTCCCTCGTCCCTGATATTTCCATTTGAAACAAAATCACTCCGCCAGTGTTCAAGCCTACCTAGATAGCTAACGATGAACAACAATTGAAAGCGTATTTAGAGTCTTACCCGTTGAATCCCTTTGACAACTCCAACCCTGAAATTCTGGACACTTTTGTCAGCCCCTCCCTCCATCTCTGGAGCGTTTCTGGGTCATGTCTCTTTCTGTTCCCGTCTCTCTTCTTTTCTAAATCCAAGAATGCACCTGCGTATATTCCTTCACTTTTCTGTAGCCGCATAAGATCTCCAGGAGCAACGTGATAAAACACGGGGATGATCTTAGCACCACTTTCCAGCATTAGACAGAGCTCCTCCAAGCACCAATGCGATTCCGCATAATTTGGGGATAAAATGGCAATGTGAACCGAAGATGTGCGAATCGCTTCTTTTATTGCAGGGTATAATTCCTGGCCAGGTTGAAGTTCCGGTCTATCGCAAAATACATTTAATCCGGTGGCCTGGAGCGAATAATAGAGGTGGCTGGCGAGGGTGTCCTTGACGTCCTTTCCACGATGATTGATGAAAACATGGTAAGGGCCACTCGATGCGTCAAGCCTACCCTGGTTTTCTTTGTAATACTGTCCCTTGGAAGAGGAAGTCTCTGCATGGCAACGAGGACACAGCCCGTTCAAAGGCGGCTTCTGCACAGTAATAACTGTGGGGGGAGACCCGGTCACCGTCAATTCACGGGGTAGTCTAATCCTAGAAAAGAACCTTCTCTTTTTCGATATTTTCATCAAGGAACTTGAACGGATGACACCTATTCCGAATTCAACGAACTGGTTAGCATATAGAAACTATACTCATCCTCTGTCTCGTATTTCACAGCCACGCTGCATCTCCAAACTTCCAAAATTTACCGTACCATTTACGGCGGTTTATCTTCCGACGGAGTCTAAGGTTAGGATGACATTTGCAATTTCTGGTTTTGTGGTTTTCCGGCTTTGATGGTTCATAGCCAACCACGTGGGACCAATCGCTGATGAAATTTGATGGCTGTATGGTCGTATGCCAAGTACTCTAGGCTTTTTATTGACAGGAAATTTCGAAGAATCTGGAAGGAAGAGATTATTAAACCGGGAAGATGAACAGTCAAATCTAGCTTAGGATGAATATTAGGGATCGAAACCCTGCACTCAGATATAAGATTTGACATCTGCCTTTCCCGTTCTATTTAAATAATTATTATTTATTAAAAAGCCATTTAAATAATGTATTAAACTATACATTAATTAAAATATATATATATATATATATAATATATTGTTTTGATTAATTATATTTAAAACATTTTTTAATAATAAAATTTATGTAACGTTATTTTAATTAATGAATAAGGCGTTTCTTTACCGTGAAAAAGATCTACTATGTATTTTAACAGTTATGGTCCGTCAGAGAGAAGATTTGATATTTGTCTTTCATGTTGTCCGAATTTTAGATGTTTAAGTCATAAACAATCACTAGTAGTGGCATTTGGGAAAATACAGCTATCCCCTACGAATTTCGAAGTTAAAAAAATTCGGCATGTTGATTATGAAATATATCAACACATAAGAAATAATTACTTTTATGATTTCTTCTAATTTGACAAAAAGACAAAATGTAACAAGGAGACTCCATTGTCATTTACAATGCTTGTTTACAATGGTGCATGTAACCTGTTTTTGTTTGCACTGTCCAATTGGCATGGGTAGAGATAACAAAGTCCATGGGAGCCGAGGAGGGTTTTGTGTTGCACAAGGTTGGGTTTGAAAAGTTTGAATCCCTCCCTAGATCAGTGAGGTCGTATAAAGAAGATACCGGTGCGTAGAGCATGGTGTGCATAACATGGTCACTTAGGATTGAGCAGCATCAGATAGAGGAAGGTCGAGATATCGACTATGCGTCTAGGATGATAGTTTGGTGCTATTGATGGCATGTACGAGGGTGGTTTCGTGCACAGATATGGATTATACGGGAGTATAGCGAATTAAATCCTTGTGGCAAGGGTATCACGGGATATCCAAATGTTCATGCAACTCTACTTGATAGGCATTATCATTACGCCTTCTTAAGGTTTAACAAGAGCTGATCTTCTTAGGTGGAAGTTTGTTGTAGGTACTATTGACCCTTCAAGTCACCATGACTTTGAACTCGTTTAACATGATGGGCATGCACACAAGGCACATGACAAGGAGAAAAATCACCCCCAAACTCAGCTCAGTGCTTCAAGGAGCACGGTTCCTCAAGGTTCACCAGGAGTTTGTGAGGAGGCTAGATTGAAAGTAATTAAGATTATGTGCTTTGCTAAGGTTGTGACCTTCATAAGGATCCATGCCCAAGGACGAATGCTCAAAGACAAGGGCATGAGGGAATGTGTCCATCCAAAATAGAGTTGGGACAGCGACATAAGTACTTAGTAAACACAACCTAGTGCTTGTTTGTGCCCAGTGCCCATTCGCGCCCATTACTCATTCGTGCCCAATGCTCGATAGTGAAAGCCAACTGGATGGGTGATGAAGTAGTAACTGTCAAGTGTCAGACCTCACCCAAAATAAAAAATCCGATCTAATTCATAGAATCAGAAGCGATTAGCTCTGATTGACATATTGATTAAACCAATGGCTAATAAGACAAGAGCATAGTCAATGAACGAATCCTAATATAAATCTCCACCACCCTTTGATATGAGCATTCATTTACATTAGTCGCATGAACATGGGGACTTGCAACAAACAACATGATATGACATCTAGCAGATCCCAAAAAATCCCTCCAACTACTTTCACATCCAAATTACAAACAAAATTAAATAAGCATGGGTTCTGATTGGTATGGTCTATAACACTTCAATACTTTGAGCCACCTAAATAGACCAAGAAAAATCATCACCATGCTCCTCTGACACAGTCAAGATAACAAAAGGAACCATGCACCAAAAGCTCAAACTTCTATTTAATCTTCTCATTTGTATTTATCCATGTAACTAATGACCCAAAGCCAAGTCTTTCATTGTATAAGGGTGGACATTTTTATGCACAGAAATGATTCTAAGAATTATCCTCCATGAGCCCTTTACTACCTGGATACAAGGACTAATAAAAAGACTGATTTTACCTCTCTCCATGATTCTTGTATTTTGTGTGTATTTTAATGGTTGTTGATCTTTGTTTGTGGACATATTTTCCCTCACGTTATTGTCCATCCATTCACACCCATGTAGAACTTGGTTCTCTCTTGCAAGTCACATTCTGTGTGCACTTAGGTCTATGTGCACTCTATTTATGGATCATTTGTTATCCCCATAGTGATGCATTGTGTTCCCACACCTCTATGAAAAATACTTATGTAAGTAGTGTCCATTTTGGGGACTATGTAATAGTTTCTTATTTTCTACAATTAGGGGTGCTTGCTTTATTCTTGGTGCATCACCACTTTTCATTTCAGCAAACCCCTCACCCTCTCTCCCTTTTTCCTTTGTCAAGATAAGGTTTAGTATCAGTAGTATGTTTCATTTCTGCTCTTTGTAGTTTTGTGTGTTGGTCCTAAAAGAGATACACTTATATTACAAAGAAGTTGACCTTCTTCAAAGGTTCATCGCAAGGAGTGTAAGAGTCCCATGCCTTGGGGAATGATCCCATTGTTGCACTAAAGCCTCAAACTATTCACGTGTATGGGAATCTCAAACATGCCCATGAAACACACCCAGCTCCAAGCACTTCCATGCCATAAATTACTTAATGGTGCAAGCTTCAGTTGAAATATTTGGGTGAGCCCAGTGCTCATTCATTCCCTACACCCATTCACTAGCTCTAAGCACTTCTATGCCATGAATTACTCAAGGGTGCATGTTTCAGGTAGGGTATGCGCATGGAGTTGGGGGATAATTTTGTGGACATACCCCATAATGTGTATGTGTTATTAACATAATGTGAATGTGTTGTGTTAATAACACATACTCATTATTTGGAATAGGGCTCGGTGATTACCAATCTATAACACATATACATTATAGCATGTGCATGATTTTTAAAAAACTACAACCTTCAAAGTTTTCATTTATGAGTTGTTTCAAACTATTTTGTTATCGTGTTCTCCTCAATACTTTCTAAAATTCCTTTGGAAATATCAGCACATCCTAAATTTCATGATGTTGCCACATAGATGAGGTACATGATAAAAAAACTACACCTATTAACCTTGTATTTTACCATTTTTTAATTTTTTACGCTGTTTAATTTGTAAGTTTTTTATTTTAAATAGCCCAATCCCTTATAAGAGACCATAATTGTCCTCCTAACCCTCCACCTGACCCACCCAATCCTCTTGCTAACCCTCCTAATCCTCTTGCTAGCCCTCCACCTAACCTTTATATTCATTCACCTAACCCTCCTACAATTCTACAAGATCCCCTAGGTAGCCAGGAGGATCTAGCTTCACACATTGTAAAAAATAAAATTGAAATTGAGGAACAAATCAAGAGAATGAGGAATCCTACATCCACCAACAACCACCACACCTATCTAGCCAATAACCTAGAGACATTATTAGGTCAAGTTGACTCAAGAACGAGTCAAATTGATAGATGGACATTTTATTAGGATAGTTGTAAGGATTATTATGTTGATAAATTATCAACATAGGAGATCAAAAAATACAAATATCAAAAGCCAACATTTATGCATTATTCATTGACCTAGCCACCAATGCACCATTTTCAGTAACTATTAAATGTTTCCCAATCCATAGGTACCAACACAATTTGATCAAAGCCAATTTCTAGGACTAATGGTGGATGGTGTTTGATTACACCATGTAACAACCATGAGGTCCCATTGTATTTTTTGAAGAAACTCTCTTGTGAGTTTATCCTCAATGAGATTTCAAATTATTTTGATTATAGGGAGTTTAGCATCGAGGGAAAGGTTTTGCATAGGATCGACCAGGTGTACGTCATGCGTTTAATCAACCTGCAAGGATCCCTACCCAAAAACCACTTCATCCCAAGATCCCCCTATAATTAAGGAGGTCATGGATGTCGACACTCTGCATGTGCTTAGTTCACTTACCAATACACTCGTACAACATACAAGTAGGATTTTAACAACTGATGCTAGAGATATGCCAAGTAGTGTGCATACCCAACCCCATCCTTGCAGATCTTATGGAACTATATGTACTAGACCTTCTAATAATGAGGTCATTGGTGGTTCAAAGGGATTAGATGATATATTCTTGAGTGATGAGTTTTTGGCATGCACATTTAGTATGTAGTCATTAGCAACTACATGGATGCATGTACATTTTATATAAATGTCATGTTTCAAATTTAAGCTATATTTATAAATTTAAATTCTAATAATTAATTTCCACATAAAATGAATTATATATATAATTTTTTATGTTTCAAGAGGAGATGATGCCTTCATCATCACAATCCATATTTGTAAGATTAAATATTATGCAGGCATTATTTACATATATAGAGCCAGTTGATTGCACATCCACTACTATAGTTGCCTTTGTTACCACAATAACTTTTACTTATATAGAGTAAAATTTTGAGTACATGTTACACTCTTAGTTTAGTATTTAAGAGAAAAAATACCATAAATATTTGATACTATATATAAAAGTAAGTGAGACCTTGTTTGTTTAGTTGATGTCTCGAATTGGCACTCCTCCATCACTGTGAATGGAGAAATATATAGGCATTACTACAGTGATGTCATCTGCATAGGCCCTCATAGAGGTACATATTAACTTGTAATTTTGAATTGTAAAATAGAATTTTTTTAATAATTTTACTACATACTTGCCTGACCAATCTAAATTATGTGAATGTATTATGTATGCAGGGTTGTCCAATGACATCTATTAGTCTAGTTCATATGGTTAGTAAGGAAACATCTCATCTTTCATCCTCATTTCAGACACCTGTTCATGCAACTCAACCTGTCATTGACCCAATTGAGCGTGAAAATTAGATTGAGTAGGACCATTAGTTTACGGTAAGTGCATGTTTAACTATTTTCTAAATATTTATTTTAAAATTAATTTATTAACTTGGTTGCATACATATTTTATGTTATTTTTTTAATAATACTTGTATTTGAATAGGTTTAGCTGCAAGCGAGCTATGAGCATAAGACTTGCAGTTAGACCTTGGAGCAATCCAAGGCATTTGAGGGATCTCCATCTACTAGCATGGCATCCTAGAGAGTGTCTTCTTCAAGGAAGGAAAAGAGAGGGAGGCTATTTTATTATTAGCTCACATCTTAGATGATATACTTTTTTGTATGCCTATATGGCAAAGTACATATTTTTTGTATGCCTATATGGCATTCACCTAAAATTATATTATGTTTTTATTTTGTAAGCCTTTATGGCATTTATTATTATATTGTAAAACTAATTTATGAGAAATGAGTTTTTTTTACTTCCATTATCAATAATGAATTGTAATGTTTGACCATTGATCCACATTTAATAATTTTAGGTGATTTGAACAATGAAATGTAATTACAAAATTTTAGGACTCTAAAAGAGTTTTAAAATGATAAATCACTAGAAATATTTTTATATTAATAATGTAGCAACCTCATTTTTTTAATCCATGTGCACTAGTTTAATATGTCAATATGGCATTGCAAGGAAAATAGGGTCTCCTAGTTGTAAAACATTCACTAGGATGGGCCCCTCACTCTCCATAGTATCAACTTGGGAAAATGCCACCACCACCTTAGTATTTGAAGGGATGGTCTCCACTTTCACATCAATAGTAACCCAATTAGGCAACCCCTATTTATAAATATCAAGCCAATTATTCACCTCCATATCACTAGAGATAGTATGGTGGGTATTTTAATCAACAATAGATTATCCCAGGAACTACCAAAGTCACAAAAAATGAAACATTTATTATAGATATCCAATCACATTCTATTTGTGTGGGCAGGCAATTCATATCACATGAAACTTCTCATGCAATCCTTAACTGTTAACTTATTGGACTTATTGTAGAGTCATAGGATATAACATAAAATCCTAGATTGTCCGGTGCTATAAAATCATAGGAAGGATAATATGGTGTGCAATGTGAATAAGGTAATCACTCACCCAAAATAGAAATATTTCATTAGATGTTATCATCTAAAATTAATATAGGTAAAAATATAACCCACCTTTAGAGATGCCTCTATAAATTCTCATCTAGAAGGTGCATGAGGACATATATTCAAATCCTATGGGAGAGAGTCTTGATGAATGAATTAGCCCATTTTTTCCATTAATCCAAAATAAAGATAGTAGTGAAGGATATCCTATGACTATTAAGGCCCTAATGTATGATAAAATAGTGTGAATAATGTGACAAGAATGGGTATTCACATCTCTAACAGACCTCTTAAAACTAGTAATTACTTTTCATAATGAATATATTTCTCAAAATATAACAAATTTATTGTATAATCTACTAGAATGTGCAAATAAAGGGTATAGAATATCATAATGAATGTGATGTAGGAGCATCAACTAATGAAGACAAGTTTGTACATATTGATTCTTGATGTACGCAATATATGGACCCATGTCATGCACTATTATACATGAAATGGTCATTAGGAGATATATATAGCACTATATAATTCTCATGAACATGTAATTATCCCCCTTACCATTTAATAGGTTTATTTGAGAAAGTATAGTGGTCTTAAGAATAATGTTTGAACTTTCCCTCCAAAAAGGCAAAATTTGAATATTTGAATGAACTTGAAGCATTGTAGCCTTGTGTCAAGTTGTAAAATGTGAAGGAGATCAAATTACCTATTGTAAAACCATATTCTAATTTCAAACTCAGTCAAGAATAATATTGAGGAAGAATGGGTATGCCTAAGGCTAAAACAAGCAAGTTTGAGCAAGTTCAAGGTTTGTTGAGGAAGTTTAGAGACTATTCCAACTATAAACTATTCTTAGAAATGTTGATTTGGTCATGATATGGGTCGAATCATTGGGATATGATTTGCTCATGAGGAAGTTTAGGCATTATTCCAACTATAAACTATATGTGTGATATGAGTCATCAGAATGGTCTAGTATGTAAATATACTAAGAAGTCATTGGATTTGGATGAAAGGATGAATATCAAGCTCATAATCTATGAAGTCCCTAATGCAATATTTTTCATTGGGATCACTATAAATATGATTCTCGTATCCACTTGAGAATCCATATGAAGGCCACCTCTAAGCTACAGTACTATCACTTTGAGTTTTGAATATTATGGTTGTGATGAGCCTATTTAAAGGATTGAAGATGTAGAAACAAAAGTAGATGACCTAAGTTTGTGTGGGGAGTTTTAGGTTATTTAACACTAAAATGTCAAATTTGTATTTTCAAATGTTCTTAGCGTAAGTCCATTAGTAAATGTAAATTTTTTAAGGTTATATAAAGAGTATTAATGTTATATTAGGTTCTTAGGTGTAATTATGCAATGTAGTATAAGTATCTTAAACCTTATACAGGTCATAATTATCACTAATATCTTAAATACTTAAGTCTCTTAAACCTTATGAGGTAAGATGAGTTTTTGATTGTTTTGAGTTCTAAAAAATTTGATAAGGGTTGGAACATATTATACATGGTATAAAATACTACTATACACCTAATCCTTAAGTGATATAAACTTTTTTTTGTGAATTTTACCTATTAGAGCTCCAAAATAGACCTAAAGACCTAGAAACCTGAAAACATAGAAATTGAGAATGAGATCTTAACCTCTTAGAGTCTTATATAATTTTGATTTATTGTGTGTATTAACACCTAAATAAGTCCTAAATATTGTCTAATACTTATAAAAATTGACTTAAAATAATAATTATTCAAAGAGAGGAGCAGACCTAAGAAGTTAGTGACTACTTATAAGCAGATCTCTATAAGAGGATATTGATTGTATTGAGAAAGATCTCATCAAGGATATCAATGGTATTCTTAAATAAAAATAACATTCCTCAATAATTTGGTATATATAATTTAATATATCTAAAAATATTTCTTTAACTTGAAATGATATTATGAAGATGTTTTACCCACAAATTTTAGTTAAGTAAAGGGCATAAATCCTTCGTTGGGGGAGACACATATTGAACTTAAAGAGTGTGCATTCCCATTTAAATATATATATATATATATATATATATATATATATATATATATATATATATATATATATATATATATATATATATAGGTTGAATACCAATATGAAAATAAAAGTGAAATAATACTTAGACACCAATGAAACTGTTCACTATATTCAAAAGGGTGAAAACAACTACTGTTTAGGAGGGTAGAAAGTTCAAGATGTTATTTGAGAACTCCATTCCCGGTGCTTCTTCACTACAAAATGGAACTTCCAACACATCCATATGTCTATATAATATCTAGGATCATATTATTTTCCTCCCATCATGCCTATTTGGCAAACCCACTACTCATTCTAGCCGCAAGAATGCCCTTCCCAATACAAGGAAAATACAAAATTTTAGTCTAAATTTAGATGTGCATAGAACAAAAACTATTTTTTTTTTTTTTTTAACCATAAGATCCCTCCTCTATGTGTTTTAAAACTCTTCTTATACCCCATATCACTTTGGTTGAACCTTAGAGAGAAGTTCATGGCATAAGTTGTAGTGACAGGTCCTAAAATGCAACTTTTTGGTAGTGAAGAGAACTTCTCAAGCTCCAAGACACATTTTCACCTCTGGGACCCCTAGGTGAAAATATATTACTTTAAACACATCTATATAGTTTAATTAAACATGTTTCCATGACCCTGACATCCAAGTCTATCCATAAATACATTTTTTAGTATTGTTTAAGAGAGTGGTATCAATGATAACAAATGTTATTAAAGCTTAAGATGTTGTTGGAGAAATCCATTCCTATTAATTATTCACTATAAAATAGTACTTATAACACATTTTTATGTGTGGATAACATCTAGGACCACGTTATTTTCCTCCTGTCATGTTTGTTTGACAAACTCACCACTCATTTTGACCTCAAGAATGACCTTCCCAATACAAGAAGGACCATAACTTGGGTTTCATAGCTCCAAATGACTTAAAATTTGGAATGAAGGTCCACCTTTCCATTTAAAAACTTTTTAAAGTTTTCTTATATCTGTATACCTGAGGAGAGATAAAATGGTAAAGCATAAGTCTGTACATGCAAAAATGAAGGAAAATCAGACCAAAAGTGTTATAAGTCAAGTTTATTGCTCGAAATACTCTAAATTTTGATTTGAAGGTGGTTCATGATGTATTTAATATGTCTTATGTACTATCTATCCTTAAATCCAATCAAAATGAATTTATACATGATTTTTCACAAACATGGCATTGATTCTAGGCCTAAATGAGCTAGGTTGAGTAGCAAGTAATCACTTTGTGAAGGTATTGGATCTCCTAATGAACATGGAAGATGTCAAAGAGTCTCTAAAGGGTTTCTACATACCTTTAAATATGATTCTCATCTCAAATCTCCAATCTTAATTTTCATGCAGCTCCAAATAGGCCTAGTAAGTTAGTGACCTAGTGAACCTTCTTGCAAGCAAAGTGATAATAATCCAAGGTGATAGGTTGGCATGATTCAATATATGAATTAGCTTTATTTTTCATATGGAATACCTCATGTTGATCATAATAATATTGTTATATACACTATCCACCTTGGCTACACCAATGGGATGGATTGGTGTAGTCAAGAATCAAGAGGAAATAGTTTGCCTCTCCAAGGAAAGAGGTCTCTAATTTGAGGTTTTTATCAAATTTTGAGATGTAATAAGAATTAAAAATATTCCTACACTTTATTTTCATGCTTAATGTGGGGGATGGCCATAAGTGGTGATCCTACATTGAAAATCATGCAATATCATGAAGATACTAGTGAATGTAATGACAAATGTAACTAAGTACTTTTAGCTTGAGCTTCTCTTAGCTTCAAGAGTATAAATTTTTTTACTAACAGTGCTAACCATGTGAATTTTGAATTTTATATGTCACCACTAACCTACAAAAAAAACTAGTAAGTAATTAAAAATGAAATTTATATGTACTACCTACAAAATCAAAAACATTTTATAAAACTGATTATATGTACTACTTTTAGCTTGAGCTTCTCTTAGCTTCAAGAGTATAAAAAAAATTACTAACAGTGCCAACCATGTGAAGTTGGAAGCTTATATGTCACCACTAACCTACAAAAAAAATAGTAAATAATTAAAAATGAAATTTATATGTACTACCTACAAAATCAAAAATATTTTGTAAAACTGATTATATCCTCATTTTATAAGTCAACATACCTGCACATATAAATCCATTGAACCTCTAGGATATATTCTAATCTTGTTAGTAGAAATAATAGCTTCATGATCTAACTCACTAACTTTCCATAGATTCTTATTTAATGGCCTACCATGATATTTATTCAATTAAATATTCATTACAATAATCAAATTTGAATAGTGTAGTATCTTCCTGTGTGTTTCAAAGTCTTCAAACAACCATATATCTAAATTTTTTATTGGATATCATCAAATCCAAGTTATAGTGACTACCACAGACCCAGTAGGATAGTCAATGTTTTCTCCATTTATAACTGTGGAAGTCAATTTTTTATTTTCCTCTACTCACTGACATAAGTAGGAATATATACCATCTTCATTGTCCTCATTTGTAATAACTATAAAAACATGTCATGTATCACAAAAAAAAAATTAATGACACTATATGAAGATACATAATGGGAAATGAAATAATACATAATGAATAATATTAAACTTGGGTGCACTATATCAGATACATGGTCAAATTCATGTGACAATGTCATATCTGTAAATTTTAATGCTCTTGGAACATGATGTGTTGATTAAAATTAGAGGTGTGGAATTCCAGTTATTCGCCCACTCTTGTGACTCACACTCATTCCAAACAGAGTCCATGCATGCAGAATAAAAACATGCGAAGTATCTCATATGAATAGTCCAAGAGCTTACATTTGAGCTATGAAATAAGTGGAGCTCACTTGAACCCATTACAGTCATGCAATCCTCATACTTTTCCAAATTTTCTTCCTTCATTAACCAAAATTTTCTATGAATAATAGAATTAAGTTGAGAACCATGGCACATGTTCTCATTACACCATTCAACCATGCTTTGTGCATTACTCAAATGAGCACCCTCATCTAATTTCAACTCCTCCCTTACAAGGGATATTTTTATATATGATTTAGCACCATCATGCTCCATTTTTCCATGGCCAACCTCAATGAAACTCCAAATGTGTTCTACATCAGTGGTAACGTGCATTCTGCTCAACCAATTAAATATCTATGTATTTTTTAATTATGATATACAATTGTCTGACCAAATGTAATGTTGATTGAAATGAATGTTCCTCTCAGTAAAATATCTATATAAATTCTCAAAATAATTATGGATGTACTCTGTATAATGTGATCGGTCATTGTTGATATAGAAATGGTACTCCCTTATTAATTTTTTGATCTTACTCCATACTATTAGGTCCATGCATGAATGTTATATGCATGAATATGGAAACTTGTGATGAATTATAATATTATGACTGAACTTCCATTTGTGGTTTGAATGTGTAAGTTTTATCAAAGTTGACTATTAAAACAATCAAACCAATTGGGAATGTGTCCTTTTTTATCTTGAATTGTTCATCCAACCATCTAGCTATGTGTATGTACATTGCATACTCAAAATAATTCTTCCTAAATTTGACCATAAATTCAGAAATAGGTATCTATTTTGTAACAAGATCACACATTTTAAATTATTTTCCATATTTTATTTGATAAGTGATAGAATTGTATTTGTTCAAATCAATTATATCCTATCCAATTGCATTTATCTTCATGGATACAATTTTTTAGTTTTGGCAATCCACCATAAATGCCAAAATTTTATCCAAACATGATTTGTTATAAAATAATTATCCATCCAATCTTTCACAAAAAATGGTTGGAAGAAATTCCCTAGCTGATTTTGGTGAAACTTTTGAGCCACACTCCTGAAAAATATTGTTAGTATGTAAAGTAAAATGAATATGGAATAAAACATCATAATGCATTGTAAACTCAACATGTTTCATACAATATCAAGTGATGTGTGTATTATTTATTTTTATATAAAAAAATTTGGCCATCTCAAAATATCTTTGACTAATATAAATTTGTGGATATTCTTCTAAAAACTTGGATCACAATTATATTTGAGTCATATCCAAGAAATGTTTTATATGCAGTTCATAGTTATGAAAACCAACTCTTCTTTTGACTACATCTCTTTATTGGATGAAACTCTAGTATTGTCCTTCTAAAATTGTGCAAGTAACTCTTTTAGAGCATCATCTATACCCTTATCCTTCCATGGAAGTTGACTAGAGATGCCCAAAGCTCATTGGTATTGGGTTCATTAAGTATTTTAGGTCTTGAAATTATTTTTATTAATTTTCTTATTTATATTAAGTTTTTGGCTTATTATTGAAATCATTCATTTTTTCCCTATTTTGCTATTTATTGCACAAGTTATGATTATACACTGGACAACATTACAATCTTTGTTATGTGATTTAAGGCCTACAGTATGATATGCATCATGTAAGTTGTCAATAATTTTTAAATTTCATCATCCATATTAGATGTTCTTATCCCTAATGTGTACATGTTATGTCTCATCTTAATCAATTTCATCAATGAAATAAACAATTGACTTCTTTTAATTTCATGAGTTAAATTATGAAAGAAACTATCCCAAAAATTTTGAGCTAGTCTTCTTGAATGGTGGTCATCCATTTTTTTAGGCATTGGTTTCAAAATATTTTCATTGACTTCAATTAATCACTTACCTTTTCTACGCCCAATTCTTAGAGGTGTTTTTACTAGTGAGACTTGTTTAGAGGGTGTTTCAAAATCTTCATTACTTTCATTGATTACTAGTGGGATGACATTTTTTTCATTTTTTCTTTCCTCATTATATGCTTCTATAAAATTTTCTTCATTCCTAATTTCATCATTATTTCTTTCCATTAAATTTTCTTCCTTTTTTAGAGGTTAAGGCATCATGCATATAGTCGTCATCAACAAAATGAAAAACATTGTACTTTGAATGTGATCTTCCAACATTATTTAATTCATTATTATCAATTTCACCATTATACAATTTAGTATTATTAATTCCATCATTATTGAATTGATTATTTTTAATTTCATCATTATTCAATTCATTATATTCAATAGCATCATTATCTCTAACATTTGGCTCATCAAAGATAGTTTTTATAGCTTGATTTAAATTAAGTGCTTGCATTCATACCTTTTTTTTTGTCTATCGCCTCTTGTATTTCCTCAAGAGTTTTGTTCTTCAACTTTTTTCTCTTACTAAAACATGATTTTCCACCCATTGGATAATTGTTAGCCTTTCGATGGTGGGTTCCAAAACATCACTTGATAACTTTTTTCCCAACTTTCAATTAGTGAAAAAATGAATAGAGAATGTTTGTTGGTATAGAGTTCTCAGTTTGGGTTAAAAAAGATAGTTAAAAGTGATTTTTTGTTTATGTTGAGATAACACGTACACATTATATTATAATGCTTATGTATTATATTATAATGCTTATGTATTATATTATAATGCATGTGTTACTTAACATATTTAACGTGTATGTGTTATGTTACCAAATTCAAATTCTAATCCTTTTGGCTTAGAATCGGCATGGATTCTCATGATAAAGGCTTGGATCTATCATTCTACGATCAAGTCTGAGAAGTTTGATTGAAAATAACAAATTTCAACTTCTATCACCAAATACACTAGGAATTTCATCAATTTAATTCAAAAAATTATTACCATGATGACGACCATGCTCTCCTCTCTTTAAATATATGGTTTTAATAATTTTTGGACTATTTTAATGTTACAAACTATGTTGCTTTCTAACTATAGATTTTTTAGGCCACTACATGCTGCAAATATACATGCCTATACATGTTAATATAATTTTTTTCCGTTCATCCAAGGGTACAAAAAATTATATGGTCACAAACTAGGCCTAATTTTACACACATTAAAAAAACTATTTTCATTTTTTTAAGGTACTTGGTGATTTTTGGAGTTTTTGGTGATTTTCTACAATTTTTTTAAATTTCTATTTTGTAGGACAAGCAAGGAATAGCAAAAAAAATGGGGATTTTTCTGATTTTTTTTGCATAATGATGGATCAAATATTATATAATCAGATTATTCTCATCGAGAGATTTCTGAAAAGTATTCATTTTCTATAAAAAGATCACTGAGTCATCCGTGGTGAAAGGAAGGTAGAAGGCAATTTGGAAAGTTTTCATTTGGTGCATGGTCAATTTTTTGGGTGGAGCACCACCTAAATATGTCACTTCCATCAGCAACACCACCATGCCACCATCATTTTTCAACGTCTTTTCACATCATATGACCACTTTTTGGGCATTTTTAGCCCCTATGGGCTTGTTCTGCACCACTTGAACCATCTGTGAATATTTTTTCTTCTGAGGCTCATAACTTTTGATCCATGAACCCTAGGAAGGAGATTTTTTTTCACCTTAGCTAATTATTTGACATATACACTGTGGTAAATCTATTTTTTACATTTTGATCACCCATATTTTCATAATTTTCAGTTTTTTGCTAGTTTAGCTAACCAATTCATGTATTTTATACCTTTAAGAGGCCATAACTTTTGATTGGTAACTCTGATATGCATATTGTTTTTTATAAAGTGCGTGTTTCTTTGTGATCTTCACATTTGAAACATATATTTATTATGATTCTATAGAATATTGTAAACTTCATTGATGAAATATATTGATTCATCACAACAGTGAATATTATAAGGCAAAAAGCCTTTTTTTACGATGAATTGTCTAGCCCAAGAGGCTCTTTTGACAAGACGGGCTATTTTTTCTTAAATTCAAAATACCATAGGAGGGAGATTTTATTTTCTCACCACCCTCAAATCATCTTGTAACAGGAAGATTAAGTTGTAAACTTCTCGGGCGCATTTTCGGCTAAGACTGATGTTTAGTTTCCTCATTTTTCCATTGCATTTTTTGGACGCGTTTATGGAGAAGTCCGACATCATTTTTTGTGTTTGTGTGAGAATTGTTCTCTTTGTGTATGCATTTTTGCATTTTATGCACATTTCATTTATGCACTTAAACAACACATTCGTAATTTTTGTTATTTTCAATGTCATGTTCAGGACCTAGATTTATTCTCCTCGACACATAATTGCTTCGTGGTAACGATTATGCAACATAGAATACAAAAGTACAAACACATCTAGAGTTTGAATATATTTGGTTAGTTGTAAAAGGCACATGGGTCCGACATGCAACAGATGTTGATCAACAATAAAAATATGACAAAGATAATGAAAAGGATAAGTTAATAATCATGTTTAGAGTTTCAAATGAGGTACAACCTCATATTTCAAGTGCTAAAATTGCATAAGATGCTTGGAATAAGATTAAAATAGTATGTGAAGTTAAGAATCAAAATCAAATCTTTCATCCTCAGATCCAATTGCACACTCTCAAGCTCAAATCAAATGAAAAAGTAGAAGCATTCCTTAGAAGGGTTGCAACTTTGTGGGTTTCACTTCAATCTCTGGGTGAACTGGTGATAGATGATTCTTTGGTCCCTATAGTCCTTAGAGCACTACCCCCCACATACAGTATCTTTGTGACCACTTTGAATGTCACAAGACAAAAACCAATCTTTGAAGTGTTGGTAAATTTGTTACAACAAGAGGAAGCTTTGCATAATTAAGAAGAAGCAGATGATGAGCATGAACTCACATCAAATTAAAAGGGAAGAAATCCATGAAGTGTCTAAAGTAATCTCCAAATTAGAATAATTAACAAAACCAACAAGCAAATAATTCATGTTATTTTAAAGCATATCAAATTTGTGAAATACATGAACATGACTTAAAACATTGTTGGTACAACACATTTCAACAGGGCTCATCAAGCAAGAATCCCTCTTCTGATAATTCATCACAAATAGAAAAGCAACCACAACAACAAAACAGATCAAAACAAAAAAAATGCGGGCCTAAACAACATGGCAATGTTGCTAAAGACAATGATTCTTCAAATGAGAAATATGGTTTAGCTACTCAAACACATGAGTCTACCAATCATCCAAGTACAGTTTGGTATGTTGATTCAGAGTCAACTAGACACATGATAGGAAGAAAAGATTGGTTTTCTACATTGACCAAAACAAAGTCAAATGGCAATGTATCACTTGGAGATGATACCTCATATATAGTACAAGGTAGTGATGACATCAAACTTCAACTTGGACACAAAAATTACAATATTTTAAATGTTCTCTATGTTCAAGGACTTAAAAAAAATTGTTATATATTAATCAGCTACTTGACCACAACCTCATGGTTGAATTTGATCACCAAAATGGTCAAAAGTTTTGCCACATCAAAGACAAGTTTAGGCATTTCAAAGTGATTGTCAAGGCTTCCAACATTGGCAAAAAATTTCAGCTTAATTTTGTTCAAAATGATCATCAAGCACTTGTGGTCAAAGATATAGAACTAGTCAATTTATGGCACAGAAGATATGGCCACTTGAGTTATAGTTATTTGGTACAATTGAGCAAACAGGATATGGTTCGTGGTCTTCCCAAACTCAAACAATCTTCTGATATGTGTACCAGTTGTTTAGCAGGAAAACAAAGAAGAGTTCCCTTTGGAAAGACTGAGTAAGGGTCACTTGGTAAGTTGGATTTGGTGCACACTGATCTTTTCAGACATTTTTATCCTAGTCTTAAAGGGTAAAAATACTTTCAACTTTTTATTGATGATTACCTATGGAAAATGTAGGTATATTTATTGAATACTAAGGATCAAGATTTTCATGTCTTCAATGAATTCAAGGCCACGATTAAAAATAAAATTGGTAGGAAAATCAAGACCTTCTACTCAAATCGTGGGGGGAATGCACCAGTAAATAATTATCATCCTATCTCAATACGAATGGAATCAATTGCCAATTGATAACTCCATATTCACCTTAGCAAAATGGAGTTACAGAACGATATAACATAGTCATAATGGAAATGTTTTGTAGCATGATTGCGGTTTTAAAATTGCCTAATACATATTGGGTTGAAGCTTGTCACATTGTAGTCTACTTGTTGAACAGGTCACCCACCAAAGCTCTTGATGGAATCACACCACATGAAGCTTAGACAGGAAATAAACCAAAGGTTACTCACCTTTGAGTTTTTGGTTGCAAGCCATACATGCATGTTCCTAAAAAGAAAAAGAAGAATTTGGATAATAAAATTACAAAAAAAATTGTGGGATACAGTGCACAATCAAAGTCATATATGCTTCTTGATCCAGAAGCAAAGAATGTACTAATCAGTAGAGATGTAGTGTTTGATGAAAAGAGTGGAATCAATCCACTTTTTATATAGGCAAATGATACAGGGAAAAATCTTGTAATATTTTCATATAATGATGGTGAAATTGAAAAGGAAGATAGTCAAACAGGACCTCCAACACCACCACCTACAAGTCAGTGTATGCCCAAGGGAGATACAAGTACTATACAAGATGCTAACTTGAATGGAGTACCAGATACATCCACTTCAAGCCCGAGGACTCAAAGCATGGCTCGAGAAGAGGTTAATATGGCCCTTATGAGTATTGTTTAAAAAACTTATGAGCTTTCAATAGTAACAAAAATGTTATAGTCGAAACCTTGTAAAGATGCCATGGATGTAGAATATCACTCACTAATAAAGAATAAAACTTGGCAGCTTGTTGATCTTCCACCAAGGAAAAAGCCTATAGGATACAAATGGGTATTTAAGACTATGTACAAAGCAAATGGTAGTATTGATAAGTACAAGGCAAGGCTTGTTGAAAAATGGTATGCTTAGAAAGAAGGCATTGACTATGAGGAGACTTTTGCTCCCATAGTTAATATAAAGACTATCAGAATGATTTTTGCTATGGTTGCACAATTTGGATGCAAATTCCATCAAATGGACATAAAAAGTGTCTTTCTCAACGAAGATTTGAAAGAGGAAGTCTACATGACTAAACGTAAAGGATTTATGATACATGATCAGGAACATAAGATGTGTAGGCTTATCAAGTCTCTTTATGGGCTAAAATAGGCCCTCTAACCCTGGTACATCAATATTGATGAGCATCTTGTACAACATGAGTTTAATAGAAATCCATATGATCCTAACCTCTACCTCAAACAACATGGGAGGGGATGTTGTTATAGTGATTATTTATGTTGATGATCTAGTCATCACTATCAGTACAGTGAAGATGATTGATGCAACTAAGAATGATCTCAAGCGATCATTCAACATGATAGATCTTGGGTTGTTACACTATTGTCTTGGTTTGGAGGTATGGTAGAAGGAACATTACATTTTTATTTCACAAATGAAGTATACCAAGACAATGCTCGAGAAATTCAAGATGATGGACTGCAAGCCTATTGAAACACCTATGGAGATAAGACTTCAGTTGTCTTGTACAAATCCATCACCAGAAGTAAATACAACTCTCTATCGACAGTTGATTGGGAGTCTCATTTACTTGACATATACTAGGCCAAATATTAGCTATGTTGTCAGTTATCTTTCTCAGTTCATGCAAGGACCAAAGGTGGCACATTGGAAAGCATCAAAGTGGGTATTGAGATACGTCAGAGAAATAGTTAAATATGGCCTAGAGTACAAAAATACTGATAAGTTCTTCTTGATAGGATACACAAATGCAGATCATGCAACTTCTATTGATGATAAGAAATCCACTTTTAGATTTGTGTTCTTTCTAAGATTTGGATGGATTTCATGGGGAAGTAACAAGAATTATGTTTCTAGATCTTCCATAGAGGTAGAATATTACATTGTAATAGGAGTTATCTGTAAAGCGATATGGATACGTCACATTCTTTCTAGACTTTGAGTTTTATAGACTCAGTCTACAGTTATGAATTGTAACAATTAGGATGTTTTACATCATGTTCACAATCTAGTGTTTCATGAAAGAGCCAAGCACATAGAGGTTTAGATTCATTTCATACGTGAACATGTTCAGTAACACAATATGCAACTCTAGTATTGCCCCACTCAGGATCAGTGTGCAGATGTCTTCACAAAGTCACTTACATGTGATAAGTTTGAGGCATTCAAAAAATTTCTCTTCTTCGCTTCAAGCTATGATAAATTAAGGGGATGATTATTAAAATAATTAATTTATCCTAGCCTATTTGTAATAAAATTCTTAAGGTATTACACCTTTGATTGATATAGGTTAGTTAAATGGGGTATTTCCTATGTGTGATTAGTTGTATTGTGAGTCATAATCTCTTACAAATTAAGAGATCTAATCTCACTTATTGTTGTATAAATAAACACCTCTAGTAGCGATTTTGTTAAAACAATTTTATTTTGTCATTCAATATATAACTAAACATACATAATATCTTGTTTAGATAGATGTTATACATTAATAACACAATGAATAATCATCAAATTTGAGTATTGAAAACTGAATATAATTACTTTGGGAAGATGCATAATGTAAATCATGGCATTGAAAAAACTAGAAAGATGCATGATATTAATAGATCATGGCATCACAAACTAAACAAACAAGTGTTATGGCCATGATGCATACATAAAGACCACACACAAAATCAAACAAAACAAATGAAGCCTAGGGGTTGTATATGAGGTACATGTTCAATTGTCACTAACACATATAAAATCACACAATAAAGCTTAGATCCATAAACCAGGACAAATTTAAATGTTTGTTATCTTGATAAAGTAATACACATAAAACATGAAGCAAAGAAATCAAACACGATAAACATGCATGAATAAGTGAAACTAATCTACATAATAACTTGTGACACCATGATATTTAACAGCTTAGATATCCAGTAAGATAAAAATGTTATTAAAAGTAAGCCAATAACAATAGATTTTGCACAATGTATTGAATTGAAATATGAATAATAAGGATAGTCAAAAAATTATAAAACCTATCAAAAAATATGCCCCTAATGAACTTGTTGAGATGTAAGCATGTTGTAGACGACTTATCACTAGTTTGAAACTAAAAAAATAGAGCATGTGTTCATTGGAACAAGCCTTTTGGAATCAAATAAGAGCGCAATGCATTATTGTTTGGAAGAGAGAGATTTTGTCTTGTAAGCTTTTTAGGTCTAAGACAGTGTCACCACCTACAACTGTATCTGTAAGTAACAACTTGTATGTTATGCAAACTCCTTCAAATACACTTGTAAAGCATATTTGATATAAAACAAGATATAAAGAAGTACTACATATATTGAAGCACAAATTGACCGATGTAAGTAAACTACACATATCATGCATAGGACCTGTTTTTGTTTATTTGATATATATATATATATGATAAGCAAAGAAATTATGTATAAGAAATGATAATATTATAAGGTAAGGATCTCGTCAAGGGGATGCCTCTATGTAGACATTATATCATGTGTTGCAACCTTCATTACATTGTCATATTCATCATTTATATTAGTTGTGTCATTTCAATCACATTTTTCATAATCAATATCATCATTATATAAGAGAAACAACTTCTTAGATTGTGTTTGAGATTATAATATGTTGTTCTGATCATCTTTTGTATATATGTATGAATAACTAACTACCCCATACCGTGGTATTGACCTTTTTGATTTCTCTTGTACAGTATGTATCGTATCATTTGTCTTTATTGGTATTCCATTACTTGTATCTATTTGTATACTAGTTGAAGATATTCTTTATTTTTATTTTTATGGATCTAAAATAGTTCCATATTTTCAAATGAAAATGTCCTCGCTTTTATGATAAAATGAAATGCAACCTTTGATTTTATCAATCATTGTTTATGTTGATTTTAGCCATGCTCCTCCAATCACAACATTGTATGCATTTGGGTCAGAAATGATACAAAAACTAAGATGACATTTTTTTGAAGCCAAAATGACCTCGCTTTTATGATAAAATGAAATGCAACCTTTGATTTTATCAATCATTGTTCGCGTTGATTTTAACCGTGATCCTCCAAGCACAACATTGTATGCATTTGGGTCAAAAATAATACAAAAACTAAGATAACATTCTTTTGAAGCCAAAAAACTCAACTTAATTGATCCCACGCATTAAAGACGCATTAATTTGATCGAAGTGTTGAAGCTTATATCCAAGAGATATAATAAATGACAAAACAAAAATTTATTTCCTGATAGTTCAGAACCTTGACATCAATAAATTGATTATCATCTATGCAATCAGTGATAGTGAAAGGTGTTTGATATGTGGAAAGACTTATAATTTCTTCCTTTGGAACCATCCTTATAACATTAACTTTTGTATGCATCTCTTTTTTTTTAAATTCTTTTATTAGAAAATTTTTCTTAAAGATACTTTCTTGCTTAAGTTGAACTTGTTTTAGACACTTTTCTTCTTGCTCTTTTTGTAAATATTGTCTTTGTGATACATTCATTTTGTAATTGTCTTTTTTCTTGTGTTTTTTGTAATTTTGCTTGCTCTAGTTTGTCTTTTAAATATTTTCTTACATTAAATTATCTTTTGGTAGTCATATTTGTTCTTTTTGCACTTGTGCTTTAAGAGATGCAATCATAGTGTGATTGGATTGCTTGATTAATGTATTCATTATAGGATCACCACTATCAATGATACTTTATATTTAGTTCTTCAAAGCCAAAAATCTATATGAATGATGCTCATGTATTTTATGATATGCACGATAATATTTTGATCTTCTTAAAGGATGTATAGGAAGTAGTGTGATCAATTTGTTGCCAAGTATTTCTCTTAAAATCTCACTTGAACTCTTATTAACCTTTTGTATACTTTTTGAAGCATTAGTTGTGGATGTATTTTGTTTTAGCTTCCAATCTTGATATGAAGTCTTGTTAGACAAAATTGATAAATGAATATGAAAAATATGTGATTAACACTAAAATATGCTGAATTTTTTGGATATATGAGTTGATTTTCCAATGATGTGATCTTTGAACTAAACTATTGACTTTTATTTTTTAACTCTTATATTATCCTTCCCAAGGTGAATTTTTAATCTTGAAGAGCTTCACAAGTACAAACTCTAGGTAATTCTGATTGGATATGCATACAAACACCATCAATAAGAAATGTAAGTGGTGGATGCGGGTGAGGAAAGACATGTTGGTTACTTTCATTTGTCACTATAGGGTGGGATACCTACCTCTTGGAATAGTGATAGCATGGACCCAGTTATAGGGAAATTACTTATCACCATCTTGAGGAGAGTCGGTAGAAGTTAGCATAGACAGAGAAGGTGTATTGTGATTAAGTGTAACCTTGATTTTATTGTATACTAGTTTTCTCTAATTTATTACATAAGTATGAAAGCTATTGAATATTTTTAGTTGACATCATGTAATTAGAACAATTATTTCTTGAATTAAATATACACCAAGAGTAACCCATATGACCATTATATGATAAGCACATTAAAGAACCGACTACTATAATAGATCCATTATGTATTTTTAAAATCTAAAAGAGGTCTTTGATTAAAATTAATAATTAGATGAAACCCACAAATTAATTTGAAAATAGGTACAACATTTGTCCCTTAGGCCAAATTTATTAAAAATAAGAAATTGTAAATTCTGAAAAAATGGTACAATATTTTGGAGAACAAAATTAGCTTTTTGATTTTATCAATATGACTAAAAAAACCCTCTGATCTCAAGTTAATGAACTTGTAAATGTAAGTCCTTACCACAACTCCAAACCAAGGTGCTTGGCAAGGCACGTACAACTTATTGATTTATTGTAGCCTCTTTCAAGCGGACATTTTCTCTTATTTGGCATGGAATATGTCATTTGTGAGTTTTTATCTCATGTCAATGAACTTATAAATGTAAGTCCTCACCAAAACACCAAATTGGGGTGCTTGGTAAGGCACTTACAACGTATTGACTTATTATAGCCTCTCTCAAGTGGAGGTATTTCTTTGCTTGGCATAGAACATGTCATTTGTGGGTTTTGTTCTCAGGTCAATGAATTTATAAATGTAAGTCCTCACCAAAACAAGGCACCTACAGTTTATTGACTTATTGTAGCCTCTCTTAAGTGGGGGTTTTTTCTTGCTTGGAATAGAACATGTCATTTGTAGGTTTTGATCTCAAGTCAATGTACTTGTAAATGTAAGTCCTCACCACAAACCATGGTACTTGGAAAGGCACTTACAATTTATTGACTTATTGTAGCCTCTCTCAAGTGGAGGTTTTTTCTTTCTTGGCATGGAGCATGCCATGTGTTGTTTTGATCTTAGGTCAATGAACTTGTAAATGTAAGTCCTCACCAAACCACCAAATCAGGGTGCTTGGCAAGGCACTTAAAGCTTATTGACTTATTGTAGCCTCTCTCAAGCGAAGGTTTTTTCTCGGTTGGCATGAAACAAGCCACTTGTGGGTTTTGATCTCATGTTAGTGAACTTGTAACTATAAGTCCTCACCAAAACACCATACCTCAAGTCAATGAAATTATAAATGTAAGTCCTCACCAAAACACCAAATTGGGGTTCTTGGCAAGGCACTTACAACTTATTGACTTATTGTAGCCTCTTTCAAGCAAAGGATTTTCTTGCTTGGCATGGAACATGCCATTTATGGGTTTTGATCTCAGGTCAAAGAAAGTATAAATGTAATCCCTCACCAAAACACCAAACTAGGGTGCTTGGCAAGGCACTTACAACTTATTGACTTATTGTAGCCTCTCTCAAGCGGAGGTTTTTTATCGCTTGGAATGGAACATACCACTTGTAGGTTTTATTCTCAGTTAAATGAACTTGTAAATGTAATTCCTCACCAAAACACCAAACCAGGGTGCTTGGTAAGGCACTTACAACTTATCGACTTCTTGTAGCATCTCTCAAGTGGAGGTTTTTTCTTGCTTGGCATGGAACATGCTACTTGTGGGTTTTGATCTCAAGTCAATGAACTTGTAAATGTAAGTTCTCACCAAAACACCAAATTGGGGTGTTTGGCAAGGCAATTATAGTTTAGTGACTTCTTATAGCCTCTCTCAAGCGGAGGTTTTTTCTTGCTTGGCCTAGAACATGCCACTTATGGGTTTTGATCTCAGGTTAATGAACTTATAAATGTAAGTCCTCACCAAAACACCAAATTAGGGTGTTTGGCAAAGCACTTACACCTTATTGACTTATTATAGCCTATCTCAAGCGGATTGTGAGTTTTAATCTCAGGTCAATGAACTTGTAAATGTAAGTCATCATCGAAACACCAAACCAGGGTGTTTGGCAAGGCACTTACAACTTATTGACTTATTGTAGCTTCTCTCAAGTGGATGTTTTTCTTGCTTGGCATAGAACATGTCATTTGTGGGTTTTGATAATTTTGAAAATAGAACTGTTATGGATCATATATAAGCCAAGCAAAGAAAAATAAGCCACGAGTCTAGGAAAGGAAAACTCTAATAAAAAAATGAGGGTGAAACCTTAGGGCAAAGAATTAAAAAAATGATTAGCACAAAGGGCAAGGGGAAAATAGAGATCAGATATGAAACCCTAAGAAAAAATTCTAAAATCTTAGAAAGTTGGAACCCTAAGGGAAACCTAGGGTTTGACAATATTCAAACAAAACAGGGGTTCACCAATATGTTTTATCAAAATTTGGGATAAGGTGGAATGCTTGCATACTGTTTATGATAAACAACTACGTAAAAATAAAATATATAAAATAAGCATAAATTAAATATTTCTAAGTTGGAACTTGCTATTTATGAAAAGATATTAAAAAGGGAAAATGCATAGACAGAAATGATTTAGTTGGAAATCAGACATGCAAGATTGTGACTGTGACTATGAAACTGACTATACATTTGTATGAGGTCACTGTGAATTAGGAACAGGGATTTGCATTTATCTGGAACAAGGCTACACTCTTCAGACAAGGTTGCCCTGTGTTGGTGTCTGTTGGGCACATCAACGTCCTGTTGGATTTTTATTTTATGTGTAAAACTAGGTTGGTGCACCTCTGTTTGTAACTCTTGTGTGTGTGATCACATCTATATGATTCATTGTGTAAGCCACTATGTATCTTTTTCTTCCCTTGAAATCCTTGTTCAATAGACAATGAGGTATAAACATAATGAATAGGAAAAAGAGGTTAGTGGTTGAAGTTGTATTTGACCACAACACCCCTTGTGTTGGGCATTACCTATATACCAATACTCTAAAGATAGATCAAACTCCATGTAGTTCTCTCATGTTATGGTGATGTGTGAAAAATGTTGGTGTACTATCATATGTTAGTGCAATCCTAATGTAATTATGTGCTTCAATAATGACTTGTGACCTTTAAGGTGTACTCAGACTTAGCTCAGGGCTAATTGGACTGTGTGGATTCATGCCTACGAAGAATAGGTGTTTTCCTCTCAATGTGTAGTTAGATATACTAGTGTTTTGCAATGATATGAGCCTCTAGTGAACAATGGTCAAAAAAGATGACTTTATAGTAATCTTTTTATAAATTCCTCAAATGAGAATTGTAAAACATGTGGGATGATCCATTAGGTGAATTTGAATTTGAGACAATACTCGTTATTTCGCATAAGCATGCGGTTGATGGATTCAAACACCAACGAGTAAGATAGCCTTAAAGGAGTGACCTTGTCTAAGAAACATAGACAACTAAACTGGAAGTGTCACGACCTCTCTTCTCGCACATTGGACTCATGTTCATTCTTTAAGTGGATTTAGACCTCATTTAGTATTTGTGACAGGATGACTTGATTTTTAAGTTAACGTTTGTGTTGATTTCGAAGCCTATCAGGTCATTGACAGGTTTTCACAAGAAATCAATGTACGAATTTAATCTCATTTTCAAATTCCAAGAGTTAGGAAATTAAATCATTAAAATATTAAAGCTATTTTTTTTCTTAGAATTATATGCAATGTTTATAATTGTGAACGAGGGAAATTTTAGTGAGATGAATGTTTAGTCTTTTCCATTACTCTCTTTGCAAAATATAATTAATGAATGAATTTAATATTGGAAGAGAATATTATCGAATTCGATATTATCAAAAATTGTCAAAATTATTTCAGTTAATAAAAAATGAACTTTTTATTTTATTTTATTATTTTAATTTTAGAACTTGCAAATAAATTATATTTTTCGTAAATAATTTTTAAGATTATTAATTGATCATAAATTAATAAATAATTTTAAATTATTAATTATTTTTAATAAACCACCATTCAAATATATATATATATATATATATATAAAATTCTCTATTATTATCATGCAAATTTGATGACACAAGTTAACTGACCCTTCTACCGCCACACGCATGAGGGAATAATGGTAAACTCTCAATGGCTAACTAGCTCTCTCTCTATTTGAAATTAATTTGCTCCACCTCCCTTAGTCATCGCCCACTCAACTCATGCTTGGCCATGCAAACTAAGGGTTTTCTGCCACGTTAACTACCCTTAAGGATTTGTTAAAAATCTTTAATAGAGGAAAAGAAAATATATAAAAGGAGAAGGGATCGATGCATGTAAAAAAAAAAAAGAGTTGCATGAAAAAAAAAGTGTATAAAGAGGAGATCGACGTAATGATGGGGATGATGTTAATTTCTATAACCCAACAACAGATTAATTCCACAATAAATTCACAGACATAAATCTAATTTATAACGATTAATACAACTGGGTTAATTAACAACTAATAACAGTGGAAGCAAAAATAACAACTAAGCCAATACAAAAAGATAATAACACAGATATACCCAGGAAACCCCAATGCGGGGAAAAACTTGCAAATGTTGGATCTTTTATTCAACCTGACAGCAAACTTTTCTTTCGAAAAAATACAATGTATGAGTTTGCTACAGCAATCTTACTTTTATAGAGAGCCTAGCTATTTTACTTAGCGTGCAAGAAAAAAAAGCTTTCCTTAGCATGCAAGAAAAAGAAGCTTTCCTTGCTTTCTTTGGCTTTTCTATTTTTACACATAAAATCGCACTAGGATTTATCTCATCCTTACAAACTCAGAAACATTCTAGAAACTACTGTTGCTGAAAATCCAACTCGAATTGTTTTAAAGCATATCTAATCTTGAGTTGCTTTAAAACAATTCCACATTCCACCTTTCGAGCTACAAAAATCAACACTCCCTCTTAGCGAGGAAGGTGTTCTACACCACACCCAACTTGTCCGTGAAGAATTCAAACTTGCTCTTCATCAAGGCCTTCGTCAAGATATCTGCAATTTGTTCATCCGTAGGAATGTAATTGAGCTTCACTATCCCCTTCTCTACACAATCTTTGATGAAGTGATACTTGATCTCAATGTGCTTTGACTTGTCATGAAACACTGGATTCTCAGACTCTCCTGCAAGATCTCGCTTGCAGTGTGCTATGAGCTCCTCTAACCCTGTGAGAAATAGGTCGTCAACATATAACAATAATATGAGAAGTTTACCCTTCACCTGAACATAGTACAGGTTCGAATCTGCCTCACTCTTGATGAAGCCCACACTCTGCAAGTAACTATCAATATGTGAATACCACGCCCTAGGAGCCTGCTTGAGTCCATACAGTGCTCTTTTCAACCTGCATACATGAGAATCCCTCTCATGTGCTTCAAGCCCTTCTGGTTGCTCTATGTAAATCTCTTCCTCAATCACCCCGTTGAGGAAGGCCATCTTTACATCCATCTGATGAATCATCCAACCCATATGTGTTGCTATAGCAATGATAGCTCTTATGGATGAGTCCCTGGCTACTGGAGTGAAAGTCTCATCATAGTCAACTCCTTCCTTCTGTGAAAACCCTTTAGCCACAAACAGAGCTTTGAATTTTTCCACACTACCATCTGCAGCATGCTTAATCTCATACAGCCATCTCGAGCCCACCACAGACTTATCTTCTGGTCTTGGTACTACCTCCCACACACTGTTCTTCATGATGGAAGAATACTCTTCCACCATGGCATCTCTCCATACTTGGTGCTTGGATGCCTCCTGAAAGCTAGAAGGCTCTACTTCAATTAATTCACTCATAAGTGCCACATAATCTGAATAACGTCTGGGAGCCCTTCTTTGTCTGACTGAATCTTGAGGAAGGATCGCCTACGTATTCTTGAGCCTCTCTTAATGTTTGCTTAGCTGCCATGTTTCTCCTCTTCTCACTAATAGGAATCTGAGGCTGAGGAATTATTTGTTCCTCTATCTGATCATCCTGCTTGTTCTACTCTCCAGCTTGCATGACTGAAGTTTGAGGAATTTGTGCTACCTCAATTGTGGATGTTTGTTCCTCCTCATTCATCAAGTTACTTGACTTCTGAAGAGCCCTCTCTTCCTCAAACTTCACATCTATGCGAACCACTGTTTTCCTGAGAGCAGGAATATAAACCCGATAAGCCTTAAAAGTTTCACTGTACCCAACAAGGATACCCTTCTCTGCAATAGGTTCCAACTTGGTTCTCTTCTCATCAGGAATGTGTCAATACACAAGACATCCAAAGATGCGAATGTGCCCCAAATTTGGTTTCTTACCAGTGAACGCCTCTTTTGGAGTCAATTTGCCCAACACTTTGTGAGGGATCCTATTCTGCAAATACACAATTGTGTTGCAAACTTCTACCCATAAGAACCGAGGCAGATCTTGATCATGAAGCATGGCCTTGGCTGCTCCAATGATAGCTCTATTCTTTCGTTTAGCAACCCCATTCTGTTGAGGGTTGTACGGAACTATCAACTCTTTCTTGATACCTTCCTGAGCACAAAAATCTTTGAAGGCATTCGAGGTATACTCACCTCCATTATCAGACCTTAGTATCTTGATCTTCTTCCCAGTTTGGTTCTCCACGAGAGCCTTAAACTCTTTGAACCTACTGAAGACCTCATCTTTATTCTTCATGAAATATATCCACATCTTCTTGGAGAAATCATCAATTAAGGTAACATAATACTCATATCTATTTAAGGATGTTGTTGACATAGGTCCACACACATCTGAGTGTACGAGATCCACAATCCCTTCGGATCTAGTGTCGCTGCTTGGAAAATTGGTTTTAGCATATTTCCCAAGAGCACAACCCTTGCACATGTCATGTTATTTTGTCTTTATCTCAGGCGGCCCCATCACTATTTCCTTAAGAATATTAAGTGCTCCATGGTGAAGGTGAGCCATCATCCTATGCCACAATTCTCCTATCCCTTTACAGCTACTAACCAATGCATGTGCTGGCTCAAACTGTAACTGAAACAGGCTGCCATACCTGACACCAATCACTTTCGCAATCTTGGAATCTTTGGGATGAATATAGACTTTTCCCCTCTCAAAGGTCACGATGTAACCCTTGTCTTCCAAAGCAGAAACTGAGATTAAATTCTTTGTCATGCCAGGGACATACAACACATCCTCCACCAACAAAGGTTTGCCAGACTCCCTCTGAAACTTGATGGTGCCATTACCAGTTGCATGGTACTTGGCATTATCTCCGAGCTCAATATAGAAATCCAGCGTCTTCTCCTCCAACTTGGTGAAACATTTTTTGACTCTCGTCATGTGGCGAGAAGCCCCAATGTCAATATACCATACTTTGTTGGCACTTGAACTTGAGAGACAGGCAATGAGTGAAAACTCATTCTCAAATTTTGATGCAAACTTGTCCACCTCTGCTGTAGCAACAAAATGCTTCTTTTGCTTGTCCTTATTTTTCTTATTCGGACATTGACTGGCATAGTGACCCATCTGATGGCGGCAAAAACATTTAATCTTTCTCAGATCTTTCTTCTTCCCACTCTTCGAAGAAGAACCATCTGATTGCTCTTTATTGGACTTCTTCTTACCCTTGCTTGCAAAAGCAAGATTTTCTTCATCTTGACCCTTCTTTGTCTGATCTCCCCGATGAGCACCTTCACGGATCTCCTCCTGAACAAAATCATCCCAAAGTCTTGCCCAATCAGGTAGCCGATCTCTGCCAACAACACACTTGACAAACACTTCCCAGTGTTTTGAAAAACCATTCAAGACTATACGCACCAACTCATCTTCTGTAATCATCTCTCCAACAGCAGCAAGCTCATCCCTGACCTGTGTCAGCTTGGACAAGTAAGACGTCACACTCTCGCCTTTGGACATCTTGGTATTATGCAATTTGTCCTTGAGCATCATCTTACGACTCTGATAGTCGCTCTGATAAAGTTTTGTGAGCGAATCCCACATCTCCTTAGCGGTGTCTTTCCCCGATAAATGAGGAATTAAATGATCTCTTACTCCATCCAGGATAATACTCTGAGCCTTGGCCTCTTTAACTTCATGTGAATCTAAGGCAACAGGATCATTTGTTGGTGGAGTCACTTATTGGCTAGCATAGATCCATAGCCTGTTCTCCTTGAGAACAAATGTAATCCGAACCTTCCACTACAAGAAGTTAGACACACCCTCGAGCCTGTCCTAGTATCGAACGCTGGTTGCCATAGCCACAAAAAGAATTGAGGATGAAAGAACTGATTTTTTTTTTTGAAATCTGCATTACAAATCTTGGCTTCGTATTCAGAATTTAGAGCTCTGATACCATGTTAATTTCTATAACTCAGCAACAGATTAATTCCACAATAAATTTACAGACATAAATCTGATTTATAACGATTAATACAACTGGGTTAATTAACAACTACTAACAGCGGAAGTAAAAATAACAACTAAGCCAATACAAAAAGACAATAACACAGATATACCCAGGAAACCCCAATGCGGGGAAAAACCTGCAAATGTTGGATCTTCTATTCAGCCTAACAGCAAACTTTTTTTTCGAAAAAATACAATGTATGAGTTTGCTACAACAATCTTACTTTTATAGAGAGCCTAGCTGCTTTACTTAGCGTGCAAGAAAAAGAAGCTTTCCTTAGCATGCAAGAAAAAGAAGCTTTCTTTGCTTTCTTTGGCTTTTCTATTTTTACACATAAAATCACACTAGGATTTATCTCATCCTTACAAACTCAGAAACATTCTAGAAACTACTGTTGCTGAAAATCCAACTCGAATTGTTTTAAAGCATATCTAATCTTGAGTTGCTTTAAAACAATTCCACATTCCACCTTTCGAGCTACGAAAATCAACAGAGGAAAAATGGGAGCTAAGGATATATAAACAACAGCGAAAGATATATATAGAGGAGTGCAGGATATATAAAGAGAGCCAAAAAAAAAGATATAAACGACAGAAAAGAGGAGGAAGGCGTTACATCTTAGCATGTTGTTGCATAAGAGGGGCGCGGCCGGCAGAAATTTTTAAAAAAAAACATTTGCTTTGAAGCAGCAGATCCAAGTCAAGTGGATTCACATCCCATTTCAGTCAAGGATTTCAACGATAGAGATAAATGGTTTTATTTCTTTAAATTATAAGGTATAAATAAAATTTTTTTTTTTAAATGTAACGTAAATATTTTATTTTATTTAAAATTGTAAAATAAATATTTTATTTAAATTATAAGGTAAATAATTTATTTTATTAGTTTATAAGAGAAATATTTTTTTTTTTAAATTGTAAGGTAAAATTATTGTTTTATTTAAATCTTAAAATAAATATTTTATTTTATTGGAAATGTAAATGTTTTAGTTTATTTAAAGTTGTAAAGAAAAATTATTTTTTTATTTAAATTGTAAAACAAGTATTTTTTTTATTTTACTTAAATTGGAAGTAAATAATTTTATTCACTTAAATGGTAATATATATATATATATATATATATATATATATATATAAATAATTTAAATTGTATGATAGATATATTATTTTTATTATTTAAATTGTATGATAGATATATTATTTGTATTATTTAAATTGTATGATAGATATATTATTGTTATTATTTAAATTGTATGATAGATATATTATTTGTATTATTTAAATTGTATGATAGATATATTATTTTTATTTAAAATTGTATAACAAATAATTTATTTTATTTAAATCGGAAGGTAAACTAATTTGTATTATTTAAAATGTAAGATGAATATAATATTCTATTTAAATCGTAAGAAAAATATAATGTAATTATTTTTAGAATACTAAAAATAGAATAATAACATATATTCTTCATTTTAAGGTTTAAACCTCAATTCAAACCTTCCTTTCAAGCATATAAAAGATTTATTTAATATTAAAATTAAGTTCAAATAGCATTCTTAAACTCATTATGAATAAGTTATCTTTTAAAATATTATTATCAAATAGATGATGTTGTCAAAAAACCCGACATGAGGTCTAAACTAAATGATGATGTTATACATTGCTTCTACCTTTCTACACAAGAATTTGCTTTTGAAATTAAATGCAATAATTCACTTCAAGCATTATTTACTTCTTTTTTCTCAAACTTAGAGCAAGAATTTACAGTTAAACAAAACTATGTAGCATTCAATGCAAGCGGTGCCTCTAGATCATGTTTACTAATAATGTCATAGCATTTGAGTTACTGCATCCATAGCCTAATACAGCTACAATGACATCTGGGCATCGTTCCTATAAACTATCGGAGAGAAATAAGGATCATGACGAGTCATTAAGATCAAGGGGTGGGATAATCCCTCTTGGACAATAAACACTAATCAAAATAATAAAATGATTTCGACTACCTTAGACGATTATGACTTGTGAACTTATGAAATGGAATGGAAAAAATACATTTTTTACTCAAAACTCGATATCACTGAAAGGGAGCAATAAAAACCAGGATTGAGAGTGTTAAATCAGTTATTATCAAGAAACCACCAACCACATGGCTCTCAGATAATGAAACTTTGGCAACAACAATTGTACGGATTAAATTGTCTAAAGCAAGGATCAAAACCATTGTAAACAAAAAATAAAAAAGGGATGTAGCTTGCAATGTTCATTTATATTTCTGGTTAAGATTTAGGGTTAATTTAGTTAAACAAGTATTCAGTCACTTTAAGTATTACTTTTTACGCACCTGTTTGAGTAGCAATCACAGAAGAATTGTCTAGAAAATTGAATCCTAAATAGGGTTGCATACCTAGATTCACAGTTGACATGAAACTTAGAATAGAAAACAGAACTACATGCATACTACACATTGATCATGTTCGAAAGCAGGTATGTAGACAGTGTGGGAAGCGAAGAATGTTTTCTATATGCAAGTGAATAAGATAGGGTTTTGAGGTTGTGCACTAAACAAGATTAAAGTTAAATGAAAAGACAAAACCATTATAATAAGATCATAGTTTAAATAAACCAAGCAAAGTTAAGAATTTTGTCATATACTCGGAAGGATCCCGATTGAATCGTCGTAATTCTAAGGCTTTAGGGTAAATTCTGAAGTGAAATATGACTTTTTGTCATATGTTTTATACATGCTACTATCACGACGACCTCGGTGCTTATCTAAGTAAAGATTAGCGATGCACAGTGAGCGACTCAAGATTCGATTGACTCCGATGAGTCAAGTCTTTAGCCAGAGCATAACCTATCCATGTGTAGATATCTAACCCTTTTGGTTAGATGATTGCCCGATTGGCAAAGAAATGACTAACCCGTATGGTTAAATGCTTCCCTGTTTGGCAAAGGATATCCGATAGGATAAAATATACCCAAGTTATATTCACAGACAAACATTAATTAAACACACACAAACAAAAAAAAAGATGTGTTTTAGGGCAGAAATTGTAGTCTCTACATTGTGGTATCAGAGCAGTGGTCTCTACAAGGAGTGTGGATCAGTGTAATAATGAATTTAGACGGCTTGGAATGAAGAATATGATCATCATGTATCACAATTGCTTAAGAGTAAGAGTCATTTGCATAGAGGTAGAGGAATAGCAATTTAGAACTGTAGATTTGAACATGAGCTAAATATGCATAAAATGATACTCACAAGTGCATTGTATTATTATAAAATATTAATTATTGTGTCTAAAGATTCCTAATAACCTCTTATGATTACTAATGGACAATAATATTTATATTCATATTCATATGCAAAAGTTTCTAAATGTTTGACAAAAGGCATGCAATGATGTTCCATGTGGCCACAAATACATCGGTACATGGCAAATTTAAAATTAATCAATACTTGGATTGTGTTGAAGTATAATACTCTGAGACCGAACATGAGGATGAATTTATATTAATCGAAATAGATTAATTATGGATGTGATTGCAAATCTCATTATAAATGTGATCGCAAATCTCATTATAAATGTGATCGCAAATCTCATTATCGCATTTGTGTATACATGTGAGTTGTGCTCCATACATTGTATGCAGTATTTTGGACTTGAAATAAAATATTTTTTAATTGATAAAATCATATATACATTTTAAAGTGTCTTGTAATGCGCACTCACGTAATGTATTTTCTCGAATATCCATACAAAGCAAACTTATAATCGATCAATATTTGGGTCACGTTCAAATATTATAATATGAGGTTGAACCCGATGATTAATCTATATCATTTCGAAAAAAGTAATTATGAATATGATCGCAAATCTTTTCATCACATTTCTGTGTTCACGTAGGTTGTGCTCCATACATTGCATGTAAGCTTTTGTAATTTAAATAAAAGATTTTTTTTTTTTTTGAAAAAAACTACCTAGATGCCAAAAATGGAAAAATAAATAAATAAAATTGAGCATTCATACCTCGCGAATGAGATAAGAATTGGTAATGCGGCAGTTTGTACCCGAAAGAGGATCGTTCTGATCTACCTCGTGAAGAAGAAGATGACAAGTGTTGTTGGATCCTCGTCGCTGAATTGTACTAAAAGCTAAGAAATCGACCATGCCACAGGTGCTCCTGTTATCAATTACACAAGCTAAATATTACCAATACAATTTAAGCTTTGATGTGCCAACACACAATAATATAAATGCGTTAATTAAAGCAGCAATAACAGCGATAACAGGTCCACCTTACCAAGTTTAGAAACTGTTTCCGGTTGTTGCAGAGCACCTAGGTTCAGTAAAAATAAGAACAGATTGTACCCCACTAAAAATTTGGTTGAGTTATAGCACTCACAACACTTATTGTATTGTTACTTTAAAAAAAGCTATTAATCGTTTAGTGTTATAGACAAGATTTACTCTACAACATACATTTGTCCTTTGTTGTCAATTTATGTTGAATTATCAAAGATAAGTACAACAATCACAGAAAATCATTGAATCATGAGTTATTTTGGCATATGCCATTGAATCATTCACAAGACTGTTACAAAAACAAAGTTCTTAATCTATTCTTACAAGCAAGAACAAAAACTGTGAAATCTGCTATTCATTTTCATAAATTCTTGTTAGATGCTAAACAATTATTTGTTATAACTTGGAGGATTTTGGATAAATTGTGCAGGTGTCCATTGTTAATATATGCCGCATTAGGAAAGATATGCACAACAAAAGTCACCCTCACTGTAAATCATTGAATTGTGAGTTCTCTTGGAATATGCCATTGAATCATCCACAAGCCTCCTACCAACACAAAGTTCATCATCTGTTGTTACATGCAGGAACAAAAATGGCGGGGAACAATTAAGATGCAATTTCAGCTTTCCACTGCTTGAAATCTATTCTTGTTAGATTCAAAACAATCATTTGTTATAACTTGGAAGATGTCGCAACAATTGATACCTTAGAATAAAGATGGACCAAAATAAGAAATAAAGAATGATATGATAGTTTATGCATTGAAGGCAAAAAAATTCTTCAGCTTGTTGCAAAATGTAATCATCTATCTTATGTAAAAACTGAAACCATATTTTGAATGGCAACTCATAGTTTGACCTATTTAATTATGTGTAGAATGATAGAAGTGAATATAAATTAGAATGCATTTGTTTAGCTTTTGGTATTTTATTTACCTAAAAAATAGAATTTTTTACTGACATTTTTTGTATTTATGTTTCTTTTACTGACATTTTTTGTATTTATGTGTGCCTTACACGTCCATACAATGTCTCAAGTGCGATGATGGTTGAATACATGAATGTTTGAACACTGCAAACGCTGATAAGGGTCTAATGAAAGATTATGAATATGTTTTTTTTTTTACCCTATTTACCAAAATTTGTTATGAAGGTATTATCCTTGAGTTGGACTATCTAATCGACCACATCGTGGGTAAAGTTAACTTTCACAGCTGGACTTAAAATGCTATCATATTTCCTGGTACACAAACTTTCCTTCACTCCCACAAACACTTAAAACTTGAATCTGGTTTTATAGTTCTTGATATTTTTTTTTGGTAATTACATGAAACCCTCTACATTATATTTGTCAATACGGATATCAAAATAAAGTACTACCTCAACTCAATCATAAACGAAGACAAAGAAGTAGCACTTCAATAGCTAACTAAAATCTTCCATCTTACACATAATTGAGTATGACTCACCCACACTTAAAATTAATTGCATTTATAAAGCAAAATATTTCAACTAACTGAACTAAAAACTACACCAAAATTTGTAACCAATTGATATTTTAAACCATGTCTAAAACCTTTTATAAACATGAAAATAACAACATAATAAAAAATGTAATTGAAATGGAGTCCTGTTAAGTACCTAACTAAATGGGAACACTAGGAACCTGTAAGCTCGTTCTAATTGGGAACAAACTTCAGTGATAAGGGGAATAATGCTACGTCTTTGAGTGGGATAAAAATTAAATTATAGATGTTGGCACTTATACAGATGTTAAACTCTAGAAATCACTCATTCCAGCATTTAGTTTCACAGGTCTTAACACCGTATCTTTGAAAATGGTGAGACAAATGAACCACTAATCATACGTCTAACCTCCAAACAAACACATTTCACCATTCTTAACTCATAAAATGTTTAAATTTCATATAAGAAATGTTTCAGTCCAAATTCTACTACCTTCTAATATTTCCTTGTTTATCCTATCAGCAACTACCAGTTGAAATTTGAGAATTGAACCTCTCCGAGTCACTATGTTTAAGAGGATGAGTTATTACCCAACTCATTGGCCATTTTGAATGGTCACATGCAAAACAAAGGCATGTGATTTCATTAAATTTCAATTAATTATTTAAGATTATGTTTAGGGAAACTGAAATATGTATCGGCAAAACCAATGGATGTATAAAATTCATCCAATCCACAATGACCACACAAAAAAGACAAACCATCCATGAAAGACATTACATAAACTGCTTGCTTACACCTTATTTACATGGTTCTAATGGTCCTGGAACATTTTTAAAAAGTTATGAAGCATAGTATCCATTAGCATACTTGATGTTTACACAAATAGAAAGGGCCTCAGCATATTTCAAATCAACCTACAATTCGATAAACTGCTTGCTTACACCTTATTTACATGGTTCTAATGGTCCTGGAACATTTTTAAAAAGTTATGAAGCATAGTATCCATTAGCATACTTGATGTTTACACAAATAGAAAGGGCCTCAGCATATTTCAAATCAACCTACAATTCGAATTATCCCTTAAACAGTGGGAATGACTCCATTCAATAAAAGTGCTGATGGATACACAGAAAATTTTCAATCATTTACCCATTCCACTTGTAATGTTTAATACTAGCAATTTGCGATCCCTAAATAAAGGAATTTAGATAACTATTAGAATGGCAATTGTTGTAATCTAGCAGGCTTCCATATTTTTGATCATCTGGTCCAATAAAAAGTGACTTCCTGTTTGGCCTAAATTATATGCCCGATATATTATTGGAGAGTTCAATCTATTGGCACCAATCATTGTTGTGTTTTGCATCAAAGACATGGATAAAATCTGCTGGCTCGATCATTACCAGAAGACTGTCATTTGATGTGAACCTCAATGACCGCATAACACCAATGTTTCCCTTCAATACTGTCAAAGACGAGCTTAGGTTTTTAACGTGCCAGATTCTGCTAGTCATATCCTCAATTCCTGTGGCAAAATATCTACCATCTGGATGCAATGCAGATGCAAAGGAATAGTCCACATGCTCTCTTAGATTAGCAACAACCTAAAAACAAAGTGCACGATCGTGATTAAATTGTCATGTTTATGGAGTTTTACTGATAAAGATCAACAGAAAATGCTTAAAGGAAACACAATAAGCTCAAAATTCCCAATGTGACTGAAGGCCCTAATCAGTCTTTTTCAAGGGAAACCATCCTCTGCATAAGGGCTTTGCTAGTACGTGGATGGGTATAGAACTGGAAGAGTTAGTTCGGGGACAATTGCACCTAACAAACAATTATATTGCTCACAATTGTCTATTTCCATTACTATGCCTATAAAGGAGAAGACTTGTGACCATATAGAATATTATTTCATCACCCACTCTAAGGTGTTCTGTTTGCAATCAAATCAGGATACAAAATGAAATAAAAGTGTGGAGCAAATGACATATAGCCTGATAGACAATGATGAGTACCTGCCATGTCTGGTGATTTACAAGTAGTCCATCAGCATCATCTCCAACGACCACCACAAGCATTTTATCTGGACTAATAGAAATATGCTGTAAAGAATACAAAAGAGAAAAATGGAGATCTCGGCCCTCCAGAAAGCACTTTCATGATTTCGCATGTTTACACCACATTTGATACTAATTTTTTACAAGCATTTGGGAAAGAGACCCAACCTACATTTACAGCCCATGAAAATAAATTATGCCGCAGCATAGAAAAGGTCTCCCACATAAAATATGAGAGCAACGAAATCATTATTTGAAGTCATTAACTGTGCTGCACCACTGCCAAGATGTACTTTATAAGTGGCTTGAAAATTGCTTGACTATTATAATTGCTTTGCTACCAAGATGTTGATGTGCGAGGTTATCAAAGCCTGACTCTGTACTGTCCAAAAATGTGCACTTTGGAGGGAAGAACCTAATGCCCAAGCACGATAAGATAACCATAAAAACAAGAGACTGCTATATCTAGATTGTCAAAGCTTAGCCAGGGGAAGGGCCTAGTTATAGTTATTTGGAAAGCTTGCAGGTCTAAAATTTCTTTGGAAAAAGCATAGCTATGAACTGTAGACCATTAATAGAAGCTCATTATTCTGGTTTATGAAATTATTTTACAGCCTAGATTTACTTTACAACAATTCAACACACATTCTACATTTTTGTTGCGGTAGATAAAAATAATAATATTAATGTCCATGAATGGCCAAGATCTATGAATGGGACTTAAAAATACTTCTAAGTAAACAATGTAAGCCTAACCCTAAAGCAATATCAAACTTATAAAGAAAATAGCCGTGTAAAAACTAAGTATTCCATAGAGAGCGAGCACCTCATCGCCATGACAAATCAGAGTAAAAAAATAAAATAAGATAACTCAGACAAAAATAACTTTTCCAGTGAATATGACTGGCAGGAGTTGGTTACAAACAATTTGGACACAAGAGATCATTTTAAGTATCGAGAACCTTCATATTTCAAGAAATCAATTGTGCCACAAAGGCTGCACGGGGACGAATTGGTTTTCTAGAACTTCTGACTTGCAGCAGAAGCTTTCTCTTGACAAAAGATCAACTCTTAAAGATGAAAGTAAGTCGCAGATGTTTTCTTTGGCAGGAATTAGTGTTGCCACTGCTACGGTCAACTCAATATATGGTCTGGGAATGCATCATCCAAGTAGTTTGGACGATAATTATATTTCAAACCCTAATTTTGGGCTGCAAGCACTATCCTCAAGGTTCAAATTAGTTGATTTTTCAAAATTCAGTGTCAATGAAAACACTCGAGAACCTTCCTCACATTCAGTGCAAGGAAAAGAAAGCAAAACATCATCAAAGCCCATGTCAAATACACAGAGTGTTGGTGAAATCCTCTCAATAAAAACCATCGTTTAAGACACCAAACAATATGGTAAGAAAACTATGGAAAGAAAGGGAATGCAAAGTTCTTATTAGGGAATTGGTAAAGAATGGCTCAATGCTAGACTTAGGTAGCAATGATAAATTGATAATTATTACAGTTTTAACTGTTCCCTAAATCTTCCCTTCATGAAAAATCCAAAATGGAGGGAAGAATAGCCAACCCAGAGTACTTTTTGTAGGAAATACAATTTTTAAAGTAGCTTGCACTATTTGGTGATGACAGCTCAGAAAACACTGCTCTTTACCAGAGATTTGCAAATTTCTATCCTAAACAATCTCCACACCATGCAGCTTTAAATACTTGTAATGATATATAAAAGGTTGTATCAAAAACTAAGCATCTGTTACTGCAGATCTAGATTGCGTTGAGATTGCAGCTTCAAATCTAGCAGAGGACCAGGCCGCCCCAAATCTTCCAACACCTGGTCCCACAGACTGCATTAATACTGCCAAGAGATAACAAAGGAGTTCTGGCACTGGAATGCTGGTCAGAGACCTATAAAATATAATTAAAATTTAACTCAGTTTAGGAAAGGGGCACCCAAATATTTCCAATGCTTCTCATCCAAATACATGATTAGCCATTACATCTCAAACTTATACAAAATAGGTACTGAAAAATTGCTGAAAACATGATTATAAATGAACATAATAATGATAATAATGAGAGACAACAAAAGCAATACTCCAAATACATGATTAGCCATTACATCTCAAACTTATACAAAATAGGTACTGAAAAATTGCTGAAAACATGATTATAAATGAACATAATAATGATAATAATGAGAGACAACAAAAGCAATACTCCAAATCTCTGATTACTCATTATTCAGTCCAGTAGCTTGGAGAATCCTCGTGAATCTGAGAACTAACCTTTGGTTTAATGGCAGAAGCTTCAACAGCTTTAGTTTGATGTGTTGCATTTGTAGATCTGGAGCCCACTGTTATAAATGAAAAGTGTTTTATGTCGGTGAAAGACTTGTACTAAACATTAGGGCTCCTCACCTACACTGAACAGTACATGATTATTGGTCAATCTGAATCCAACAGCAAGAATCGATATCAAACTTTCCAAAGCATACAAACCCTCAAACAAGCAAGAGAAGTTACAGGATAGACAGTACCTGGGGCAATGAATTTATTTTCCAGTGCTGATTTTTTTCGTGCTGCAGCAATAGGTTACCTCGCGATCAACACCGGATAGACATTTAAAAAATGAATGAAAATGATGAACTGAAGGCACATGTTGGGACTCTGCAATGCATCAACGGCTGTAAGTTGTCCGATAGTCTTGCCATGTCCTGTTGTATTGCTGGCCATTGATCAGCGTCTGACAAACCAAGCCACTGTGCAGTCATCCACAGCCATAAGCTGTCCTATGGTCTTGCCTATGCCAGGCTCAATTACTGGCCATTGAATGGTTCTAAACCGAACTCTCCATACATACAGTCTGCCATTGACTTTCAATCTTATATTGAGAGTCCAGATGACAAGATTACAATCAAAAGTAACCAAATTCCACAAGCCACAGTTAGACCAGTATTTTCATTCAGTTGACATAATTCAATCAAGTATACATAAATTGATAACCGTCTTTGAAGATTAGTGCTAGCAGGTTATCAAAGTTCAGGTTAGTGATCATGAATTAAAACTGGAAGGATCATTCCACCTGCTGAGATAACCTATAGCCTAAAGGCACAAGTTGATGCACAAAGAAACAGGGCACTTGACCTACAACAATTTGGAGAGAGTTTGCAACAATTGCCTTCCATATCTATAAAGAAGTTTTATCCATAACCTTCAATGTCATCTGTGCATATTGATATACAATTTAAGACTCACCTTTATATAAAGAAGATTAATCTATGCAGAAAGTAAAATAAATAGTTGGCATAATCCAACATACCACAGCTAGGGCCTTCCTTCTCACCAGTAACAATGTACCGATGTCCCTTTGATTCTAGCCATTCTTGTATACCCAGAGAATTCTCCAGACAGCCAAGGAAATTGGGATTCTGTGAAGCATATTCATTGGCCTTGTAAAAGACTCCAACAAATTTATTAGGTCCTGCGGGAACCTGCAAGACATGAGCATGAGCATAGAAGATTAGAATAAGGGGAGAATGAGCAAACCACGTTTTTAGTATTCAAGGTGTTTATAACTCTGGCTCCCCACCTCATCATGAACAGAGGCATATAACATAAGGCCAAAACTTCATTAATCTTCTAATACAAAGCTAGCATTCCAACTTACAGGCTGTATTGAAGTTGGAGTAGGACACAACCCAGAAGGAAATCAGATACCGGTGAAGAAAACAAAACAAACAGAAATAACTGTAAATTATTTATGCTATAATTATTAGATATAAACCTTGGACACTCAAATAGGTCAATCCTGTACTCTGGTTTAAGTTAGGCCATATGTAGAAGTAACAGCGAAAGCTAATGAAAAAAAGTATCTTCCAACGAACTTGGAAACTATGCAGAGAACCATGTGAGATAAAAGCAAATAAATTGTCGAAGAAACAGAAAAGCAATCATAACTCACAATCTGCACAACTGCATTGCCCACACGGCAAGGAGGCAATGCAGTTGCACAGAATGAGTTGTACATTCTCAATAAAAAATTGGCCTTTTTTGTGTGTTTCATTGTGTAAAAGCAGATTTGGGCATGACAGGTCAACTCTTCTAGAAAATACAGCAGTAGCCTGTAAGGAGCAGCCCACAATTTAGAAGTTTTTTAACAGTTTCAAAGTTTTGTAAATTTGTTTACAGTCTAAAGACAAGTTGGGGCACTTCCTGCACATCCAAGGCTCAAGCCCCTGTAGACATGCTCCATTGAGATAGGAGACACTCTTATAGGCCAAATTGATCCGTAGGACCTATCAAAGAGTATTTGGTAAGTGCCACCCCTTCACCCATAGAAGAAAAAACAAAAGATAATCACCAAATCTTCCCAGCTTACATCCTCAAAACTATAGACCAATTACAATTAAAAAGAAAATGACAACTACAGTTTCTTACAGTATGTAGCCCCAGAATTATAGATCAAATCCTGTTAAAAAGGGAAAAGAAACAAAAACCAGGGAAAATCATAGTCTTTATCAATCTATGTAATTTCAGGGGCTGATCCTAAGTTATCACATCATCCAATTGAATTGAGCACCATCTATAAAAGGCCACAAAAATCAGAGTAGCATACTAGGATCATCAGAATCCTACGATAATAAGTCTACAGCTCTTAATAGTACTTACAAGAGAACTCATTAATGCCCACTTAGAGAAAAAGATAATTGCAAGTTTTTAGATGGTATATGCACGTAAGTATGGAATCGTGGATCAATCTCAATCAAAAAGAAAGAGATAAAGAGAAAAACTAAAGGAAAACCATGACTTTTTGAATCTATGTATTTTCAGGGACTGATCCTCGTCTGGCACATCGTCCAATTTAAATGAGTGGGGATGTGCCAATTCAAATGAGCTCCATGCCACAAAAGCCCCAAAAATCAGAGCAGCATATCAGGATCATCACAATCCTATGATAAGAGGACTAGGTATTACGACTACATGCAAGAAAATCTAGAACTATTATGACTATATGCAAGAAAATGAAAACCCATTAATGCCCATGCGAAGAACAGGTAAACATGATATGATCATTTGAATTCAATCAAAACTAATATCAGTAATCACAATTTCATGATAGTTTGATAAAAGCACAACTCAATCTTCAAAATTTTGTGCACCCATTCCACTTTTCAAAATCCAGTAAAATTTCGCTCATCTATTTCGATTTTTTAACAAAATTTAAAAAGATATAAGGTGATGACAATTACTTAATGCAATTGTCTGATGGAAGAAAGTGGGGAGAGAGCTCATATTCCAGAAATAACAGCTCTCTTGCTAGCCATATCCATTGCCATTGCCACAATCTTCAACTGACCAGTGTAAGACCATGCAAAACTTTGTTAGAAAAATGGTGATACAAATACAAGTGTAGAAAGGGTAGTGGGGTTTGTGAGAGGTGAATAATAGGCAGTACTTTAAATATTGTTTAATGTCTACATCTCTGGGTTTTGAATTCAATTGCCCAACCAAAGCCTCTAACAATGAATGTCTCTCATTGCATTGAGTGCGTGATCAATGCATAAACTCTGATTTTTATATCAATCAAGTAGTATCCTGGGTTTTTTAGTCAATCCCATCTTTTATCATTGTCATCATGTTTACCACATCAACCCACATGTCAGCTACACCATAAATGTTTGAAAGAAATACATAATATATAATATCTCTGGAATCAAGCCAAAAAGACAATCAGTTGCATGTTATTCTATCATAATATTGTGGCAATTTCTGCATCCAGAAACTAGGGCTTCCTACATGTCATCATCCAATTATAATCGCATCCATTTGATGAAGACTACTCCCTTGTCCAGATGCCCAAAATGGCCTAGGAAGTCAAGTGATCCAATCTGGGTGTGGTAAAATAATCTTGCATCATGCAATCAAAGAATCATTTGGCTTCATCCACAAAACCTGAATGACTGCCAGCAGCCAAGACACGGATAAAGGTAGTGCAGTCTGGCTACACACATGTGGGTCGAAGGGACAAGGGGATCCTTACCATATTCAAGCATCCCATAACCATGGCATTCCAGTAGATCACATCTCTGCAAGGGCATATTCCACCCAAAAAAATAAAAAATGACTCAAATCAATTTCTAATGATATAGTTGTGGATGCTTATACCCTATTAAAGATATGCTAAATATAGGATCAAACTAACCATTGTGACCACATAAGCATTTACATCTCTGATAAAATCATTCAATTCAAAAGTTTCAAGGCTTCATAAGGATGGCCATTGTTTATCATGTCAGAATCATAACATCAGAAAAATCTCTTATTGAAAGCATACCATTATATTCTATTAATTTGAAATGAAATTACATACGCAATGAAAAAGGCGGGTGGAAAGGGAATACAACCCAAGCAAAAGCTAGAACCAGAAGTCTCTCCAGCATTTCATTGAATTGTGAATTGAAACATCAGCTCCACAGCTGTAGAAGATAATGGTTGAGGCAGAATTGGTTGCATCTGATGGTTGTTATCATGCTTATCATTTTGGTTCTATAGGTTAGATGGAGGAACAAAGGGAGATACTACCACATTGGATTTCTCAAAAGACAATGTCATTTTGCCCTGGACAAAGATGTGCAATAGAAAAACACCAAGAGGAAGGATCAGCATGCCTGTTGTGAATCTTCATAAAATTTGTGAGAAGTACCTTAGAAAACAGAATTTGTAACACTAAGCCTAGTGCATCTATAACTCATGTCACACAAAGAACTGCAAAAGTTGTATTTAAGCCTAGCTGCACAATCACCATCTTCAGTACATATGTCATGAGCCTAGCAACTCCTCTGTCAACAGGCCACATTTAAGCCCACTGCTAAATATATGGCAAACAATACAATCACAAGGATAATGCTCCTTCTCCCCACTGTTGCACAGTTCCCTGCATTAAGAAAAACTCCGGTTGCACAGTAATTTTGTTTTAAATGAGGGGGATGCATCAACTAAAAGGAAGGATCAACATTCCTGTTGAGAATCTTCATACACTTTGAGTACTTTAGAAAGAGGATTTGTAACACTAATCCTAGCACATATGTAACTCATGTTTAAGCCCAGCTGCACAATCATCATCTTCAGTACATATGTCATGAGCCTGGAAACCCCCCTTCCAACAAGCCCAATTTAAGCCCACTGATAAAAATAGCGCACCCAATATGACCAGGAAGATAATGCCTCACTACTGTTGTTGCACAGTTCCCTGCATTACAAAAAGTTCTAGAAAAACAAAAAAAAAAACTGAAAAGACAACGACATGTGTTTAAAAAGAAAGGATCGGCATGCCTATTGCGACTCTTCATACAATTTGTGAGAAGCACCTTACAAACAGGATTTGTCACACTAATCTTAGTGCATCTGTAACTCATGTCACCAAAAGAACTGTATGAGTTGAATATAAACCCAGCTGCACAATCACTATCTTCGGTACATGGCATGATCCTGTAAACTCCACTGTCAACAAGCCCCATTTGAGCCCACTGCTAAAATAGCATACCCAATATGACCACGAGGCTAATGCTGCGTCTCCCCACTGTTGCACAGTTCCCTATATTAAGAAAATTTTGAAAAAAAAAAAAAAAGAAGAGTGAAGTGTGTTCAAAAAGAAAGAAAAAATTAGAAGGATCGGCATGCTTATTGTGAATGGTAGCGTTGGCAATTCTCAGCAAGTCAGATCAGATGTAATCAACTAGACGGCAGCCGAAATAGCTTAGCGAAATCGTGCTACAGCTCTAGATATTCTGGGATCCTTTCAGTTTATTTTTTCCTGTCGGCGTGATGATCATTGCAACTTTTGATGCAATTGTTAGTTGTTACAATATACTCTTTTTTTTGGTAGTTAATCCAGTTTATTGAATTGATAGCATTTAAATAATCGTTATTAGGTAGGAGTTTTATGGAAGGTTATTATTCCTATTTTTAATAAGATGGCCCCATAAAAAATGAAAGATATAATAACAAAGAATTTTAAAATATTTTTTTAAAAATAAGAGTTGAAATAATTTTCAGAGAGAAAATTTGATAAAGTGATATCCCATATCCACCTACCAACTATAAATTTATAAGTAATTAAAATTTATCTAAACTTTAATTATAAATAAAAACATAATAATTTTAAATATCATTTCTTATAAAATTGAAGTCAAAATTTATTTAAACTATAATTATAAATTTAAGAATACTGGTATAGTTGTGGATATACATTCTACAAGGATATTTCTAGTGATTCAAAAGTTTCAAGGCTCCATCGGCATGTTTTTTTTTTATCGTATGCCAGAAACATCACATTAGCCGCACTGTTTCGATAAAAATTTCTTATTGAAAACATGACATTATATTCTATTAATCTAAAACATAATTACATAGCCGATGAAAAAGGTTGGTGCAAAGAGAACACAACCCAACCAAAAGTTAGAACCAGTAGTTCTCTTCAACATTTCTCTATAAAATTGTAACACACTCTTTTTATATCATGAAAAGAGTTTTTATTACGTATTCTTAAATTTACTCTACAATACCCTTTAAAAATATTCCTTCCCATAAAACTACTTTAGTAATTCATGGTCACACTTCATTTGCAGCTTTGGTAAATAGCCTATTTATCCATATGGATCACATGCTGGTGCAATCAAATTAAATACTGAAACATGCAATCTAAATTGTGCTCATACTTCCAGTCTGCCATCAGTAAGAGATCTAGTCGGATATTATTAATAGGAGCTAGTAAGCCCTAGCTAAGGATTCACTGACTACAAGTTCTCTTCGTGGTTGATTATGTTGTATGAACTTATTATACTATAACATTTGTTTTTCTTTTTGCTTTGCTACCTAGCAATTTCGATTTTGTGCAAAATAAATTCAGCAAACATACTAACCTTTATTTCATATTCCCATGTACAGATGAGCAGTGTCATGGGACCTCAGCATTCCAGAGGCTGATAACATGTTCTCTTGGATTTGGACCTCAGCAATGTCAAACGAGGGACTAGTTTTCAAGCCTCAAATGCAATTTGAGACAAGTTGAAATTTTAAAGAATTTGGAAACCTGTGCTTACACATTCTTAAGGTGAGTATATTTCTCCTTTCAAGACCCTTTATAGAACTGAGCGTTATCTGATAACTGTGAACCAATTTTAAGCATTTCTTAGACCTGAATGATGCCCGATTGCAAAATTAATGGTCTTCTGCACATAGCGTTCGAGCTATACCATTGTCTATTCAGAAAATTGAGAGGTAAAAGGGAACTATAGCTTCATTTGTCTCTGTTTCATGAGATTTGTAGAAACAATTTGTGACTCCGCTAAACACCCAAGCAACATCATTATGGATAATGATTTTAATACTATCAAATGGGGATACTAACAGCTATGAATAAAACGAAAAAGAAAAACGAGTCACAGATTACATTTTCCTTCATAAACGGTGGCGTGAAAACACACCATAAAAAGCAGAAGAAAAACACCAAATAAAGGCCTTAAGCCCTCTCGCCTCGGATGCGGCGAGCGAGTTGAATATCTTTAGGCATAATAGTCACCCTCTTTGCATGAATAGCGCAAAGATTGGTGTCCTCAAACAGTCCCACCAGATATGCCTCCGCTGCCTCCTGCAACGCCGACACTGCAGAGCTCTGGAACCTCAGATCCGTCTTGAAGTCCTGCGCTATTTCCCTCACCAGACGCTGGAAGGGAAGCTTTCGGATCAACAGCTCGGTGCTCTTCTGGTATTTTCGGATCTCACGCAGAGCAACGGTGCCAGGCCTGAAACGGTGAGGCTTCTTTACTCCGCCGGTTGCAGGGGCTGACTTGCGCGCCGCCTTTGTTGCGAGCTGCTTGCGAGGAGCCTTCCCTCCTGTTGATTTCCTCGCCGTCTGCTTTGTCCGCGCCATCTCCCTTTCAATCAATGACTGCAAATGCAAACCGAAAGTCGATGAGTTGCAATGGATGTGATAGCGATTCTAATACCAGGTATTTATATGTAGCTGAACAACGCGTTTCCCTGTTTCTTTAACATTTCAATTTCAATGTTATGGAGGGAATGCATCTCCGCCGTCCGATCTTTACCCTTTATCAATGGTTCACAAATCTTATCGCTCAATCTGCGATGGTTCAATTGCGGATCGAGCTCCTTAAGTTCCGCCTTCCTTCGCAAATGGTCTCGTTTTTTCTTTGTGATATTCGTTCATTTCATGGTAGAGAGAAACCTATGTTAGGTATTGCCTCTAAATTTCAGGTGAATTGATTTTATGCAACATCATGAGTTTATGTATATGCATATTTATATAAAAATTAAAATAAAATTATATTGAAGAGAGTTTATTGGGATTTGAATACATGAAATTGTTATGATTTGATATTTTGGATCTCACTATTAATGGGTCATTATGTCAATAAATTTATATAAAGAAGTCACACGCTAATATTTATATTAGAGCTTGTTTAATTACCACTTTTTTAAATAAAAACACTTACATAAGATATTTAAGAGGAAAGAAAAATGGATATCAAGATTGACAAATTAGGAAAACATTTAATAAAGTCAAAAAAGGGTCAATGTGAACCGAATACAAACATAAAAAATAAGAAGGTTTACTTATCATATGTTCAACAAACTACTGCAAAAATTGCAATGATTCTCAGAGGAAATGGCATCAAAAACTTATTTCAAATCCATTAAGACTGTCATAGATTATTTAAGGACTGCAAAGGATCTTCATGTTCCTAAGCTTAAAAAATGAGTATAAGAGATCATGTGCTTGTGTGGTGTACCCTACATAGCTGAGACTAGAAGATCATTTTATACCGTATTCAAATAACGCCTCTTAGATTAACAAGGGCGCCATGTGCCAAGTCCTTGCAGAAGTTTGTAGATTTTGTTTTTGTCTAATGTAGAGTTTAGGAATTATTATCGTTGTTTCAAAATTGCTCTAAGCAACCTTCATTCCAACTAATATAGGTCAATAAATTTCATTTAAATAAGAAAAATTGGTTCAAAACGTAAATTTTGTAATGAGCTCTGAAATGTCAAATAATTATATTTTGACATGATTTTTAAAAATATTACTTGATAATCAAAATTTTAGTAAAAAAACTTATTTAATAATCAAAATTTTAATATAAAAACTTATTTAATAATCAAAATTTTAATCGAAAAACTTAAATAAATTCCTTGCGGGAAAATGAAATTTCATTGATATGAGAAGAAATTCAATAATCATCTGGTTATAAGAAAATTATCTCTAGGAAAAAATTTCCATGTTTAAATGTGATACATTTAATCAATTTTAGGTAAATTATTATGATCCAGAGAAGGTGCACTATCTTGTTGGCATGGTAGGAAATCGATAGTAGTAAAAAAGATTTACATCTACATCACCTTGAAGCTTTGTTTTAGTTTTAAATTTGACCAGTGCTTTATTTCTCTACTAAAAGTCTTCCATTATTTAATTGTTCTCAAGCTTTGTATAAGTATTTTAACATCAATAACACCTTTTTTCCTTCAAAACAACCCACATTAATTCCCAATCTATAGAGTTGAAAACATTCTCCGCCAACAGTTTTGGGGAGTTCTGGTAATCAATCCAGTTCCTGCCACATTCAATGCTTTTCCAAATTCCAAATAGTAACATGAATGAACACAAACATGCCCTTTCCCAGATTTTATTATGACATGGTGATTGTGTTGAATGTTCTTTGGCAAATTTTACTTGGATTTGGTTGGAATGAATGTTAAGTGGAACACCCCATCAATTGAGTCAAGATATGCTTAGTTGGAAAGTCGGTTGATGGGGGCATAGCATGGAAGGTGTATGTAGACGCCATACACATGGTATGTACTAGTGCATCTAGATGACTGGATAGTTGCCTCCAAGCTCCAAGTCCACATACCTATGTACTTTCAATTACCTTTAAAGTCTCTCCAAATTGAACTTTTCAATATGCTTTTTATCATCCCACAACCTAAAACTTATTTTGGTTAGCCATTTGTGGATTGCTTGGAAATTTAAAGGGAATTGTAAACATTTGGTAATTTTATCTTCATGTTGGTTGATAGGTAACTAGCCTAGAACAATAATAATGTATTATTATTAAATAGATTTACAAGCAACAGTAAACAACTATAATATTCTTCAGGAAAGGTATGATACTTTTAAGGCCCACAAGTGTACTTTGTGCCCCAAACCATGTTTAGCCCATAAGTAGTTTACAATATATGAGACTACATAGTATCAGTACCTTGTACCCCAAATTGTGTTTAGCCCACAAGCAGCTTACAATATATGAGACCACCCACCCAATACTGCTCGACTATGCTTAAAATAAAAAATAAATAAATAATCATTTGTTAAAAAAGTATTACTCCAAATTTTAGAAATTTTTATTGGTGTATCCTTTGTGCCCTTAACTACGGGTACAATTATTAGTTATGCTCGCTATGGCGAGGAAGGTTAGAGAGTAAGGCCAAAGACCTACAACAATGACTAAGACAAACACAAGTATTTACTTGTGAATGGACTATCATAGTTGTCTATTGACCCCAAAAAATGACATTTTTTTACCGCCTTTTTATTCATACCCCAATTCATGTATTATTTTCTAATTTTAAATGTAAACCATGGCCATATTCTTTTCATAGGGAATAATGAATTAGTGATTACTTAGATTGGAATGAACAAGAAATTATTGTCAATGCATTCATCAAATTTTCTTTTTCTTGGTGAAATTTAGTGCCATATTTATTGAGGGGTCACTTTTTATAACTCAAACATGTGACCCAATGTAAGGTAGGTCAGCTGCTTACTAGCCAAACCATTCACCATTCTTCACTATTCTCTAAACCTAAAGGGAAAAAAAGTCTCTTGATAACTCATACACATACAAACCCGAGTTTGACATGTCACTCAATGGTTTCGCTCCTTCAACTTCAAATATTCAACTTCCCCGCTATCGATAAGAAAGGTTTGAAAGCACACTTCATCCACATAAGAGAGTATATGATCTGAGCTGATCCAATGGCGCAAATTTGAAACTGGTCATTGAGTACTAAGTGCTTGAATGTTTTCACATGCATATTACTTACTAAATCTATCAGACACCATGTGCTTGTGTTTTCCAAACAAGGAGTGAGAGTTGTTGCATTAGGTCTCATAACAGTAATTAAAATAATATTCCTATTATCCATTGGCAAGTCCTAGGGAGTTTATTGCTACTAAAATAGGTTCAAGTCACACTGATATCCCAAAGATGACACCTCATTCCAAGTACCCATAACCGAAAAAAATAATCTTCCAAAAATAGAGGAACCAGTATCTTGATCATGTATAATCAAACAAAAAGCCTTACTGAATTTAGGGTCATAAAAATGGCCAAAAATGAAGGTGCATGCAGTTGCTAAGCCTATAGGCAATTTTGTTGGTTTAATTTTTAGATTGTTTGGAATCTACATGGAATTTTACTTTTCCATCCACAAAAAAGATAAGAACTAAAATATTTTCCACTTACACCTCATATGAACACTCCAAACTTTATGTTTGTTAAACCAAAAGTTAATTGTTTCAATAGTGTTGACATGTTTTCCTATGCACTAATGAGAGTATTTTCTGCATACAAATTTGAAGACTAAAATTGATAATATTTTTTTTAAAATCCCAAGGATCTATCCCAAGGGGTAACCATTATGTTCCAATCTCATTGTATACAAGTGAAAAATAATTTAAGATATCTTCAATTTGATCAAAACATATTACAATAATGGATTTAATGCTTACTCGTTATTCAAATGAATCTTATGCACCTCCCTTCAAATCTATATGGTACACTGCATAGACAAATTGAAAAGGCAAGATGTTAGGAACCTGTGCTTTACTCGTATTAGTGTAATAATTACTATGGATGCATATGCTTTGTAAGTCATCCCTTAGAGCTTATTCGAATTATCCCACATACAAGGGAAGTAGTAGTTGTTAGAATAGAGTTAGTATATAAGTGTTGAGGCCGAATAAAGGCATCCACGAATTCATTGTATTGAGCTTGCTCAAAGGAGGTTGCCCCCTCGAAGAGGCCTGCAATCAATATAAGCTTTATGTGTTTCTGTTATTGGTAAGAATTATTTAATTTTCACATATTTTGATTAAATCTATTGTAAGAGCTAATATGTTGTAGGAGTTTCATCACATTTGGTATCAGAGCGTGGCTTGAATCAACAGAATAGCATCTTACTCAATAGAGTGCAAAAGGAGGAGTCTTCTTTAGAGCATCGCTCCTTTGCTTCCAACTTCTCCTGTGGACCTAAGCTAGACTTTCCACGGTTCAATGGTACATATCCTACAGGATGGATATATCGAGCTGAACAATTCTTCAACCTCTACAATCTTATTCTGCAAACAAAGTCCCAATTGCTTCCTTTCATCTAGAATAAGAAGCACTTCAGTGGTACCGTTGGTATCTCAAGACAAATGATGAACCTGATTGGTCAACTTTTACATCCTTAATTTTGGGTGGGTTTGGTCCCTCAGCATTCGAGGATTTCACAAGAGCTCTCACCAAACTCTGTCAAACAGGTACTATTTGTGAATATCAGCTTGAATTTGAAAAACTCACTAATCACACTGAAGGGTTATCAGATGACTTCTTCAAAATTTGCTTTGTTAATGGCCTTAGAGAGCCGATCTTCTCAGAGGTAAAAATGTTTCAACCTAAAAATATGATGGATGCTTTGGGTCTGGCTAAGTTAGCAGAAGATAAACTCTCCACACAGCATCAACCTCCCACCTTTTTACCAGTAAAGAACACAGTGAATCAGCGGACAACCATAACCACACCAATCAAGCGCCTGACTGAGGTAGAGATGTGGGCTCATAAAGAAAAAGGATTATGTTACAATTGTGATGACAAATGGGTTAAGGGTCACAGGTGCGTCCAACAAAAACTTTACTTGCTAGATGTGGAGTCACCACTAGAACAAGACAGCAAGCTTGATATTCTAGAATTTCAAGATGCTCAAGATGAACCTGGCACTGAAGAGGACCCAGTGGTTCAAGAGACTCAACCTGAGATCTTAGTACATGTACTAGTAGGTGTCACCACTCCCCAAACCATGAAGGTCAAAGGGTGCTTCAAAAAGATCCCTCTCACAATCTTCATTGACTCGGGCAGTACTCACAATTTCATCGATCCTCGCATTGCTAAGGCGACAGACTACTTTATATACCCTTATTCTAGCTTTGAAGTCATCATTGCTAATGGGGGCACATTACCATGTAAAGGGAAGTGTCAAAATGTGCGTCTTGCAATCGGCGATTATAATTATCGCTCTAATATGTTTGCCCTACCCTTAGGAGGGTGTGATGTGGTTTTAGGGGCACAGTGGCTTCACACATTAGGACCTATTTTATGGGACTTCTTTGAGCTTTAGATGCAGTTCATAGATAATGGTCAGAAGCACACCTTAAAAGGGTTATTACCAAGCTCTGCTAGCATCATTAGTTCTCATTGCATGGAAAAACTTTTGAAAAAAGGCTCGCATGGGGTCATTGCATAGTTGCATTCCATTCAACTCCAGCACCCTGCTGCTTCTAACCACCCTACAGACTTACAAGCCATACTCGACAAACATGCAACCATATTTATAGAACTAGTAGAGTTACCCCCTTCACACCCTGAAGATCACCACATTCCTCTCCTTCTAGAAAGCATCCCACCCAACATTCGGCCATATCGTTACCCCCATCTGCAAAAGACTGAAATTGAGAACTTAGTCTGGGAACTCCTCAAGTCTAGAGTTATTCGCCCCAACACCAGCCCATATTCCTCCCTAGTGCTTCTTGTCCACAAAAAATATGGGTTGTGGCACATTTGCATTGACTTTCGAGCCCTTAACCACCTCACTATCATGGATAAATTCCCAATTCTTGTCATCGATGAGCTTCTTGATGAGCTCCATGGGGCCAAATTCTTCTCCAAGTTGGATATGCATTCTGGCTATCATCAAATTTGAGTGCATCCTGATGACATTCCCAAGATAGCCTTTCGTACACATGAGGGTCACTATGAGTTCCTTGTCATGCCATTTGGCCTTACAAATGCCCCTTCCACTTTTCAAGCACTCATGAATAAAATCTTTTGGCCTTTTCTCTGTCAATTTATTTTAGTTTTCTTTGATGACATTTTGATCTACAACTGCACATGGGCCGAGCATCTCCAAGATATTGACAGGGCATTACAATTGTTATCTGACAATCAATTATGTGCCAAGCAATCCAAGTGTTCATTTGGTCAAGAGGAAATTGACTATTTGGGGCACATTTTTTCAGCCAATGGGGTTCACATGGACCCAAAAAAAATTAGTGCTACGCAGAATTGGCCCCAACTAACCACCCTCAAGAGCCTTCGTGGTTTCTTAGGCCTAACAGGATACTATCACAAGTTCATCAAAGATTATGGAAAGATTGCAGCTCCTTTGACTTCCTTATTGAAGAAGGATGCTTTCACTTGGGGTGCAACAGTTGATCAGGCATTCATCCAACTCAAATAGGGTATGTGTAATACACCAGTTTTGGCACTACCAGACTTCACCAAAACTTTCACCATCGAAAGTGATGCTAGTGGCATTGGCTTGGGTGCTATTCTTCTCCCAAGAGGGTCGACCAATTGCCTTCACTAGTAAAGCCCTTTTTGGCCGCAATTTAGTTTTGTCTACATATGAAAAGGAAATGATGGCAATTTTACATGCAGTATAAAAATGGAGACCCTACTTACTGGGAAACCATTTTTGCATCAAAATTGATCATCAGAGTTTGAAATATTTCTTAGAACAACGGGTCTCATCCCCAGCTTAGCAAAAGTGGGTCAGCAAACTCATGGGTTATGATTATGAGATCACCTATAAGAAGGGAAAAGACAATTTTGTGGTTGATGCTCTCTCAAGAACCTTCGAGGACCAGCATTCTCTCTCTGCCATCTCCATGCCCATTCCTAAATGGTTGGAATCTGTCCAACAAGGGTATGCAAATGATCCCTCCTTATGCCACCTCATTCATCAATTGGCCACTAACCCCTTTTCAGTACCACATTATTCATGGGATGGTGCTTCTCTATGATACAAGGGTCATTTGGTGCTTCCCCAAATTTTAGACCTACATCAGGCTATCTTCTATGAAATCCATGCTTCCCCCTCAGCAGGGCACTCATGGTTTCTCAAAACTTATGAGTGGGCATGTCAACACTTTTTTTGGAAAGGCATGAAAACTGAAATTAAACAAATGGTGGCCGAATGTGAAACCTGCCAACGACACAAAGGTGAAACCACATTGACTCCCAATTTGCTCGCACCCTTGCCCATTCCTACTAGGATCTGGATAGATATTTCCATGGATTTCATTGAGGGCCTCCCTAAATCTGGGGGAAATATAGTGATCATAGTCATAGTCGATCGCCTCTCCAAATATAGTCATTTTTGTGCACTCAGCCACCCATACACAGCCTCCACAGTTGCACAGGTTTTCTTGGATCAGATCTTTCATCTTCATGGCATTCCTTCTTCAATTGTCTTAGATCGTGATGCCACTTTCACTAGCCATTTTTGGATGGAACTATTTCGTCGCACAGGCACACAGTTGAGAATGAGCTCTGGGTACCACCCATAAACAGATGGCCAGACAAAAATTGTCAATAAATGCTTGGAGACCTTCCTTCGTTGCTTTGCTTCAGAAAAACAACATCAATGGGCCTAGTGGCTTCCCCTAGTTGAATGGTGGTACAATAACTCATACCACACTTCCACCAAAATGACTCCCTATGAAGCAGTTTATGGTCAAGCACCGCCACCACTTCTTCCATATCATCCTGGTAGCTCACCAGTTCAGGCAGTTGACACTACTCTTCGAAATCGGGATCAGATTCTCTGCACCTTGTGAGACAATCTCCACATGGCACAAAATCGAATGAAGCAGCAGGCTGATCAACACCACTCTGAGCGTACCTTTCAACCTGGTGATATGGTCTTTCTTCATTTGTAACCATACAAGCAATCATCACTAAAACAAAAAGGGCACCAAAAGCTTGCTCCAAAGTTTTATGGGCCATATAAGGTTCTCCAAAAGATTGGGTCATTTGCTTACAAGTTAGAGCTTCCACCTTCCTCCCAAGTTCATCCCATCTTTCATGTCTCCTGTTTGAAACAAGTTCTTGGATCCAACATCTGAGTGCAAACAGTTTTACCAGCACTTGATAATGAAGGCTCCATCTTTCTCGAGCTAGAAACAATCTTGGACAGGCACACCTGCCAACTTCGATCCCACTCCATCACAGAGGTCTTAATCCAATGGCACAACATGCAACCAGAAGATGCAACATGGGAACCACTCTTCCAAATTCAACAATAATTCCCACATTTGAAGCTTTGAGGGCAAAGCTTTTTTTAAGAGGGAGGGGATGTTAAGAACCCGTGCTTTACCCGTATTAATGTAATAATTGCTATGGATGCATATGCTTTGTAAGTCATCCCTTAGAGCTTATTCGAATTATCCCACATACAAGGGAAGTAGTAGTTGTTAGAATAGAGTTAGTATATAAGTAAGTGTTGAGGCCGAATAAAGGCATCCATGAATTCATTGTATTGAGCTTGCTCAAAGGAGGTTGCCCCCTCGAAGAGGCCTGCAAACAATATAAGCTTTCTATGTTTCTGTTATTGGTAAGAATTATTTAATTTTCGCATATTTTGATTAAATTTGTTGTAAGAGCTAATATGTTGTAGGAGGTTCATCACACAAAAAAATTACAAATCCTCTAGTATAAAAGATGAATAGCCCAATCTCAAGGACATCTTATAATAGAAGATAAAAGAACTTTGGTAGGTTAGCTTAAGAGATGGTTGAATGTACTACATAAGTTCCATAAATTCTCTTTCAGCCTTGAAGGAACATTAATTTCATCTATGTACTCCAACTACAATCAATAAAATATATGAGGAAAAGACCATATTCTAAATCTTGCATATATACATGTTTCTAAGAATTCAATATGAGCAGTCTGGTCAATGAAATTATTCAAGCTTCCAGCCTGAGAAGTGGTATCAAAGTTCACATTACAACATATAAAATGGTGTTTACTAATAGTAGGCATTAATATTTGATCTAAGAAATTTTTCCAGATAGCTCTATAAGCCAGTCCATTCTTAGAGTCTTGCATGGCTGCTTGACATATTGTAAGACATGTTGAATGGTAGGGGACATAACTATCATGTTTGGTCACATATGCATTACTCCAGGGTCACACCATTTATGTATTTGGAAAGATATATTAGCTAGTAGAAACAAATGAAACAAAATATCAAAGATAAGTAAAAAACAACCTGTGGAGAGGAAAGCAAAATTATATTTTGGAAATGCTCAATATTTTTTTCTTGAATCAAAAATTACATAACAAGATTAGATTAGCAGGTTTTTTCATATAAAGTTTCTTCATATAATCAAACTAGGGAATAATAGAAAAGACCAATTCTGAGTTCTAGATTAATGGACTATAATTTGTATATATTTCGAAATAGTAAAATGAGATTGAGTAAATTTAAAGTGAAACCTGGCTCAACCTGAAAAGAAAATAATTATGAGTATTTGTTTGATATGTAAATGTTAGTTGGTGCATACAAGGAGATCCTTTGAGCTTTTTTAAAAGCCATAAACTAGAGATAAACAAAGTGTTTAAATTTTAAAAGTAACCTAAATGACATCCCGAGATAGACATAAAGGTATGTAGGTTGTTCAAGTAGGGCTTCATTACAGCATCTAGAACATGCACAATAAAATAAAGTTTTAAAAGGTTGAACAATTGAAACCAATGCCTCACCATATATTGGAACAAATAAAAAGGCTTATATTTCATATATTAGAGAATATAAATATATAATCAACTCTGTTGATGATATTTCCAATCGAATATCCAACAAAACTTAGCCTGAAGCTACCATAAGTGGCCTTTTACAAAGTTGAACTAAATTTCATTTTTAAAAACTGTGAAACTTCTTGTGTTAACCTTTGCCCAAGTTCTCTTAAATCATCAGTGGTTATAACTTCATTAGCCTTTGACATGACAATCTCTACACCTGGATCAATCAAGAGCCATTGGTTTTGGACTAACTGTAAATCTAGATGATGACCCTGTCAAACAAATATATGTTACATTGAGGAACCCCTAGATTGCATGCATGCAAAATTAGAGTAACATATAACATGTAAATATTAGACCTTAATAAGTCTCCAGATCTTCATTTTGTATTGCGAGAGAATTTTCACATAACACGTTGACAATGAATGCCAAATAAAATCAAAGAATATTTTGTTGTATCAATTCTTTTGCAATGTATTTATGACTTTCAACAATATTCAAGGTAGGTCCGTGTGGGTAGACAACGAGACAGGCTCACATGGCTCTCCACTAAGGTATATGACAGTCATGCACAAGAAATTACCCCTTTCTGTGAAATATTTCTAAATTTTTTGAGCCCTGTGTCTTGCACAGCCTGCCACTATATTTATTTTTTATTGACAAATCTGACATGATACTGTGGATGACATCATTCATTTTCCCCTTAATAACATGTAAAAGCTCTGAGCCAATGAGAATAAAGATAAATCAAATTTTCCCTAATTTTTGTTAAGAAATGTATAACCAAATTTTGGACAAATGCAATTTTTTAATGCATGAAAAACAATGCATTCTCATTGGTCCAAAATGCAAAGTTTAATGGAGGGTTAATACAAATTGAAGTCTTTAGTGACTAATAACATGGTGATATCAAAAGATTGGCATTGGCAAAACATGAACATAAAACCAATCATGTTATGTTCATTGGTAATGTTAAAATCTTAGCTTTGGAAGGATATTGGAAAGATAAAAGAACTATAAAAGATATTGAAATCAAGAAGCTTCCTCGCAATCTTAACAAGGATGATAACTTTAAGCTTAGCCAAACTTGGAATCACCTAATCCACAAACTAAACCCTATTGTGTTTAGGTGGATTTTTCCCTCCCTCCTCACTCAAACAAATGTTTATTTAATCATTTTATCATTAATTTATTAATACTTAATCAATCATCAATCATTATGCTAAGAAGCGTAACCTACAAAGGTAATAGGGTAAGGAAGGCTATGTGTCATGTCCATGAAAAAAACTCACATCGTTATTATTTTATTACTTTTTTTTTTCCCCATGAATTTTTTTTAACTTCATATTAAAGGAAATAATAAATTTCATTTCAAAGATGCATACCAATATTCCAAAGGAGAAAAAATGATGAAGAAAAATAAGAGAGGCGACTAAAAAAAAAGGTCATAAGGACCCAAGGCCAAGAAGCACCTCTCCACAAGAAGTCACACCAAAATGAGACCACAACATAATCTACAATCTAAAGAAAATATCAATGTATGTATCCTCACCAAAGTTAAAACAAATCTTGATTGACCAAAACACTGCCATACACTCTACCACAAAATGTAAAACCAAAATAAATGTTGATTGACAACCCTCCGAAGGTCCACATATCCCTTGGATTTAGTAGAATGAATTAGTGCAAAATTAGAAATCAATGTCAATATCCAACAATCAACTACCAACAAGAATTAAAGCTTAGATAACCTGACCAGGAGCCAACATACCCATAAATCAAAGCACACTACTAGATGAAAAAGTGCAAGAGAAAAAATCATTTGCTACAAGAATAAATAATGATGTGTATTTAAATAACCACCCAAAACCACCAAAATAGAGAAAACTAAGATAAACAAAGCATAATCGTTAGGATATCAATCATGTGCATTGAATCTATGACTGCATTAATCATCAGACACAAACAAATTAAATACTTCTAAGTTGTCCCTCTCTATGTATTCATATATGACCCATAGGTCTGCCTCCAAGTGCAACCCCTTTTGGTGAGAAAATTTTCCACCGTATTTAACTCCCTATAGACATGCATACAAGAAATGGTAGTGAAAGAGTAACATTTTATTCATCTGAGTAAAGTGGTTGTAAGCACATATTATCCATTTTATAAACCCCCATTACCCAATTGATGACAACTACTGAGTCCCCAAGTGTTGTAAGTAGTTACTAAGAGGGGAGGGGGGGGGGCACGTTTGAATCAATTTCACAACAATGACCATTCAATTCCATTTACCATTTCATGAAGCATACATTCACATAAGAGACCAATGCATAAGCAAATAACTATAGAAGCATACAAAAGAACATAAGAAATATGTGGGAAACCCTCTTAGGGGATAAAACCCACTAAACCATGCACATTGACTACTATCATATAATGACAAGATTCAACATGTAGTGAAACACCCACTTCATAATGAGCTCCAACTCCTACTTAGTTAAGTACCCACCCAACTAGTATTCTGCAAGCTCCAACTTGTAAGGAGGGTCCAACCCCCTAGGAAGCCAAGCACCAACTTAGATATATAAAATATTTGATCATCTTGAACACCTATTTCTAACTCTTCAATTGATGACAACCTCTTTTCTTTTCACTCTTTCCCCTTCACTCTCACTCAAATAACCTCTAGGGCTCACTTGTTCAATATACCTCTTTTAGGCTTATTAGGTCCAATGACCTATGGATCCACATACATAAAATTGGTTAGATATACATGAATAATATTATTCACCCTCACATAGTCCTCAATGACCTTCCTTTGATCCTTTAATGATCTCTTTTCTTCGCTTCATTCCACTCACACTCAACTAGACAAATAGGCCAATTAGGCCTTGCCTTTATCCATATTGGTCGACCAATGTATTTAAACCAATTATATCACACTTTAAATAGGTCCATAAATATGTTACATATGAGAACCAAACACTCTATAAGTCAGTTATAACATATAGAGGCTAAAACTCAATTAATCCTAATAAAGACCTAATGGAATTATCCCTTCTTTAAGGCACACGTCACCCTTGAACTACTTGGCCCATATTTAGATTCCAACAACACTTTAAAAACTTTAAATATTAATTTAATATGTCTATCATAATCTCTCATTGGGTCCTCACTACCTGGAAATCCATTTCACACCATGAACCTATCAATTAGGTCTTATCGCCTTTTAGGCCTTCACACACAAAAAAGTTTGTCTCTTAGAACTTAAGAATACAATCATTATTATCAATAAAAACACTTGAAAAAACACATTAATATATCATTCATGAATTTATAAACCTCTCCATGTCCATTGAACTCCTTCACTCAGGGTTTAATCATCCAAAATCACCTCTATAACAGGCTCACTCAATTTTGGTCAAACACAATCAAAGTATTGTCAAACATATTAACTCTCCAAAATTGAATATGAACACAATAGGAATTAAAATTAACCTTTGATACTTATTTTACATCTTCAAACCCATGTATTTCCTCAACTCAGGTCAAACAACTTCAAACTCACTTCTTTAAACTGACCACTCAGACTGCTTATAGCCTCCAAAAGTACAGTCGTGAATCAACTTATTATTTACACTTGAAAGAACACTTTAATGACATATAATACACGTAATTGGTTAATATGAGGTATTTTTTTCATTATCCATTAGTTAAATCTCTTGTCTTAGCATCAATCATTGGTCTAACAGACCAATCTATCAGACCACTCTCACGCTGTGCATACATAGCTAGACAAACCTTTTTGGCTTTCATGATTTGAATTCTTAAAGCTATATCTTTACCTTAAATAAAGAATTAATTTTTAGTTTAACTCATGAGCCAAAATATTATGTCCATTTTATGCATCAAATTTTTTCATAAGGACTCAAACACATCACTTACCTTAACACACCTGAAATAGTCAATTTGGCTTAAGAACATAGTCATAGTGAACATGATTCCTAACACCTATAAGATCACTTCCTTGACCTCAAAATTAATTAAAAATTTTCTTAGACATACTTATCATGCATTCAAGCACTAAAACATATATTTCTAATAACAAATATGAAACATATGGATCAACTTTTAGAACACACACCTTCACAATTTATCTTACTTAGACAAGTCACTTTGTGATCACCTTCTAGCCTATGTATGAGTATCATCAACACTTTAAATCAAGTGAATAGGATTAATAGGTGTTGAAAAAAAACCCCAAATAATTTTATCCATCCCTAGTCACTTGCATGTCATTCCTAAATAGGTTCTCACTCAATCTTGGTTTCCTTCATTATTTTTGTTGTCTATAATCTAGAGATAGGTCATCTTTATTGATCAAAATGATTGAAAAAATATATGTTTCTTCCCATAATAACTTCATGTACATCATTAAAAATTATTTAACTTCAAACTCCAATTATTTTTATGTGTTGACTCAATCAACCCTTCTTGTAGCACCAAATTCTTCAAAAACAAGCTCTTTTATGTACCTTCTACTTACTGCCCTAACACACCATTACCACCTGGAGGTGCCTAGAGTAGTCATATATATATATATATATATATATATATATATATATATATATATATAATACAAACATTAAAAAATATTTTATAATATATTTTTGGCACTATCAACAAGATTTATCCAATTAGGTCATTAATAGGGTTTATAGGAGGGTTTTGACTAGTTTACATTCTTAACAAATGTTCATAAAGCTTTATATCTAAAACCACTTCAAAATGCTTGGAAAACCTTATTAGGTCCATATTCCATCTCTCCAAAAATTATAAAGTCACCGTGAAAAGTATAAATGTGCCAACGAGCATCAAAACTTTCTTCTCAAGCTCTCATTTCTTCATTATAAGCACTCAAGAAACTTCAAAACCACTCTCAGACATTTTTCTGCAAACTTATGACTTAAAATTTGACATACACCTCCAAGACAACATAATATATCTATGTTAACACTCACATTTGTCATATTGTACTTATAACTAATCAACCTATCTCATTTGGTCAGGCCTACCTAGGCTTACATACCCTTGAGATCACCAAAACACTATTCATTCACCTTTGTCTTCATTCCTTGACTTGTAAATACATAGATACATTAGATAAAACTTTTTATATAATGAAAAGAACTCACATTAGCTCACAAGTCACCAATCCTACTCAAACTAATGTATTAGGCCACCTAGGTTCATAAGGCTAAGCCTAGATGCAAGCCCTTAATGAATGACCTCTCTTCAAGCTTCCTTTTTACCAAACCACCTTGAACTTCTAAAAGACCACCCTTGTATCTTAAAAATCATCTCACTACACTCTAGAATATCCTACAACCTTGTCATATCATTATCAATTGATCAAGACAACTCAAACCACATGGATCACTTATCAAGCACACAAGGCCTTCTTATCACTTCATGATATTATCCTTCGTCAATGACATCACCACTTTGTCACTACCTTTGACATCAATGACAACACTTTTTCCAATAATCTCCCCCTTTTTCATTGATGGCAACCTCTTTCTCTCCTTCTCCCCCTTTAACATTAATGACAAAGTAAACTAAACAACAATTAAACTCCCCTTAACATCATGCATGCATTCAAATATACTTTGGGTGCTCAAGATACTCACCCACCTTTCATGCACATGTATGAATAATTGATCCCCCTTGACATACACATCTTGATCATCTTCTTCATGTACCAAACCTATATTTTTGTGTTATTTTACTAGGTAGCTTGTCTTTGGATTCTCACTCACTCTTGCTTACCTAATCCTTGGACCTATTTACTTAAATAGATTAAAATACCCCCCATGTATATACATGAATATTAAATACATTTTCAAAAATATGACTTGGTTTGATCAAGTCATCATATCAAATTTCATGACTTGTCTCTTGAGATTAGATCTATAGTAGACTTTTCCATCATGACATAAGCTTTAAACTAGAACATCTTACATATGATCACCCTCACAACATACACATATATTCAATCCTCTCAAACTATCTGAGTTAGCTCCCCCTAACTCCATGCTCCATCTAGAAAAATTCATCTTCAACAAGTCTCCTCAATGAACCAACAATGAAACTTAATGGCCCATACTACCCTCACCAAGGTACTGAACCATGTCAAATACTTCATTACCAACTTCTATAAGCCTCCTCCATGATTTAAACAACTTCTAATCATCCTCTATCATTATGAGGGAACCATTAGCCTTCATCTAACCAATAGGTCTCATGAAGACCTGATCAACATGGATCCACTCCTTCTCACTTTACCTTTATCCTCTTGGATCAATTAAACCACCTCAAGCAGGCTTGAATAAATTCATAACATGGAAAATTAACTCCTCATGACATCAACAAGCAATCAATGATCCTTAGATCATTCTCCCTTTTTGAAACATCTCATCTACAAGGCATAGACTCAAAGGCAACTTTTGAAACAATATTCTCTGCAATAGTCACACTCAAAATCCTGTCAAGAAACTCATAACAACTTTAAAACCTTATATAATATCAAAAACATGCCATAAAATTCCTCTATAACGTTATGAAGTCATCTTGATGCATCTAGAACACTACAACCTTCAATATACTCTTTAATTTGACTAAAAAAATAATCTTTTGCATACTCACAGTTAGACTTTGCTTATGATGACACATAACTTGTCATTTTAAGAACATTGGTGATATTTTTATGACCTTTTCAATAAGTCAGTCACTCATTGAAACATGTACAGATCATAAAAAAACTCTAACAATACTACCAATGATCTCATAGACCATTCTTCGACTCATCCATTACACCATTTGAATCTTGCACCTTAGGCACCTCCTTGAGCTCAAACATGCATTCCAAACATGGACATTACTAAAGGAAACCTTGCACTTAATCCATTCAACACTCATAGAGCTCTAAGAAATATGAACATGTTTATTTACCTTGAAAAACACACACCTAGGGTTTGAAGAGGCAAAGCACTTTGAAACACTCAATCCTCTACCTTTCACCTCTTGAGGTACCTCTTCCTTTCAGGGATCAAAATTGATCATGTACAAAGCTTACATAGATACTATATGAATTTAAAAACATTGTCACACATTTTCAATGTGACTTTATGAAGTCACCAACATATCAAAAACCATTTCTCATTTAGACAACCCTGTCATGTAACTCAAGGAACTTTGATGCTTACTCTCAAGGCACATATAAGATGATAACAACACTCTTGAAACATATCTAGTCCTTAAAACTCAAGGATAAAAAATTTAACAGGAAGATATTGGTCTTGAGGACCAATCATCAACTCTTATGAACCTTTTCCTTATAAGACACTTGCACATACCTCTACCTATAATGCTAGCTAACCAAGAGACCACCTTGGAGTTCCTTGATTGTACCTTTCTCTTAATATGTCTTTAGAGTCCCACTATATATAAACTTAGGTTTGATCTTGGATTTTTATTCAACATGATCCTTCTTATTCAACCTTGCTAATACCATTGTGCATACTTCAATCATGATCTTCAAAAACTTATCCATCACTACAAACAAGATGAACTTTGTCCTCATCACACTTTAAGCTACTTAGGATCACTTGTAGGCCAAGCCTCCAAAAGGTTTGGATATAATACCAATATTTTGGAAGTAAATAATGAGTGGGGGGGGGGGGGTGAATCAGTTGCACAACAATGATAATTCAATTCCATTTACCATTCTATAAAGCATGCATTCAATAAGAGATCAATGCATAAGCAAACAACTACATAAGCATACAAGAGAACATAAGAGATATGTGGTAAACCCTCTTGGGGGATAAAACCCACTGAACCATGAACATGGACTACTATCCTATAATTATAGGATTCAAAATTTAGTGAATAACACACTTCACAAGGAGATCTAATCCCTACCTAGTTGAGCACCCACCTAACTAGTCTTCTGCAAGCTCCAACTTGCAAGGAGGATCTAACCCCCTCGGAAACCAAGAACCAAATTAGATACCTTGAATCTTAGATCATATTTAACACCTATTTTTTACTCTTCAACTGATGATGACCTTCTTTGTTTTCACTCTTTCCCACTCACTCTCACTCAAATAGCCTCTAGGGCTCACTTGCTTAATATGCCTCTTTTAGGCTTATTAGGTCCAATGACTTGTGGATCCACCTGCATAAAATTGATTAGATATGAATTATTGATCTTATTCACCCTATTATGGTCATAATTCACCTTCTTCTACTCCTTCAATGAGCTCTTTTCTTCGCTTCATTCCATTCACACTCAACTAGATAAATAGGCCAATTAGGCATTGCCTTTATACCGCACACTTCATCTAGCCCATATTGGTCAGAAAAAATCCTTAACCCACTTATATCACACTTAAAATATGTCCATACATATGTTACATATGATAACCAAACACCCTATAGTTTGGTTATAACCTATAAAGGCTAAAACTCAATTAGGCCTAATATAGACCTAATGGAATTAACCCTTCTTCAAGGCACACATTACCCTTGAACTCCTTGGCCCATATTTAGCTTCCAAAAACACTTAAAAAACTTAAAATATTAATTTAATAGGTCCATCATAAGCTCTCATTATGTCCTTACTACCTATAACTCCATTTCATAACTTGAACCTATCAATTAGGTCTTCTTGCCTTTTAGGCCTTCACACACAAAAAAATATGTCTCTTAGAATTGAAACATACAATCACTTTTATAAATAAATAAAATTTAAAAAACACATAAATGGAGAATTCATGACTTAATAAACCTCTCTATGTCCATTGTACTCCACTCAAGCTTTAATCATCTAAAATCACCTCTGCAATAGGCTCACTCAGTTTTGGTCAAGAATAGTCAAAATACAGTTTAGCATCTTGAATCTAAAAAATTTAATATGAACATAAAAGGAATTAAAATGAATTATAATGAACCTTTGATACTTCATTTACATCTTCAAACTCATTTGTTTCCTTAACTTATGTCAAATAACTTCAAACTCACTTCTTCAAAATGACCACTCAGACTACATGTAGCCTCCAAAAGTACAATCACGAATCAACTTGTTATTTGTAATTTAAAGAACACTTTCATGACATATAATCCACATAAATTTTTCCTTTGAGTTATTTATATCATTATACATATATTAAATCTCTTTTTTTGGCATCAATCATTGGTTTAATAGACCACTCTCACACTATGCATATACAGCTAGACAAGCCTTTTTGGCTTTCAAAATTTCAATTATTAAAATTATCTATTTTCATTAAATAAATAATTAATGGTTATTTTAAATAAATAATAATAATATTACATCCATTTTATTCATCACATTTTGTCATAAGGACTCAAACACATCACTTACCTTAGCACACCTAGAACTGTCAATTTGGCTTAAAAACATAGTCATAGTGAACACGATTCCTAATACCTATAGGATCAATTCCTTGAAATATAAATGCATTTAATAGGTTCTTAAAAATAATTATCACACCTTTAAACACTAATACTTATATGTCTAATAGCAAATCTAAAACATATGGATCAACTTCTAGAACACACACCTTCATAGTTTATCTTACTCAAACAAGCCACTTTGTGATCACCTTATAGCTTATGTATGAGCATAATAAACACTTAAAATCAAGGTAATAGGATAAATATGTCTTGAAAAAATACCCATATCATTTTATCCATCCCTAGTCATTTTCACATCACCCTAAACAGGTTCTCACTCAATCTTGGTTTCCTTCACTATTTTTACTGTCTGCCATCTAGCAATAGGTCATCTTTATTGATCAAAATGATTGAAAAAAATATGTTTATTGACATAATAACTTCATTTAAATCAATAAAAAGTATTTACAGTCAACCTCCAATGATTTTTATGTGTTGACTCAGTCAACCCTTCTTGTAACACTAAATTATTTAGAAACAAGCTCTTTTATGTACCTTTTACTTACTGCCCTGACACACCATTACTACCTAGAGGTGCTTTGAGGATTCCTATACAACATCTAAACATAAAATAATATTTTATAATCCATTTTTGGCACTAGGCAACAATATTTCTCCAATCAAGTCATTGAGAGGGTTTATAGGAGGGTTTTGACCAATTTACATACTTAACAAATGTTCATAAATATCTATACCTAAAACCATTAAAAAATGCTTGGAAAACCTTATTAGGTCCATATTCCATCTCTCCAAAAATACTTAGGTCACCATGAAAATTCTAAACATGCCAAAGAACATCAAAACTTTCTTCTTGAGCTCTCATCTCTTCATTCTCAGCACTAAAGAAACTTTAAAACCACTCTTAGGCATTTTACTGCAAACTTATGACTTCAAACTTGGTATACACCTCCAAAACAACATAATAGATATCTTTCAACACTCAAATTTGCCATATTATACTTATAAATGATCAATCTATCTCATTTTGTCAGACTTGCCTAGGCTTGCATACCTTTGAGATCACCAAGACATTGTTCATGTACCTTTATCTTCATTCCTTGACCTATAACTACATAGATACACTAGATATAACTTGTTATTTCATGAACAAAACTCAAATTAGCTAACAAGTCACAAATCCTACTCAAACTACTTCATTAGGCCACCTAGGGTCATAAGGCTAAGCCTAAATGCAAGCCCTTAATGAATGACCTCTCTTCAAGCTTATTTATTACCAAACCACCTTGAACTTCTACAAGACCACTCCTGTAGCTTACAAAGCATCTCACTACACCTGATAATATTTTACAAGCCTATCATATCATTCTCCATTAATCAAGATAACTCAAACCACATGGATCACTTATTAAACACAAAAGGCCTTCTTGTCACTTCATGATATCATCCTTCATCAATGACATCACCACTTTGTCATTACCTTTAACATCAATGACAACACTTTTGCCAACAATATCCCCCTTTGCCATTGATGACAAACTCTTTTTCTCCTTCTCCCCTTTTGACATTAATGATAAAGTGGACTAAACAACAACTAAGCTTCCTTTAACATCATGCCTATATTAAAATATAATTTAGGTGCTCAGTATACTCACCTACCTTTCATGCATATGGATGAACATTTTCTCCCCTTATGACATACACATCTTGATCATCTTCTTCATGTACTAAACTTGTACCTTCTTGTTATTTTATTGGGAAACTTATCATTGGATTCTCATTCACTCTTGCTTACCTTATCCTTGGACCTATTTACTTACAGAGCTTACAAGATCCCCCTATGTCCATACATGAATATTTAATACAATTTCAAAAATATGACTTGGTTTGATCAAGTCATCATATTAACTTTTGTGACTTATCTCTTAAGATTGCATCTATAACAGATTACTCCATCATGACTTAAGCTTGAAACTAAAATATATTACATATGCTCCCCCTCACAACATGCACATCTCTTCAAGCCTATCAAAGTATCTGAATTATCTCCCCCTAACTCCATGCTCCATCTAAAAAAAGTCTTCTTCAACAAGTCTCCTCAATGAACCAACAATGAGACTTAATGGCTCATACTATCCTCACCAAGGTACCAAACCATGTCAAATACTTCATACCAACTTCCATAAGCCTCGTCTATGCTTTAGACAACTTCTAATCATTCGCTATCAATATGAAGGAACCATTAGCCCTCATGTTTCCAATAAGTCTCATGAAGACCTAATCAACATGGATCCACTCATTATTGCTTACCTCTATCCTTTTAGATAAATTAAACCACCTCAAGGAGGCTTGAACAACTTCACAACATGGAAAATTAACTACTCATAACATTAGAAAGCATTCAATGATCCTTAAATCATTCTCCCTTTCTGAGACATCTCATCTACAAGGCACATACTCAAAATCAAATTTTGAAACAACATTCTCTATAATAGGCACACTCAGAATCCTATCAAGAAACTCATAACAACTTAACAACCTTAGATGATATCAACAACATGCCATCACATTCCTCTATGACCTTATGAAGTCATCTTGATGCATCTAGAACACTGCAACCTTCAAGATACTCTTTAATTTGACCAAAAAAATAATCTTCTGCATACTCACATTCAAACTTTGCTTATGATGACATAGAACTTATCATTTTAAGAACACTGATGATATTTTTATGACCTTTGAAACAAGTCAATCACTCATTAAAACATCTACACATCATAAAAAACTCTAACAATACTACTAATGATCTCATAGACCATTCTTCAACTCATCCATTCCACTGTTTTGAATCTTACACCTTAGACACCTCCTTGATCTCAAACATGCATTCCAAGCATGTACATTACTGAAGGAAACTTTACACTTAATCCATGTAATACTAACAGAGCTCCAAGAAATATGAACAAGTTTATTTACCTTGCAAAACACACGCCTAGGATTTGAAGTGGTAAAGCACCTTCAAACCCTCAATCCTTTTCCTTTCACCTCTTGAGCTAGCTCTTCATTTCAGGGATCAAAACTAATCATGCATAGAGCTTACATATATACTATGTGAATTTGAAAACACTATCACACATTTCCAATATGACCTTATGAGGTCACCAACATATAAAAAGCCATTTCTCATTTAGACAACCCTGTCATGTAACTCACAAAACTTTGATGCTTACTCTCAAGGCACATATAACATGATAAAAACACTCTTGAAACATCTCTAGTCCTTAGAACTCAAGGAAAATTTACCAAGAATATATTGGTATTGAGGACCAATCATCACCTCTTATGAACCTATGCCTTCTAGGACACTTGCACATACCTGTACCTATCATGCTAGTAGACCAAGAGACCACCTTGGAGTGCCTTAACTGTACCTTTCTCTCAATATGTCTTTAGAGTCATTTTTTATATCAACTTAGGTTTGATCTTGGATTTAGATTCAACACGATCCTTCTTATTCAACCTTACTAATACCATTAGGTAGACTTCAATCATGATATTCACAAACTTATCCATCATTGCAAACAAGATGAACTTTGTCCTCATCACACTTTAAGCTACTTAGGATCACTTGTAGGCTATCAAGCCTCCTCCAAAATGTCTAGTTATAATTCTAATTTTTTGAAGTATCAACAAAGATGGGAGGTGAATCAGTTGCATAACAATGACCATTTAATTCCATTTACCATTTCATGAAGCATACATTCACATGATATATCAATGCACAAACAAACAATTACATAAGCATACAATAAAACACAAGAGAAATGTGGGAAACCTCTTGGAGAATAAAACCCATTGAACCATGCACATGGAATACTATCCTATAATGACAATATTTAACATTTAGTGAAGCACCCACTTCACAAGGAGCTCCAACCGCTACCTAAGTGAGCACCCACCCAACTAGTCTTCTACAAGCTCCAACTTGCAAGGAGGCTCCAACCCCATAGGAAACCAAACACCAAATCAGATACCTTAAATATTTCATCATATTTAGCACCTATTCCTAACTCTTCAACTAATTATGACCTCCTTTCTTTACATTCTTTCCCCTTCACTCTCACTCAAACAACCTCTAGGGATCACTCATTCAATATGCCTCTTCTAGGCTTATTAGGTCTAATGACCTATGGATCAACCTATATAAACTTGGTTATATATGAATGATTTATATTATTAACCATATTATGGTTCTTAATGACCTTCCTCTTCTCTTTTAATGAGCTATTTTCTTCACTTCATTCCACTCACAATTAACTAGATAAATAGGCCAATTAAGCCTTGCCTTTATACCACACACTTCATCTAACCCATATTGGTCAGATAAGATCATTAAAATGCTTGGATCACACTTAAAATAGGTCCATACATATGTTACATATGAGAACCAAACACTCTATAGGTCGGTTATAACCTATACAGGCTATAACCTAATGAAAATAACCCTTCTTCAAGGCACACATAACCCTTGAACTCCTTAGCCCATATTTAGCTTCCACCAAAACTTAAAAAAAATCAAATAATAATTTAATATGTCCATAATAATCTCTTTTTACCCATTGTAACTTCATTTCACACCTTGAACCTATCAATTAGCTTTTCTCGCCTTTTAGGCCTTCACACACATAAAAATCTATCTCTTAGAACTGAAGCATACAATCACTTTTATCAAGAAAAACACTTGAAAAAACATATGAATATATAATTAATGACTTATAAAACCTATCCATTTACATTTTAATCCTTCACTCATGCTTCAATAATCCAAAATCACTCTACAATAGGCTCACTTAGTTCTAGTCAAACATAGTTAAAGTACAATCAAGCATCTTGAATCTCCAAACTTGAATATGAACACAACAAGACTTAAAATTCCTTATCATGAACATTTGAGATTTCCTTGAAATCTTCAAACTCATTTTTTTCCTCAACTCAGGTCAAACAACTTCAAACTCCCTTTTTCAAACTAACCAATCAGACTACCTATAGCCTCCAAAAGTACAGTCATGAATCAAATTGTTATTTGCACTTGAAATAAAACTTTCATAACATATAATACATGTAAATTATTCCTATTAAGTATTTATATCATTATACATCATTTAAATCTCTTTTCATGGCATCAATCATTGGTCTAACAAAGCAATCTCTCAGGCTACTCTCACACTATGCGTACATAGCTAAACAAGCCTTTTTGGCTTTCATGATTTTAGTTATTTAAAATATATCTCTACATTCCAAGAATTAATGGTTAATTTACATCAAAAACAAAAATATTACATCCATTTAATGCTTCACCTTTTTTCATAAGGACTCAAACACATCACTTACTTTAGCACACCTGAAATTGTCAATTTGGCTTAAAAACATAGTCATAGTGAACATGATTGCTAACACTTGTAGGATAAATTAATTTACTTAAAAATTCATTGAAAATGTCATTAAACATCCTTATAAAACCTTTAAAAACTAATAAAAATATGTATAATAATAAATATGAAACATATGGATCAACTTATAGAACACACACCTTTACAGTTTATCTTACTCAAACAAGTCACTTTGTGATCACCTTCTATCCTATGTATGAGCATCATAAACACTTACCATCAAGTTTAAAAGAGTAATATGTCTTGAAAAAATACCCCAAATCATTTGATCCATCACTATTCACTTGCACATCATCCCTAAATAGGTTCTCACTCAATCCTGGTTCTCTTCACTGTTTTGACTATCTCCAATCCAACGATAGGTCATCTTTATTAATAAAAATTATTGAAATATATGATTTTTCTTGCCACAATAAATTCATGGACATCAATAAATATTATTTACCTTCAACCTCTAATGATTTTTATGCGTTGAATCAGTCAACCCTTCTTGTAGCACCAAATTAATCATAAACAAGCTCTTTTTTATAACTTATGCTTACTACCCTGACACACCATTGCCACCTAGAGGTTCTTGTAGGAGTCCTCTACAAAAAAAAACATAAAAAAATATTTTCCAATCCATTCTGGGCACTATCGAATAATATTTATCCAATGAGGTCATTAAGAGGGTTTATAGGAGGGTTTTGACCATTTTACATTCTTAATGAATATTCATAAATATTTATACCTAAAACCAATGTAAAATACTTGTAAAACCTTCTTAGGTAAATTTTACATCTCTCCCAAAATTATCAAGTCACCATGCAAAGTATACACATGCCAATGAGCATCAAAACTTTCTTCTCGAGCTCTTATCTCTTCATTTTAAGCACTAAAGAAACTTCAAAACCACTCTTAGGCATTTTACTACGAACTTATGACTTTAAATTTGGTATACACATCCAAGATAACATACTAGATCTCTATCAACACTCATTTTAGACATATTGTACTTATAAATTATCAACCTATCTCATTTGGTCAAGCCTACCTAGGCTTGCATAACCTTGAGATCACCAAGACATTGTTCATGTACCTTTATCTTCATTCCTTGACCTATAACTAAATAGATACATTGTATTCAACTTGTTATATCATAAACAGAACTCACATTAGCTCATAATTTACCAATCCTGCTCAAACTACTTCATTAAGCCACCTAGGGTTATATGGCTAAGCCTAGATGCAAGCCCTTAATGAATGACCTCTCTTCAAGCTTCCCTATTACCAAACCACCTTGAGCTTCTACAAGACCACTCTTGTAGCTTACAAATCATCTCACTACACTTGAGAATATCTTACAAGCCTGTCATATCATTCTCCATTGATCAAGATAACTCAAACCACATTGATCACTTATCAAGCACACAACCTTCTTGTCACTTCATGATATCATCCTTAATCAATGAAATAAAAACTTTATCATTACCTTTGACATCAATGACAACACTTTTGCCAATAACAAGGACCTACATTTTTTCCATTGTTTTGTCCAGTGCCAACTTGAGCATAAACTTCAAAGCCATAAACTCTAAAAAATTGTTTGTATCCATTCTTAGTCCCACCATGAAGTAAATGAAGTGCTTGGAACTTATAAATAGTATTCCACCAAACCACATGGGTGCCTTGATAAGAACCATCAAAATAACCCCACATTCCAGTTTGATCTATGGGATGATGAGATAACAATTATTTCCTCTTAGTCTTTGAGATACATTTAAAAGGCCTAAAAATTGATCTAATTTTGGAAAGGAATTAAAAGGTATTTGTTTTTCTTACTTAAAATATGTTAGTGTTCCTAGCAATCCATATACTCCAAGACATAACCAAAAGTAAAACTTCAAACAATTCTAGTTTTGGCATCTTATACCTTCTCTTGAAGCATTCATCCATTATAAATTTTTGTGATCCACCTCTCAACCCTATCATCACATCTAACTCTAACCGAAACTTGATAATATATAAATAATTGACAAGAATATGGTTCATATTCTATGAATCCTGGTAACATAGATTACAGCATCCTGGTCCATACCAACACCTTTTTTGTAAAACTTACCACGTGAGGGCTTTGTTTCATAAAACCAACCACAAAAATTTTTTAGTCTTTAAAGAGGATTTAATATTCCAATTTGACACCACAAATAACTCTCTCCAAGAACTACATTTATGAATCTAGACTGATAACCTATGTTCATTGTGTATTCTCCCATAGATGGGTTCTTGGACCAAACTAACTCATCCTACTCTTCACTAAGTCTAACATGGCTCCATTTCAATATCTTCACATATTCATCCTGCCTAATACCATCATCCTCATCCAATCCCATTATAAGTACACTTTTCCACCCTCAACACCAAATTTTTGTAGAGTTTTGATTTATTATCTATACTGAATTCATAATACCTAGGGCCTGTAAAGTATTGATCAATACCTCATTTAATTTGAAATCACCACCACATCTAATCTAAGGGTTAATCCCCACTATGATTTTAGCATCATTCCCCACCTTTTATATTAGTGAGTTACCAATAAGTGGAAAATATTGTATGATAACTTTCCACATAATCAAAATAATGTGGTAATGTTTGATAGGATTTATGATCCACTCTTCAACACTGAGAGGTTTGGTATATTTTTGAATAATAATTTACTTATATAATCCATCCTTCAAGATAAATCTCCAAGGACTTTTCACAACCAAGGTGCCCCACCCTCCAACAACATTAGGCATAGCAATGCACTGCCATTTTACCAAAGAGATAACTTCCTTCTCCTTTCTTCTAGTCTATAGGAATTTGTAATTTTTTTTTATGTACCTTATGTAAGACACCTTTTGGAATGCGAGCTAAAGATAACCAATATATTAGAATAACTTATGACACTAACTTCATAAGAGTAAGTATAACACTATGGGAGAGTCATCTATTACACCAATAATTTATTCTCATTTCCACCTTTTTGATCAACCAGTTCCAATCATTTTTCCCATAATCGTTTGGCTTCCAGTAAAATCCCAAATAATTGAAACCAACTTGTAGGTTATTTTTTTGAAATGGAAAAACCCTATGAATCCTACTAATTTGATAAGCCTCCATATAATTAAAAGAGATGTTGGACTTATAAAAATTTAACTCCATCCTAGTAGCCACACTAAATATGTCCAAAGACTCCTTTAATAATGTAATGTCCTTCCTAGAGCCATTATTGAATAATAACACATCATCCATAAAAAGTAAGTGTGTGAGAAAAATAGTCCTTCCAACCTTAACCTCTTTGATAGAACCAAATATCTTGGCTTCCAAGATGGCCTGACTAATCCCCTCAGCAATCAATAAGAAAGAGGCCATCCCTGCCTTAATCCACATGTGGTTATAAAATTGTTGATGCATAGCCATTTATTAATAAATCAAAGGAAACAAAATTTAGGCACCCTAGTATCTAATTCACCACTTAAAAACTAAACCTAATATGGATCAACAATAATTTTAAATAGAGCTAGTTTTCTCTATTAAAGGCCTTGAATAAATCTAACTTCATAACAACCATCAACGATTTCTTCATTTTAATAGAGTGGAGTCTTTCCTGGGCCACCCCAATAACATAATGAATTTATCCCCCATGTAAGAAGTCAAAATACTCACTAGAAATAGTCTAAAAAAGAAGCCTCTCAATCCTTATGGAAATAATATTCGTAATGATCTTATAGATGCAATTACATAAGGAAATGGGCCTAAAATCATCAAAAAAGGTCGAGGTGTCCTACTTTGAAATGAGAGTAATGAAGGTGGAATTGAAAGCCTTGAGGATATTCCTCATTCATCTTAACTCCTCAATAACTGTTAACAAGTCCCCAACAAACAAATTAAAAATCCACCAAATAATTCAATCGTCCATCCATCAAGCCTTAGACTTTTGTCCTTTTTGAAAGTAGTTGAGACAAACCACAACTCTTCCTTAGAGACTTCATCAACAAGCCTCTCATTTTATTTGTCACTAATGAAGCTTGGGAAAAATTATATACTTTAATTATCTTAGTTATGTTGACTCTCAAGTTCCTTATATAACTTAATAAAGTGAGTTACTCCCAAACTCGCTATCTCATAAAATATCCATACAATATAATCATCTTCTTTTCTCATTTCCCAAATTGCAATTTTTAATGGTGATTAGTATATTTTGTTTATTTTTATGTGTTTTCATCTCTATTTTCCACCATAATTCTCTAATTTTAAATATCCATTGTGTTTTGATATTCATCAATAATATCCTCTTCTTCAGCTCCAGTTCTTTATGCCTTAATTTGGTATCCTTGTCGAAAACCTTTTTCAAAATCCTTATCATACAAAATAGCAATATGTTGTTCCATATTTAAAAATTCTTTTTCAACTTCCTAACGCTTGATGATAACCCACCTGATCATAGTCTTATTTACTCTTTTTAAATTGGTTACAAATTATAGACTAATCAACTCCTTGGATATAGCATCAAAGGCTACCCACTAGTCATTAACTATATTGATGAAGTTATCCTCCTCAAACCATGATGGATTGAATTTAAATTGGCTTAGAGGCTTAATTTCCTTATTTTCAATTTGCAATAATATGGGAAAATTATCATAATCACCTCCTTAAGACACCCAAGATCTAATTCTCTTAGAGCCATTCAATAGGGAATTAGAGATTAAAAACATATTAGACTCTTGGCCACTCTATTTATACCAACTCTCATATTCCACCAAGTAGGTACCAACTTAATAGGATCCATATCCACCAACCTAGCCTCCTCAAATTTTTGTATAAAGTAATCATCTAGTAGATCTATTCTCATTAAATCCACCCACACTTCAGCACTTTTAGTGGTGAAGTTCAAGTTTATCCCAATAATGGTATTATTAGCTCCCAAAACATTATGTGCAGATGTGATTTCTAAAAAATCCACTCTCTCCTCATAAGGCCCATAAATATTTGCCAGAGTGAAATTTATTCAAAACTCCATAGAATGAATATTTAACCCAATGTCAAAAATAAAAAATGCAGATATGACTAGCCTCACAATAGTTTTCCTCCATCCCTAGACTAATCCCCTAAAGTTTATAGTAGAGTCCATGGCCAAAAAATCCCAAACTATTGAGATTTTTAATAAATCCCTCATAACCTTTGTCCCTTCCCCCTTAGTTTCTTGAATTAGAACTATGTCCAACTTATGTAAATCAACCAATCTCTTAAGGGTAGCCTTTTTTAAAGGGTTACCCATCCCTCTAATGTTAAGGGATAAAATGATCATGGATTACACCTCTCTAGGGATTTTGCCACTCTAAAGGCCCTTAAAAGTGTTTTTTGTCTTCCCTATTAGATTTCCCTAACAACTTTAGACTATGCTTGAGATAGATGGGATATTTGACCTCTCCTTGAATGAGATATCTCCACCTATATATATTATGTTTTTACAATACCACATATATATTATGTTTCTTGTTATATAACCCTTTATCATTTCCACTTAAAATTATGCATCTATAATTTCAATAAACAATACTACAATGAAAATTATTGTCTAAGAGGGAGTGATGATGAGAGCCATGATAAGAAATCCATGATGAGTTTCTATCCATTATGTTCTTAAACAAGGCAAGCCATTTACAAGCATAAGTGTTCAAAGATTCAAAGCCAACATGCACAAGGAAGAAAGTGAGTGCATCCCCACTGAAATTAATTTTACCTCATAAATAATGAGTTTGAAACATGTAGAGAAACTTGTGAGAGCTTGAGAAGACTCATCCCACACAAGGATTAAGTTGTGGAAAGTTATCAGGCATAAAAATTAAAGCTAGTGGCTCCTACATCTACCATGGGAATGAAAGCTGAGGAAGTTTCATTGAGGTTAGCCATATGTATAATATGTGTGATGTATAATTTATACTTGTAGGGAGGGAATATATTGAGGAAGTGGTCAAGGCGATGACCAAGAGCACTGACAAGTATATTTTTTTAATATTATTTTATATGTGGTGCTTGGTAGGGCATTTTCATAAATTGTTTTGATTTATTAGTCCTTCAAACGAAAATTTTAAGTTTGCTTATAGAACATACTATATGTTTATTTATGAAATTCGAACATGAATCAGTTGATTTATAAATGAAATTCCAAACCAAAACATCAAGCTAATATTAATTTCAAAAATCATCCTCAAATGCATTTAATTACATGTCTCAAAGAGGGATGAGCCTGTGTTGGGTGTTGTTGGAGGATTAGGGTTTTTATGTAGAGTAAAGTTTGTCACTCTCAATGTTTTGATACATGAGTGCCAAATTTCAAATGCCAATCATGAATCATAGGAATTCAATAGTATTAGGGTGGCCACTAATGGAACCAACGACCTTGGAATCATCAGGAAGGTAAGAGCCTTAAATTTTAATTTCCTAATGAGTTTTTGAGGTCTCTATAGACATTTTTGACCATACATTTATGTTTTTTAATTAAAGGTATTCCTTTTGAAAGTGATTTTTATAAATGGACATACTAGGTTTGGGAGGATACTAGGGGGTGGAAAATCAACTTTGTAAGGGGGTTAGGTAGAAGACATGTCTCTATTATGTTTTCTTATTCTAATTTTTACTAAGCAACCCTTTAATATGATACACATGTTATTTACATCTAGGTATGTTATCTTTAGGGATTCTATCTCACTCACAATATCCCATGTGGGTTAAATTTTCCCTTCCTTAACCCAACTATTAGACCCTTTCTTTGTGACTTAGCTAGTTAGTTGCGTAAAGTCTTTTAGTGTAAAAGTTATAAAGATACATTTTTAAGCCTCCAAAATCATCCTAGAGTTTGAATTGAAATAGACCTTTCAAAACTACTACCCAATTCAATTTAATTGTGTTGCCCAGGCTTTACCTAACTCCAATATGTTGTTTCCCTCAACAAACTTAATACCTACTTTATTGTTGAGAATATATTAATTTAATTAGGTATTACCCTAAACACAAGCTCATGCAACAAAGGATATATGAGATTTATGCTATGAATTATACCACACCCCCATCTCCCCTTGCATAACCCTAGCTCTCCTTCTCCTAACCCCAACCCACAGAATAATGACACTCAACTTAATTCCATTAACCCAACTCCTGACTTTATTTTAGAAACTCAAGTCAATGATATTCACCTTCTTGATAACTAATAGGTTGTTGGAAAAAGAACTAGATCTTCCTAAAAAATAGAGTCCCCACATAGGTCCCTAATAATAAAGGAATCGATTTCAATGTTGGGGATTCACATAAAATGATTAAGGGGAGATATAATGGTGAGGAGAGATCTCAATTAGTTAAATGTGTTAGAAGAAATGCATCTCTATCCCTTATCCATAATCTTGATTCTAACCATTTCACCTTATTTGCTAATATGAGGTTGAACAACCTCCATTTGGTGGTGTCCCATGAATATTTCCCTTCTCTTGTGGAATGTTTGAGGGCTCACCCTCGATGAATAAAATTTCAATGTCAAAATGGTATTACAAGATCATCCTTCTAAAGTTATTTTCTTCCAAGAGGTTGAAGTTAGGGGTCCAACACTATTATTCAACCTACATTACATTGATAAACACCTCTTTCCCTATTATTCCTCTTGTGAATATGAATGAGGAGGTGTAATTCTACTCTTACCAACCTCCATTTCCTCTAATGTTATTTCTACCATTTTCCTCTCTCTATTAAAGATTTTTCAGCATGGTTACATTATCACAATTCCTTGGGAGTCTTTGACCCACTTTTTGGATGTTTGACTTTATGAATACACAATTGGGTCACTTGTTCCAATAATAATTTTGAATATCAAAGGTGAATCAATAGACATGATAGGTCTTATGTTAGCATATTTGTGAAGTCTTTCCTTTCCTTTCCTCATGTCACCACTCTCAATGACACTATTCTATATGATCATCTCCCTAGTTTTTCTCCTTAAATTTGGCACCTTCTTTTCCTTCTTCCACTCAACTCCCCTTTAAGATAAATATACATATCTCTTCCCCATAGTATATTGCCCAAAAATTTTATGCTTGGGAACTGTGACCCCAACCCACTTCATTTATTGGATGGATCTTATGGTGGGAAGCTGCTATGGTGAAAATAATCAAGTTTTTAAGAGGATATGGAAATCTTATGGCCAAAGAGAGACAAAACAAATAACATAATCTGAAACATAATCTTAGTCAACAATCCCTCACTCTTGAAGATCATCCTCATGACATCTCCATACAATATGTTTCCCAAATAAATTTTGATGTAATAACATTTAAGGTTTATAGGGGCCAAGGTGCTAAAATATAGGCTCATATTTTTTAAATTAAACATGGTGACCATGGTTCTATATACTTCTTCAAATATTTGAAATATAAACATCACCATGAACATATTTTAACTATTATTACTAAGGATGGAATGGAGACCTCGTCACCTAATGATATTAAGGGTGTTTTCTTCTAGCATTATAACAAACTCTTTCAGGAAAAATACTAACTTAAGGAGTATGAATCTTTTATAAAAGAATGGATATAGAAATGTATTCATCAAAAGGAAAACCAGGCTACCAACCACCTTCTTGAGCAACATATCACTTTAAAAAATCTTGAAATAGCCCTTTGGACAATGAAGACTGAAAAGTCCCCTAGCTTAGATGGGCTCTTGGTTGATTTCTTCCAAGTTCTATGGCCCACCCTCAAGATGGACTTGTTTAATATTTATAAGGAGGTGAAGGCCAATGGATCCTTGGGGGATTCCATTAACCATGTCATGATAAAATTAATCCCTAAAGTTGAAAACAATAATATGATACATGGTTGACATCTCATTACTCTTATTAATGCATCATAAAAAAATATTGTAAAGGTTATTTCTATGAAATTGAAACCTATTGTTTAGGATTTTTTTTGCCTTGAGAAAATCAAGTTCGTAAAAGGTAAATGCATTTTAGATAATTTTCTTTATGCATCAAAAACTTGTTCGTGGGACGATGATTCTAATCAAGATGCATTATTGGTCAAAATAGATTTTGAAAAAACGTACAATCATATTCATTAGTGATTTATTCTCAAGATGCTTGAGTGGTTAAGATTTGTTCCTTATTTTAGACATCACATCCAAATGCTATTCATTTAATCATAGGCTCAAGTTGTGGTTAATGGCAGCCTCACATCATCTTTTTACCTCCAATGCTCTATTCATCAAGGCTATCCACTCACCCCTTTTATGTATGTGTTGGTTGTTGATGCCATTGGATAGACGATTCAATGAGCTCACAACTAAGGATATTTGAAAATAATTAATATTTCATATGGTTATTATGATCTTAACTCCCATTTTTTTGATGATTCTCTCCTCTTTTTGTAGAATACTAGACAATAGATTACTAATGTCTAATCTATTCTTGATGTATATTATGATTTATCTAGATCCAAGTTGTGTAACCACAAAATGGAGGTCATCTTCATTAGAAGTTCTTGAATTTGTTTTGGAACCCTTGAACTTAGAACATCATCCCTTATGTGAAGATTACCCATTACATGGGTATTTCATTTGGCATTCACCTTTCCCCTCGAGACATGCGAGATTGGGTGCTTAATAAAATTTAGAAAAAGGTGGAAAATCGATCTTGTAAATTTATGTCCCTAGTAGGCAAGCTGATTCTTATCAACCACATTTTTTTGGTCAACCATGTATACTACTCATCTTATTGGTTTCCTTTGAAATCAACTTATGATAATTAGTCTATAATTTCATATGGATTAATAACTTTAGTAACAAAGGTATGGAAATCATGTCATGGAAGCTTTGTACTCTACCCAAATTTGTGGGTGGATTGAAATAAATGATCCATATAACAAAGAAAATGTCTTACCACTAAATGGTTTTCAAGATCCACCGAAGGTATCGATCCTCAAAAGATATTTATTAGGGAATGGGTTCAACATGCATCTCGCAAAGGCTCTTGGACCTCCATTCCTTAGGAATACATAATTATTAATGCATCTTTTTTAAATTTTTTTTGGTTCTATCCCTGTCAGATGTAACTAGGTAGCTTCGTAAGAAATGACACCTCTTCTCCAATGGTGTCACCAATCCTTTTGGCATGGATTGAGTATCCCCAACTTTAGTATTTGATGGAATGAGTTTATTCACTCTAATAATCTTCCCCTTACTACCCAACCATAATTCGGTGCCAAATCCTCTGCAAAAAAGAAGGCATTAATATAATTAAGAATATTTTTGGATAAAGACACATATAATGGGTTCTCTTGTAACTCAATACAATATATGTTTGGTTTGCTTGTAAAACTCAATCATGTCTATGCTTCTCTTATATAAATGATCACCCCTGAAGTCTTCTTTAAAATTACCATCAATCCTATACACCCTTGGAATTTTTGGCATTGGCCAAACCAAGGGGTCATTTCCACATCCTCACCAAGGTTTTTGTATCATCTCATTAAGCCATCGCTTACTCTAGATGATTCTATTAATACCAATTGGTCTATGTCCTTATCTGACTCTTGATGGTGATGCATGGTAAATATGATTTGGCAATACCCTATTAAGGCCAAATGTCAATTATTACGTTTGTGCATTTTACATATAAAACTTCATGTTGGCTATAACTTGTCCAAGATTGGCTTGATGATGGAAAATGTGCCTTTTTCAGTACCCTTAAAACTATTCCCCACTTTTATGACACTACCCATCTTTCTCTTAGCTCTAGTTCCCCATTTTATCCTCTCTTATATAACTCTTTCCTAATAACGTCAATAAAAAAATTGCCTTGTTAGGCATCCTTCCCCCCCCACTTTCTCAGTCATTTGGAACACTTGTCAATTGGTCATCCTCTTTCATATTTGGAAAAAATTTTGTCAACAAATATACTCTAAGAAATAAATTATATAATTTATTTATAAAACTCATATTATTCCTCTATTTATTTGTAGTGGGAACAAATCAACATCAAGGATCATGAGTTATATGTTGTACTCAAGAAGATTAAGGAATGATTCAAAGAGTTAAAAAAGAGATAGGTTTATGATGTTTGATCATCAATAATCTTGATTACATACCTTGAGGCTTAGTTTTGTTTATTTTTTTTGTTGTTCCAACCTATTTCTTATTATGGGGATTGTTTGGTAACATTAGTTGGCCTTTTACTTATCACGAGGCCTTTATATCTTAAACTCATTTAAAATTATGACTCTTGTATTCTTTATTTAAATAATATTAACAACATTTTCAATTTAAAAATACATCTCACTTATTTCATAATAAGTATGTGATAATGTCTTTCAATGGTTATCAACTTGGAAAAATAGTGTTCACTAAAATCTCCCCCCAAAGTTCCATCCTTACTCTTCTAAAGTTTTCATAAATGTTAAAATATTTGTCACTGCCATCATAACACTATATTTTAAATCCCCTCTTCCATATTGAAATATATATATCTATGTGTGTGTGTGCGTGCACGCAATATTACCTAACTACCTTTGGTTCTTCTTTTTGGAAATTTAGGTTTTACCCATTAGGGGAAGGGGACTAGTAATTGGGACCCCTAATTTTGGGGTCCCACATCTTTTATATTACGTCACCTCAAAATTCCAAATTTAGGATTTAGATATTATAATATTTTTTGATTCTAAATAAGTCTTGAGAGATAATTTGATAATGTCCAAAGCTGTGCCACCATTTATACATTAACATGTCATTTTTTAGTCATTTTATAGGTGTGACCAATATTGGGACCCATATGTCCATTGATTTTTTAAAATTTGACCAATAATAATATACAAAGGAATACATTATTTTTGCATTGGATTAAAAAATTATGCACTTAGGCCTATCATGCCATTAATATGGGTCATCAATAATAAATAAAGGGACACACATTGGAAGACATGTGGGTCGTTAATATGCAATGAAATGCCATGTTGATATACACTTGGCAAGGTTTATTTTCATTAATGTGGTGAGTTAATGTCGCTATGCTCACCATCAACAACCTATTCAGGGTGCCTTTTTGAGTCACTCTCCCTGAACTGTCATAGAACCCAACTACCTCTTCTATATAATGCAATGTTTCACAGAGCTTATAACATCAACATATTAGAGGGATGAAACATTACCCACAACTAAACCCTTAGTGTCAACATGTTTCACAAGTGTTTTCCCTATAACTAAACCCAAATCTATGTTGTTATTCTTTTGGTGTGCCTATTATTGTTATTGTAATTGTTTTTACGTGCCTTTACATCTGAGTCAAATTTTACTAGTATGTTCATGGTGACCCTCAAGGTCTTTATTCACATACTAGTAAATGTTATTATTTTTGTATCGAACCATATAATGTTTTGAATTCAATGGCTATGTTGGAAGATGTTTGCATCATTAATATGAAATGAATGGCCATGCTCAAAGACACCTAGTGACCTTTATTTTAATTACGTTGGCATGTTAATGCGATCATGTGTGTTATCTATATCCTATTCAGTGTGCCTTATTCATGTCACTCTCCCTTAAATGTCATGGAACCCAAATGCCTCTTCTACATAATGCATCATTTCACAGAGATTGTAGCATCAACTTGTTGGAGGGATGAAACATCACCCACTTATGAACCAATAATGTCAACATATATTCATTCGGATCCGACTCAAGATTCAATGGTGTTTGAATGGAAGACCTAAAAGTTGTCATTCACAGACCAATAAATGTTATTGTTTTTGTATCAAAACATATCATTTTCTAATTTCATGTTGTGTTATTTATATATGTGTCACATTTGCATTTTATACATTCAACATTTAATGTATTCTACAAGCACACAAAAAAAGTTTCCACATACAACTGCTTGTTTGAATGGGAAGGGTTAAGAACTTACTCTTTGAGGAGAACTAGTGTCTTATTAGGTGTCTTTAATAAGCATTAAAGGGCCATGTTGGAAGACACTTACTAGTCTTAAATTGCATTAAAGTGTAGTGTTAATCCTATTTAGTGTGCCATGTTAAAATGCCACTCATTCACAATAAATGTGAGATGAATGGATATGGAACTGAATGGCCTTTTATGAAGAATGCATTGTTTAATAGAGATTGTATATTTGACATGTTAGAGGGATGAAATATTACCTGCATTGAACAACTTGTAAACATTTCATCTGTTAGTGAACATTTATTGGTATGTGGGTGGAAGCCTTGAAGGTTTCCATTCATGTACTAGTAAATGTTATTGTCTTTGTATCAAAATTATTTTTTTCATTCACATACTAGTAAATGTTAAAATATATTTATCAAATCAAACCCTTTTGTGAATTCATGTTTCTATGTTATTACTATGTTGTGTTATTCATTCATATTTTCAAAATTACAAATATTTTTTTCCATATCTATTGTTGATATGTTTTCCATTCACATTATTGTGCTATTTATATCTACGACACATTTCTACAACTTTCCATGGCTTTTGCAAGCACCCACTAAATGTCCCCATGTATAAATGATTGTTTGGATGTAAATGAATTTGAACTTGGGATGTAAATGATCCGTGTGTATCTCCTATGTAACAGAATATGATTTTTGCTTTTTTTATTGTAAGAGCTCGTACCTCCTATGCAATCTTACACAGTCCTCTACATGAAACTTTCCCAACTCCTACACATAAGTCTCACACTTGCTCACATACTTTTACACCCAAATCACACATGTTGGTAGGCTACACACTCCATTACATACTCATTAGCTCGTATTCCTACATGCCTTATTGGCACTAGCTCATAGAATCACTTGCCTACACTTGTTTTCACTCTAGCACATCCATATGTCAGCCTGCTCTAAACACATGGCTTGTTAGGTGGTTCTTTATAAATGGAAATCTATCAGTTGGATCATTAGTTGCCACCAACCTAAAAGTTCAATCCTTATCCAATAAATAAGATGAAATAACTTTTAACTATCTTATTTATAACCAACAACAGTTATAATGACACATGTATTCTTCTTGTATAAAGTTATGACATACGCATATGACTATAGATCGATGCCATAAATAGTCATAACATAGATAACATGCTCCATATATTTACTCTATAACACACACACTAAAGCACATTGTATCATTCTTCATATTATTTCATATTGAATATAATTTATATTTCCTACAAGCATAAGACTTTTGCTCCATTTAATGTTTGTTGATTATTATTTCTATATACTCCACATGTATTCACTCTCACAACTATGTGTTATCTTTAATTCATAGTTGCCCCCTCGTGCACCTAGTCTTGGGCCCCATAATACAAATCATTGGTATCATAACTCAGCTCTACCTTTATATGCTTGTAAAAACATGAGAGTAACAAGAGAAAGAAGGTATCTTAGTTTTGTTTTAGAATACCTAAAGGATCTGTATAAATATTAAGATGGCTAACACCTAAAATCAACTTGAGCTATCCCCATAAGTTCAAAGGCTTATTATAGATGCACTAGAAGCATAACACACCAAAATATTTGGTGAATTCTATGAGTTGATGATGCAACTCAACCAGAGACTTTATGAGCCTCCTTAGCAGTTCAATCAACATTAATTTCAATTTAAAAAACCCCTTCAAAATGTAAGTCAATCTAAATATTCATTTATTCAAAGGTAAAATTGATGCCAAACCATTGGATGCTTAGGTTTGACAGCTTCATTTGTACTTATCATTCAATCTCTTCATTGATGCTGAGAAGATCACCTTTACAGTGTTGAAGATGTCCATTCTAGTTTTTCACTAATGGGAGACCTTCATTATGTAGTGTGTGCAAGAGTGTGTTCTAATTGAATCCTAGAAGACTTTTATTGGTGTACTAAAAGAGGAATACTACCCTCTCCACCATGTTGAGGATGAATACATCAAGTTCTAACAATTACAATAATGCAAATATCAGTTAATGGAATACTAAACTAATACCTTCCATGACTACTTAGGGCACATGTGAAATAACTTTAGCAAACAACATAAGGTGCTAAAGTACATCAATGGACTCTTATCTTATATCTATGTGAAGAAAGAATTTTTGACTCCTGACACTCTAGGGCAAGCCTATTGCAATATTTCCAAGATTGAATCCAAGGTAAATATGAAGCAATATCTCACCTATTCATCCAACACTATGTGAAAGGCCCACCTCTCACAAAATTCCTCATCATAACCTTCTGCATAGAAGTAGACACTTCTTGCAAATAAGATCAACCAAATAAGATTGCACAAAATTCAAAGGCTCATGTGCCTTCTACCTCAAATAAAGTTAATAATAAGTTTGGTATAAGTGGTGTCATCTCCATCACTCATCCAACCACAATGACTGTAAATATCTTGTGTAATAAACCTTACTCACAGAGTTTGTATCAAGACCCTCATCAATAGACAACACTGATCTAGGCACCTCTTATCTAATCACCAACACCACTATGATCATCATCTCTAAGGACCGTGAGCACCTCTTCCACACCATTTTATAGGTGAAAGGTTAACCTATTCATGTCATCATTGAAAGTGGCATGCATAAAAATATCATTACACAATCCACAACACAACACCTTGGTCTTGCCATTGTTTCATTTCCCAAGCCATATTCACTGGGGTGGCTATAATAGGGGAAGGATATACTACTCCAATGAAAATTAAATTTATAATATAAAGTCAAGCATATGGAGGACAATGCTACTTATGAAATCACACCTTTGGAGGTCTATGACATCTTGTTGGGAAGAATGTATTTTTATGATTGTGAAGCTACATATCAATCTAAGCCATAATGTTGGAATATTTATGTACAAGATCACTTATATAAATTCTTTGAATTATTTCCCATAACCAAAGTCACCTTGGTCTCTGCCAAATAATTCCACAAACTTGTCTTGAATGTGCATAAGTTTGTGTTACTCACGGTCTGTCATGACATACCCAAGCAGAAGATAAATCAACCTCAAACAATGTACACTACATAATCAGTGTCATGGTAGTAATAACTCAACAAGTTACTAAATCAAAATAATAAAGTATTCATATAGCCTAAAGGCCTTCTATTATATTGTGCAGTAAAGGGACACATCGATTTGGTTCCTAGATCCCATCTTCTAAACAACCCATTGCATTGCAAATAAGTTTGTGAGAATGATGAAGTTTGGCATCAAATACAAGAGTTTCTCAATGAGGTCAAGATAAAACATAGATATTCTCCTTGTAGGAGTTTTTTAGTCATCATATCTAATAAGGATGGGTCTTGATGTCTCTACATAGACTATCATACACTCAATAAAACTATGATGAAGAATCAATATCCCATGTCGCGCATTGATGACCTCTTGGATTAGCTCTGAGGCATATAATACTTAACTAAATTGACTTAATTAAAGTTAGCATTAGGTATTTGTCCATCCTAAATATGTCTAAATGACAACCATCAAAACACAAGAAGAATTATATAAATGATTATTCATGCTTTTTGGCCTAACCAATGCACCAACCACATTCATGTGCTTAATTGATGATCTACTTAGGCCATTTCTCAACTCATTCATCTTCATATACTTAGATGACATTATAATATTCAACAAGACTTATGAGGAGCACATGGAACATGTCACATGCATCTTAAATACCTTATGTCAACACAAGTTACAATCCAACTTAGTAAAGTATACATTTAATGCTACATAAATCTAGTATTTGGGCTATGTCATTGACTGTGTAGAGATTCATATAGACCCAAAGAAGATCAAAGTGATTTAGAATTGACATACTCTATGCAATCTCATAGAATTAAGGAGTTTTCTTAGACTTGTTAACTTTTATCGCATGTTCATTCTTGATTTCATGTTTGTCTTTAATTTATCGCACCTTTATTGGCCTCTTAGCTAGATAACAAGTGAAAAATCTAAGTTTGATTGTAATCATGCACAAAAACATGATTTTGAGGTACTCAAATAACACCTTTGTGCATCACCTATTCTCATAGTGCCTAACATTGCACACTCCTTCGAGCTTCACACTAATGCATCTAACTATACATTCAGTGCAATACTCATGCAACATAGAGATCTAGTCACCTATCACTCAGATACATTCAATGACATGGTGAAAAGGTACTCTACTTATGAGAAATAACTATATGTTATTGTGCAAGTAATTAAATAATAACAACACTACATCTTGTGGAAATATGTAGTTGTTCATTTTGATCATAAGCCAATTTAGTTCTTGTAGGATCATAACAAGCTAAGAAATATGCATCACATGAAATGGATGACTTAATTGCATAAATTTCATCTCTGTCAGGGAATCCAAGAACAACACACCTATTCTGATCCCACTTGTTAGGATCTTGCTCCTCAGAAAGAGCACAATGTGATTACCAAATACAAGCAATTAAACATGCGAAAATATCCAAAAGTACAAGTAATTAGAATTCACACATAGCACAGAATATGAGAGACAATACACTATCTTGTATTAATACTTATACAGAAAAGAATAAAATAAAGAGACGCCACACTCTTCCACCTTACAGAGGCTTGCCACACCTCAAGTGTACAGTAATTCTTCTTTAAAAGTTCACTCTCCTACCAAAAACGGTCCCAACACACAACTCACACATAGAATTGGTGTTCACGTCTCCAACCAGTCAGTAATAACCCTGCCAATACACCAAGCACTCTAAATTACTTCAAGTAGATCTCCCATGAACCTGCAACCTGCAATTCAATAGACCATACTTACACATGTAGATCTCCTATGAGCTTGCAACATCCTGCAACTCAATGATCTTATAATGGAAGGATCTTCCTTGCCTTCCTTTTCAGCTCATAATTACAATACATGCCAATGGGTCTATAAATAGATCCCAGACTTAAACAATAACTTAGACTCTTAGTTTACTAATAATAGACACACAGCTCAAGACTCAAAATAGCCTTTACATGCAAACACTCAGTTCAACAAACTAACTGTTCATGCAACGAACAGTTCTGGAACACATAGGCGATCGACGTCGGTCCCTGTCTAACTGGTGCTGACCAACGTTAGTCGACTCCCTGCCAATGCCGGTTGCCTTTTGCATTGATCATGACTGATGTTGATCATACTCTGATGTCGATACTTTTGGAACTTCAACAACCTCCTCCATGTCTGCATAGTTAAAGCTTTTAGCTCTACAACCTAACAATCTCTCACTTGGAGATAAACATCTGCAACTGTACCTATACCTATACATCATCTAGTTTGTTCCCTTGGCTCTGTATCCCTCTTCAAGATCACTCTTGAAGACCAACCACCACAAATCCTATGGTGCAACACCTGTCATCCAAATCACTTGCCACATTCGCATCTACAACCCATGTAGAAAAGAACTTGACCCTACAAAGCATGTGCACCTGCTACTGGTCCCTCTAAGAATCCATTGAACTGCCCTCCAATGCTTCTTTCCCAGATTGGATCCAAACTTGTGATAACTCCCACTGCTTGGGAAAACTTAGGTCTAGTACATACCATGCACTTAACCTCATTATGTGAATCAAGACACTGTTCTGTGAACTGTCCAACCATCGGCGTGCTAACCGGTCTCACACAATCATCCTAAAACAAAGTCAACCTGGGACCTTCCATGTCCCTACAACACACTCATGCCAAAGAATCTTGCTACTCCCAGATTCCTCATGACACACCTCTGAACTAGCTTTACCTTTAGTTCAGCAACTCCCTGTATATGTAACCCTGCAACAAGCACATCATACAGTAATAGGATAATGTAGCTAATATTATCCAACCTAGTAAAGAGAAACACAATGATCAAACCTCCATTGTCCTACAGCTTATTTAAGACTATATACCCTGGCCTTCTGTCTCACGAATTTATTTTCGCTCTTCTTCATCCTAAACATCCATTCATCTCTCAGTGCTTCCTTCCAGCTGGCAACTCCACCAAAAAACTCCTGTTTAGTTCTCCTCCAAGGAATCACATCCTTCATCCATGCCAAGCTCCCACTATTTCCTGGATCGACCTGCTTTGCTTCTTTAACAACTTCCTAGTTCTTTACCATAAGTGAGCAACAAGTAGTGTAAAGAAGGGAAATGATGAATTTGAGGCTTACATACCCTTTAAATCCTCCATATGGGCGCTTGAGACTTCTTGATAGCTTGCTGTCCACCCAAAATTTATCTCAGTGACCGATGCCAGTCACATCTCAGTTTGCACCCGACTGACGTCAGTTCCATGTGACTACCTCATCATCGACCTTGGTTCCCCCTGTCGACGTCAGTGTTTATCTGTCCCTGAGTCAATGACGTCGAGCTGCACATAGCTGACATCAGTCCCTATCTGGACACTGACGTCGGTCTCTGTGTTTTTTTTGTGAGAAATAACTTCTACCCACAAGCTCCTTTTGGATCAAAACCCTATCCAAATCACCCTTACTCTGCTTAGAATTCTTTTGCCCCTTGTGCTAAACTTTGTCCGTCACCTTCTCCTTGAAAACCAAGGCTTTCTTGCTCTTGTCACGAATATCAGATTCCTCAAGAAACATCACCTTCTTCTGCATATAGAAATCTCAATTCATGCCTTTCAAATCTGAAAGCATACCCTTTGACTCAAGAACATGCATCTCCTTCTTATTCATGTGACCAAGCCTATTAAGCCACATCTTGGAATCTACAGCTGTAGTAGATAACCCAGAAAGAGAATCAGTAATACAAGTAGATAGATAAAGCGTACCTACTTTCTTACCTCTTGCTACAACAAGTGCACCCTTGGTAACCTTTCAAGAGTCCGTTGTGAGAGTTACTGTGCAACCCTTATCACCCAAACTTCTAACAGAAATCAAATTCCGCTCCAGAACTGGGACATGCATGACCTCCTTCAACACCCATGTGTTACCTGTCTGCAATTTCAGCTTCACTTTCCCTTTGCCAACCATCTGACAAGGCTTACCATCCCCTAAACAAATTTCTCCAAAGTCTCCCTGGACATACTCATGAAAAAATTCCCTATTGGGGGATGCATGAAAAGAGGCACCAGAATCTAAAACCCAAGATTCTACTTTATCCAAAGAACATACCAGAACATCTTGTGCAACATAATCTGCAACATCTGCTTCTTCTTCATGTCCTTCATGCTGATCTTCACCTGACCTGCAATCTCTCTTTAAGTGCCCTTGCTTTCTACATTTCCAGTAGGTTATTCTGCCATACCTGGACTTGGATCTCCTACCTATCTTTGACCTTGATCTTCCATGCTCTATCTTCTCTCTTTGCCTTCCCCTGCTTTCCACACTCAAAGCATTTCCTGATGATTCACTTGTGCTTTTCCTTCGTATCTCTTCATTCAAGATTACACTCACAATATCATCCACTTTAAAGATTTTAGAAGCAGACGCAGTATTAGAAACTGCCATTACCAAACTCTCCTAACTTTCAGGTAATGAACACAAGATTAAGAGAGCTTTAATTTCATCATCAAAAATAATATTGACTGAATTTAACTGGTTTACCAAACCATGGAAATCACTAAGATGACTATGTACAGATCCACCTTCCAACATTTGCAAATTAAATAATTGCTTCATAAGAAATACCTTTTTTAAAGCTGAGGGTTTTTCATATAAATTTGCCAAAGATTCCATCAACTCTACCGTTGTCTTAGCGTGTGATAAGTTGGAAATCATAGATGATGCAAGACTCAACCTTATGGATCCCAAAGCCTTTCGATCAAGAACCTCCCATTCTTCATCCTTCATATCCCGGGGCTTGCAATCAACCCCACCAAATGGTAAGTACAAATCTTTTTGATACAGATAATCTTCAATCTGCATCCTCCATAATTGTTAGTTCTTGCCATTAAACTTCTCCATTCATAGCTTACTGTCTTCTACCATTGCTCTACTCCCACTCAAACAAAAACCATTGTGAGTAACCTGCAATCAACACACACTAACCAGATCTAATCTAATCTATTAGTATCCCAACCAAAAGCTCTGATACCAATTGTCAGGGAATCCAAGAACAACACACCTGTTCTGATCCATCTTGTTAGGATCTTACTCCTCAAAAAGAGCACAATGTGATTACCAAATACAAGTAATTAAACATGCAAAAATATCCAGAAGTACAAGTAATTAGAATTCACACATAACACAGAATATGAGAGACAATACACTATCTTGTATTAATACTTGTACAAAAAAGAATATAATAAAGAGACGCCACTCTCTTCCACCTTACAAAGGCTTGCCACTCCTCAAGTGTATAGTAATTCTTCTTCAAAAGTTCACTCTCCTACCAAAAATGGTCCCAACACACAACTCACACATAGAATTGGTGTTCACCTCTCCAACCAGTCAGTAATAACCCTGCCAGTACACCAAGCACTCTAAAGTACTTCAAGTAGATCTCCCATGAACCTGCAACCTGCAATTAAATAGACCATACTTACACATGTAGATCTCCTATGAGCTTGCAACATCTTGCAACTCAATGATCTTACAATGGAAGGATCTTCCTTGCCTTCCTTTTCAGCTCATAATTACAATACATGCCAATGGGTCTATAAATAGATCCCAGACTTAAACAATAACTTAGACTCTTAGTTTACTAATAATAGACACACAGCTCAAGACTCAAAATAGCCTTTACATGCAAACACTCAGTTCAACAAACTAATTGTTCGTGCAATGAACAATCTAGAACACACAGGTGACCGACGTCGGTCCCTGTCTAACTGGTGCTGATTGATGTCGTTTGACTCCTTGTCAACGCCAGTTGCCTTCTGCATTGATCATGACCAATGTCGGTCATACTGTCGATGCCGGTACTTTTGGAACTTTAGCAACCTCCTCCATGTCTGCATAGTTGAAGCTTTTAGCTCCACAACCTAACAATCTCATGACCAATCACAAGAAATGAAAGGATAACAAGGAAACATATTGCCTTATCTAACTACTAGTTCACATGCTCATCATAGTATTGGATACATACGACCAAAACTTCACAGACTAGGTATCCCTCTACTTAGCTGATAATGACTTCACAAACACTTACATTAGCCTTGTATAAGGTAAACAATTTTTGGATTTATACTTGTCTTACCAAATTCTCTAAAATCTCAGGCATCTCTATGTTCCTAGCAGCGCACCAAAACCATGACTCATTTGGGAGGTGCACTATGCCAAGATCTCAAGATTCTTTGATGTGATAAAGACTAGCTATATTATAGTCACACTTATAATAGATACACATGCACATAGACATAGAACACCAAATTAATTATTTCATTCTTTGTTACATCACCAAGCCCATGAACATGAAGCTAAGATGATACACAAATCTATTGGTCCCATCTAGACCATGAGCATATATTAGCATGGAATCATGATTGGGCTACCTATTACTAAACACCAATATGATGTTGTGTTTATCTTAGTGGATAGGTTTTAAAATATGGCTACAATGGTCACTTTTAAGAAATACATTGATGTAATTAGCACAGTGCAAGCTTTATTCAACCATGTTTGGGTTCACTTTGGGCTTCCAATATCCATCATCTCCTATCAATATATGTGTTTTGAAAGTCACTTTTGGAAAGCATTGTGGGACTTGATGGGTATATAGTTAGATCAATTGATGACCTTTATTCCATAGATAGATGGACAAATAAAATTTATCAGTCATACAATGGTTCATCTTCTATGAATGTATAATCATGCACATGCTTGCACCTGGGATGAAAATATTCTATAGATTCAACATGCCTACAACAAAGTGCTTCACAACTTTACAAGGCATGGTCCAATCTAGACATGTCTTAGGTTTCAACCTTAAACATCTCTAGACATCTCCTACCATGCATTGACTAGTACTGAGTCACACAAATAAGAACAAGAAGTAGACAAAGCCTAGAAGTTTTTGAAACACATCCAATCTGGTCATCAATAGGTTCAAAAGATTCTCTCTCACACAAGCAAATTATAAAGAGTGTCATGATGCACATCACACACCTCATGCATTTTGAGTTGGTGATAAATTCTAGTTGTATCTTTACAAGGAACACTTCAAAGATCCACACTATAAGATCAAGCCTCTATGTTATGGTCCTTATACTAATCTACACATATATGGGGTGAACACCTTCATTCTTGATCTACTTCTTTACTTGGGTATGTACCTAATATTCAATGTGTAAATTCTCAAGCCTCACACTCCTTTACTTCCTGAGCCAATAATGACACAACATCCTTTTGAACTTGATCCCAAAAACTTGTGACCCCAAAAAATAGATCAGATTATTGAGGTGATAGACATGCACATGCTATATTACACATCAACTTTGTTGCATTGTCAAAGTGGGACAATATGTTGATCAAGATAAGTGGTACAACTCAACAAATTTAATTGCAATTCCATGCACTGCAAACTGACATAATGGAGAACATTTCTCTTTTAAAATGGATGAATGATCCATGCATAGCTCTTGCACATACAAATATGCTTCTTAATTATTTTATTACATAATGCTCACACCTACTATGAAATCCTACGCACCCCTCTACACCAAGATTTATCACGTTTTTGTGCATAAGTCTCTCATTTGCTCACATACTTTTGCACCCAGATCACCCTTGATTACAGACTATGCACTCCACTATGTACTCCTCAGCTCATAGTCCTGCATGTTCCATTAACACCAGCTCATAGAATCACATGCTTACACTTGTTTTTGATCCAACACATCCACATGTCAACTTGATGTGACCACATGGCTTGTCAGGTGGTACTTTATATCAAGGAATCTATCAGTTGGACCATTAGTTACCACCAACATGGAAGTTCAATCATCACCTAATAAGGAACACTAAATGACTTATAACCATCTTCTTTGTAACCAATAATAGTTGTAACTACTCATGTATTCTTCTTGTATATGTAACACATTCATCTAACAGAGGGTTGATGCCATACACAATTGTAACACATATAACATGCTCTGCATATCTACTATGTAACACATGCACTATAACACAATAGACCATTATCCCTATACTTTCATATTGAATAGAAGTTACATTTATTGTAAGCATAAGACTTTTGATCTATTGAATGTTATTTCTAAACACTCTGCATACATTCACTCTCATAACTATGTGTTATCTCTAATTCACAGTTATCCCCACGTGCACCTGGTCCTAGTCCCTATAACACAAATTATGAAGATATAATATTTATTGTTATGTGGATGGAAGCGTTGAAGGTTTTGATTCACATACCAGTAAATGTTATTGTCTTTATATCAAAATGAAGGTTTTCATTAACTACCAGTAAATGTTATTGTATAAGGTTTTCATTCACATACTAGTAAATGTTGAGTGATATAAATTATTTTTTCATTATTTTAAAAATTTGTGTAATGAGGACTGATGTCCACTTAATATGAGTCATTAATATACAATAAAGGGCCATGTTGGAAGACACATGTATCCATATGACTAAACATTTACTAGTATATGGATGGAATCTCTAAAGGTTTTCATTCACATACCAGTAAATATTATTATCTTTGTCTCAAAATTAAGATTTTTATTCACATACTAGTAAATGTTGAGTCAGATATATCAAACTAAATTCTTTTCTAAATTCATGTTGTGTTATTGATATGTTCCATGAATTCATGTTAGATTGTTATTCATTCACATTGTTAACATTACAACTTTATTTTCTATAGTTGTTGATATGTTTTCCATTCTATTGTCAATTTTTTAATTCATGCATTATTATTTTTGACTAATGTTTACTTGTTGTAAAGGGTGTGTGTCTATTGGGTTGGTCAAAGTTATAACATGTATGAAAGTTTTACAAACATCATGTTTCATAAAATAGTTTATATTTGTGAAGATTGTACTACTTTTACATTTTTTACATGTGTTTCATAACATAATTTATGTTTGTGAAGTTTTTAATGCTCTTACATTGATTACATTATGATTCTTATCACACTTTAAATTTGTGAAATTTGTAATGCTCTTAGAGTTATTTTTTTAAAATTTAATAGACAATTAGTGATGCTAAACATTTTATTGCTTATATTATTTATTTCTGTTATTTATGTTTGCTTCCTGTGGGTAATGATGACACATTTCAAATTAAAGAGCAAACAAAAACAATGTGAAACTCACTTTTAGGTAAAGGTTACTTAAATTTCATTAAGTTTATGATCTATTTCCATGATAAATGGTATATAACAATAAATTTTAATTACATTACATAATCAAATTGAATACATTAGATAATCATTACATTACTTAATACACTTAATTACATTAGATGACAAACTTAATAGATTTCATTACATTAAATAACAAGTAAATTATTGTAATGAAACATAACCATTACATAATATACTTTACTTGTATCATCACCAATAAAAGACACTAGTCTTGGGCACCCTACTTTCATTTTAAAAACAACAACCATATCTTACAAATGATTTCTTTAAAGCAAAACATAACTTACACCATCTAAGGTGGAAAAATTGAGATATGCCCTTAATTTTTGGTATTCAGATAAAGTGGATTTGTATTCGATCATTTAAGGGTTGTCTCCTTAGTGGGTTTTGCTACCATGTTAAAAAAATTAGGAGGAGGGCTCCCACATGGATAGTTGCAAGCAAATGAAGTAATTAGGAATAAAATGTTTATCATGTCTTTCAGTATGTGATCATATTATGGTAAAGGGTTGAATTGACTACTTAAATGCCTTTGGCTCTCCAATTATTTTCTAACCTTATTTAATTCCCTCTCCCTTTTTTCATGGTCTTTCTTTTTCTCTTTTCTTGCCTTTGTTGTGTCTTCTCTTGCTCCTTATTTTTCCTTTTAGGTTCATTTTCAATATTCAATTTCCCCCTTCTTATCATCTCAACATGCCTAAGGGATTTCCTCTCATTAGATTATTCTTCTTTACTTGTCTTCATTTCTTTGACCTCCTTATCGTAGGACTCCTATTCCATAAACATTTTCCTATAATCATCTAATGTGAGTATTTGAGATTATTTGCTTATTCTGAGTGTATTATTTTATGATTTCTTAACATCCCTTTTGAAAATTTAAGAAATGTCGATATTGAATTCATTTATGGATACAATTTAGATATTGGAATACATTTTCTATTATGTCCTTATTGGCACATAAATGTACCATTACATCTTTTACACCCCATTATACACCTATTACATATTAATGAACTATATAAGGTGGGATAGAAGGAAACGGTGATGAAATTAACATTGACATTAACACATTTACTTCTATTAATTCATAATTAGGTCCAAGATTTGTTGTTCCCTTGTTTAGCCAATCTAGTGGGCTTACATGGGTAGATAGACTTAAACCATCTTGGTTGAAAGTAAATGTTACATCCATTTCATGGGAAGGGAAATTCAATGCATCTTTACTTGTTTGTGCTTGTTGAGTGTGAGTAACATAAATTTCAAGTGTTTTTTGGATACCACGTGTTTTTTGGCTGATAACATATTCTACATTTACTCCCTATTTGCCTTCTATACCATATGTTTCTCGCATCTACTCCATCTTTTTCATAGTAACTTGAATCTCTTCCTCATCTATCCTTTACAACCTCATGATATTTTTACAACACTAACTTCATCTTTGTCAACATGGAATGCTTCACTTAGAGTCATATCATTGGTTACTACCTAAGGGTTTAGGGGCTAAATACCTATCCTTTTAAATATAGGTTTTATATTGTTACGAGTTTTTGCCCTCTTCAATGTTATGCTAATGAAAGTGGCCAATTTTTATCTCTTTATCTCTATACCATGATGTTTATTCAACCATGATGTCCTCTCACTCCTAAAGTAGACCTTAAATATACCAAACACACTTACATATAAATGATGCAATTTGTGGCTAATGTGTATGGGAAATGCAAGTAGGTCAATCCCCAAATCTCTTACCTCTTCAATTATTGATAGTACAACATGGATACCATGCTCATCAAATATGAGATGTCTATTTATAGGTGAATCTCATCTTGGTATAAATATCAAGAAATGATGCAATCAGTTCATAAACAATTCTTTTATCATCTATGCATGGGTTGGGAAGCCATACATGCCCCTGGTTCATAACCTAAAATGAAAATTTGCATTTGCCTTATTGATTTAAAGAGATTGAACCTCGAGATAATCTGGCCAACTAAAGTAACACATGTTAAAATTTTGATCCATTATCCACTCTTAGACATTATCTATGGCACACTCCTTACCCATTTTTGGGAAATGATTTACATGTCATAATTACTTCTAGCTTGCACTCTCATCTCATCACAATTCCATATTTATGTAACCAGTGATGGTTTTTAGCATACACAATCTCAAGTTCTCATTAAAAACTATCAGTATGGATGGCCTTGGCATCACAACCCTATCTTTGTCTAGTCCTTCTATTGTTCTCATTGACAAATCATGATGCCTATTTGAAGCCTATCCACCATGACTTTCCATGGACCCCATCATTGAAAGGGTTGGGATTGGTTTTACATATGTAAGAAACATATTCCTTCAGATATAAGATATCCAACCCATAACACATGTTAACTAAGTTATTGCACTATTGCACGATCTCACATTCTTCAACATCCAATAAAATAATGGGTAGCCACCTCTTGTTGGTTATTGTAATTCCTTTCAGCCAATTGGGCAAAGTGCTTGGTTTCATGCCCCACTTTACTACTGTTGATCCAAAACTCAAAATCTTTGGTTGAAAGATAATTCAAAAAATAAGAACAACATAATAAAAATAATGCTATCTCTGAGAAGAGATGTTTTATTCATCAAATTTATAGACCCAAACATATGTCTATCTCTGAGAAGAGATGTCTAATTTCTATTTTAGGTTACATCATCATTTATACATGTTTTGAAGGTATGAAGAGGATGTGGAAGGTCACAAATCTCGAGGGAGATTAAGTGGTTCGACTTTCACAATTTTTAACAATACAAAATTCAAGGAATTACTATTTTTAGAAACTTACTATTTTTAGACTGCACTAATAAAATTGAAATTTGGGGCACTTACATGTTAAGCACGAGATATATCATATATCTTATAAAATTTCCCTTAATCAAATTCCACTTTAACATACATTCAAGATGTGCAATAAAGCTAAAATAATAAACACCATACAAGATAGAGAGAGACACCAAATTTAATGTGGAAACCCAATATGGAAAAAACCATGGAGAACAATCTCAAGTATATGAATGAGCACTAAATCAAACTACAATATTCACAAGCACCAACTTGCAGGAGCACCAACCCCTTTGCCGATCACCAACACAATAAATATTTGTGAGCGCCAACCCCTTTGCTGAGCACCAACACAACAATAATTCATGAGCACCAACCCACAAGAGCACCAACCCCTTTGCTGAGCACCAACACAACAACAATTCATGAGCATCAACCCATAGGAGCACTAACCCCTTTGTATATACCACACAACTATCTCTCAATGTTGTTATCTCAACAAATGATAGTTAATTACAATATCTCTTTCCTCTCTCACCTTTGCTCGTCTAAGCTAGATATAATAAATACAAATCAGACTCATCTCTCCCATTACTCTTCTAAGCTAGATATTACTATATCAAATCAAACTCTATCTCACACATTACAAATGGCTTCTCAAGCCTTTATTTTTAGCTTTCCAAATGACCTGTAGCCTTCACCTTTTGTGGCCCTTCAATCCTCATGGAAAATGGCACCAAACTTGCATGACCCTTCAATCCTCATGGAAAATGGCACCAAACTTGCATGACCCTTCGTATCCTTGCATTTGAAAAGTCATATGGTGACCCTTCATAAGCAAAAGCATCCTTTCCTTTTTTGTCTTTATCTTGGTGACTTTTTGTATTCCTTAAATTTTCTCTTCATGAGAAATTATGCCCTTCCTCTTTTGTCTTCATTTGGTGACTCTTGGAATTCCCCAAGATGACTCTTCATGGGAAATGCATGCCATTCTTCTTTTGTCTTTACCCCATGACTCTTTAACTTCTCCATGGGCCCTTATTTTGTCTTGTATACAACTAAAAATGTATTCATTAATATTAAATAAATATTAACACACATTAGCCAAGATATAACTATTACAAACATCATTAAATGCAATGGGGCCTTTATCACCAATAATGCTAGACCTTTGACATCAATGACAATATTTCCAACAATGTCCCCCTTTGTCATTGATGTCAACCTCAATCCTAAAACTGCCACATTCTAAAACTTGCACATACTATCATCTAGAAAACATATAGTAACTCCCCCTTACTGTAGCAACTTGTACCTACTCCTCGTACCTATTTATACACCTATACTTGTACCTATTATTATCCCCCTTTGACATCAATGGCAAAGAGCCTACCTAGAGCTAACACTTAGCTCCCCTCAACTGATGTTGAACCTCAATGATAGGAAGTAATAGAAATTACTCCCAACTCCTCTTTCAGATCTGTGAATGTGTCCTTTGATCATGCCTTTGAGAAGATATCTGATAATACATATAAATCATTACCTATCCTTTGAGCATCTGAAATCAACTCATTTGAATATTTTCTTATAATCTCATAACCTTCTACATAAAACTTTAATGTGTATCCTTGATCAGATATTTGACTTACACTCAATAGATTATGCTTAAGACCTTTTACATACAAAACATTCTTTGTCTTGGTTCTACCATTATCCAAAGTTAAAGTATATTTTTCGGCTATCTTAGTAGTGGTTTTATCTCTAAATTTCACTGTGCCACCATTGATCTTCTTTAGAGTTTTGAACTTGCTCTTGTCTCCTATCATATGCCTTGAACATCCACTATCAATGAACCATGGCTTTTCTTCATTTCTTGCATGCAAAGCTGTCTGAACCAACATAGAATATTTAAGTTGTTTCTTCTACCATGTCCAAACCTTTTTCTTGATGAATGGAGCCTTGAAACTCTATTCCTTATTGACTAACTTGAACACACTTCTATAGTACTGAGCTATGTATCTAAAGTTGTTACACTTGTAACAAATTATGGCCTCTTCATCAAAGCTTGATAGAGGAGCAAAAGAGTTGTAGCTTCTATTTGACTCTACACGACTTTCCTTTTCCTTATTTTTGAGATTGTTAGCTTTTTTTCTACATTCTAATTTCTTATGACCATATCCATTATAATAAAAATAGTAACCATAAAAATAGGACTTGTTTGTGTTTCTCTGACCTGATTGCCTTTTGTGGCTTTGTTCCGTCCAACCTTCTTTGTTTGAGATGACCTCTATATTCTTCACTTCTTCCCTCTTTATTTCCTTTTTTATAAGAGCTTCAACATAGCTCTTTTTTTTTTCAATTTTGATACCTATCTTATCTGGTATTGCCTTTTGGCTTTCTAATATCTTATTCAACATATTAGTGTTATTCTCAAATTTTGAATCATTGGCTACTCTATCATTGATTGCTTTATTTGTTTTATCAAGATCTGCTTTTAAAGAATAAATTTTAATAACATACCTTTCACATTCTTTTCTTACTATTTTCAACTATGCCATTAGATCTTCTTCATTCTTCTTGGATTCTTCAAAGTGTGCTTGTATATCTTCAATTATTTCCTTTGACTCCTTTTCATTTTTCTCAATCTAGCACTTCAATCTTTAATTTTTTTTTTCAACAGCTTTTAAATCTTCTAAGGCACAAATGAGTTCTCCTTCAACATTCACTTCGGCTTCATCCTCTTCTTCTTCTTGATCATCTATTCTTTTGATTGTAGATGCACCTTCATGTATGGCCATCTTGTGCTTTCCTGATCTACCTTCAAGCTGTAAAACATTTTCAAAAGGAACTTGCTCTGATACCAATTGTTAAGCACGAGATATAATGAGAGGGTTATGAATCAGTATATCATATATCTTATAAACTTTCATTTAATAAAATTCCACTTTAACATACATTCAAGATATGCAATAAAATTGAAATAATAAACACTACACAAGATAGAGAGAGACCCCAGATTTAACATGGAAATTCAATGTGGAAAAAACCACAGAGAACAATCTCAAGTATATGAATGAGCACTAACTCAAATTACAATATTCATAAGTACCAACTTGTAGGAGCATTGACCCCTTTGTTGACTACCAACAAAGCAACTATTCATGAGCACCAACCCATAGGAGCACAAACCCCTTTGCTGAGCACCAACATAGTAACAACACAGGAGCACCAACCCCTTTTCTGAGCACCAACACAACAACAATTCATGAGCACCTACCCATAGGAGCACCAACCCCTTTTCTGAGCACCAACACAACAATAATTCATGAGCACCAACCCCTTTGTGTATACCACACAACTATCTCTCAATATTACTATCTAAATAAATGATAGTTCATTACATTATCTCTTTTCTCTCTCACCTTTGGTCTTCTAAGCTAGATATAACAAATACAAATCATACTCATCTCTTCCATTACTCTTCTAAGCTAGATATTACTATATCAAATTAGAATCTATCTCACACATTACAAATGGCTTCTCAAGCCTTTATTTATATCTTTCCAAATGACCTTTGGCCTTCACCCTTTGTGACCCTTCAATCCTCATGGAAAATAACACCAAACTTACATGACCCTTCGTATCCTTGCATTTGAAAAGTCATATGGTGACCATAAGCAAAAACATCTTTTCCTCTTTTTTATTTATCTTGGTGATTTTTTATATTCCTCAAAGTGCCCCTTCATGAGAAATTATGCCCTTCCTCTTTGTCTTCATTTGGTGACTCTTAGAATTCCCCAAGATGACTCTTCATAGTAAAATGCATCCCATTTTTCTTTTGTCTTTACCCCGTGACTCTTTGACTTCTCCATGGGCCCTTTTTTTGTCTTATATGTAACCAAAAATATATTCATTAATATTAAATAAATAGTAACACACATTAGCCAAGATATAACTATTACAAACATCATTAAATGCAATGGAGCCTTTATCACCAATAATGCTAGACCTTTGACATCAATGACAATATTTACAACATTACATTTATTTTTTAATGGTCAAATCCCACTGATAAAATTTTAGTACCATCTCACAATGTTTCTCTCATTCTTATCTTTCCAATGATTCAAATGGGGAGTCAAACGGAGCTATGGTGCAAAAGTTATGGCTCCTAAAAGTTCTACCACCAATCAGGATAGAACCATCACCTAAATTGTCACCTAAAATGTTGTTCAGATCATTCCTCCCTCCTTGAGAAGCAATGGTACCCATTGCATCAATATTTATCATCAAGTATGGTAGTTGTGTCTTGATTTGATTCCAGATGTATACTTGGAATGGACTGTGCTTTAAGGAGCTATACTTTGTGGAGCTGTGTAGGGCCTGATTATTCACCATTTCTATCTGACCATTAATCTATAGATGGAAGGCCGTGAACTTCTTTATATTTTTATCTATTAGCTTTTGTTATTGTGTTGTTGGTGTAGTCAGGGCTACAACATCGACCCTTTTAGATTCCTATGGCTTGACCACCATGAGAACAAATTTCTTGGCACTAATCAGGGAGATAGATATAGAAGGTGGTACCTCTGGTACCCTATAACACCTTGTTCCAAGAGTGAGAGTGATACTTCAAGTTCTTGATTCATAAATGCCATGTCATTTATACATGAATGGCTAACCAAAGAGTACATCACAAACATCTAGATTGACCACATCACATAGACCTCATCTTGGAAAGGTTTTATTGCATATGAGATAAGACATTGGTGGGTGACATAGAGGTTTCTCCTTGGACTCAACCATCCAATATTTTATGGCTTTAGGTGAGGCTTCATGGACAAATTTAGGATTTTCATAACATTATCATAGATTAAATTCTTTTGACTCCCACTATCAAGAATGAAATGCAAAGGCTTACCTTTCGCCCATAACTTAGAATGAAACAACCTTTTCTTATCATTTGGCCTCTCCTACTAGGTCTATGATGAAATAATGATGGCATCGGGCTCAGCATCTACAATCTCTTCTTCATTCTCTTCAACTATAGGATGTGTATGAGGTAGATTAGTAGATGTTGAGGAATGTGACTCAAAAAGTAGGGACTTGATGGCTCGACATTCTTCTTTGGAGTGAGTTCTAAATTTGTGATAATCATACAACTTCTTAGTCTTTCCTTCCTTTTTTTTCTAATTTTGGCCTCGTGTTTGACCTTCTTTGTCACTTTTCCATTTTGAAGGCTGACTCTTCGTATTCATTCTTCTATGCTTCTACTCAATCTTCACTGTGAAATTGTACGTTTCATCGAGGGTTTCCGAATTGAAGAGTTCTATTTCTCTCCATATGTACCATTATAGTCCACCATGATATTTAAGAAGCTTGTGTTTGTCACTTTCTTGGATGCCTAATCTCATAGATAGAGAATGAAAAATGTCAGTGTAATCTTGAACAAACTATTTCTTACTTTGGTGAAGTTGTTGCCACTCTATATATAGATCATCATATGCTCCAATGGGTTATTATTCTTCCTTTATAGCTTCTATGAAATCATCCTAGGTAGGTTCTACCTCAAGGCTAATATCATCCATACTGAATCTCTTTTTGTACACTTCCCACCAATTTTTGATAGGGAATGATGCTTTTAAAAGACCAAAAGTGATATTCTCTTTATCAGTGAATTTATTTATAGAAAAATAAGATGACAATTGATCCAACCAATTTTCTACTGCATCAACATTTATTTTGCCTTCAAATTTAAGGACATCAAAATTCACCTAAACTTTGAACAGTGTTGGGGCACTAAAAATATGTGGGGTGGTAGATGAGGAGCCATAATTTTTCATCAAAATTTGCTAGAGAATTTGGGTGAATTGTTGTAGAATTTATGCTTGCTATTATTTGAGGGATTCATTTACCATTTCCTTGAAAGGATTAGATGTTTTAGTGTTCTCCACCATTTGAAGTCATTTAGAATGAATAGATGGATAGTCTGTTGGTTCTATTTTCCACCTAAGCTTCTTGTAATCTAACCTCATCTTTGTGATCATACACTCTAAAGATAAACCAATCAGATACCATTGATGCAAAACTCAAAAGCTTTGGTTGAAAGATAATTCAAGAAATAAGAACAACACAATAACAATAATGATATCTCTTAGAAGAGATGTTTTATTCATCAAATTTATAGACCAAACGTATGCCTATCTTTGAGAAGAGATGTTTAATTTCTATTTCAAGTTAAATATTCATTTATACATGTTTTTAAGGTATGAAGAGGATGTGGAAGGTCACCAATATCAAGGGAGATTAAGTGGTTTGACTTCCATGGTTTACAACAATACAAAATTTGAAGAATTACTATTTTTAGAAACTTATTATTTTTAGATTGTACTACTAAAATTGAAATTTGGGGCACTTTTATTTGATTTTCATGGGTCAAAATCCACCAAGTAGATCTCAGTTCCATCTCATGATGTTCTTCTTATTCTTAGATTTTCAACGGTTCAAATGGAGAGTCAAACAGAGCTATGGTGTAAAAGTTATGGCTCCCAAAAGTTCTACCACCAATTGGGGTAGAACCATCACCTGAATTATCACCAAAAATGTTGTTCAGATCATTCCTCTCTCCTTGAGAATCAATGGTTCCCATTACTTCAATATTTGTCATCAAGTGTGGTTATTATGTTTTGATTTTATTCCTGATGCATACTTGGAATGGACTGTGCTTTATAGAGCTGTACTTTGTGGAGCTGTGTAGGGCCTGATTGTTTACCATTTCTATCTGACCATTAATTTATGGATGGAAGGATGTGAAATTATTTAGCTTATTATCTATTGGCTTCTATTCTTGTGTTGTTTATGTATTCAGGGCTGCAACATTGACCCTTTTGGATTCTTATGGCTTGACCACCATGAGAACAAATTTCTTATGACTAATCAAGGAGATAGATGTAGAAGGTGGTACCTGTGGTACCTTGTAGTTCCATATTCCAAGAGTGAGAGTGATCCTTCAAGTTCTTGATTTAGAGATGCCATATCGATCATACATGAATGGTTGACCAAAGAGTACATCACAAACATCTAGATTGACCACATCACAGAAGACCTCATCTTGGAAAGGTTTTATTGCAAATGATAGAAGATATAGGTGGGTGACACAGAGGTTTCTCCCTAGACTCAACCATACAATACTATATGGATTTGGGTGAGGCTTCATGGAAAAATTTAGGTTTTTCATAATATTAGCAGAGATTAAATTATTTTGACTGCCACTATCAAGAATGAAATACAAAGGCTTACCTTTCACCCATAACTTAGAATGAAACAACCTTTCCTTGTCATCTAGCCTCTCCTCATGGGTCTGTGATGAAGCAATGATGGCATCAAGCTCATCATCTAAAATCTCTTCTTCATCCTCTTCAACCACAAGATGTGTATGAGGTAGATTAGTAGATGTTTAGGATTATGACTCAAAAAGCAGGGACTTGATGGCTCAACATTCTTCTTTGGAGTGATTTCCAGATTTGTGATAATCACACCAATTCCTAGTCTTTCCTTCCTTTTGCTTCCAATTTTGGCCTTGTATTTGATCTTTTTTGTCACTTTTCCATTTTGAAGGTTGACTCTTCATATTCATTCTTCCATGCTTCTACTCAATCTTCACTGTGAACTTGTACACCTCACTGAGGGTTTCCAAATTGAAGAGTTCTATTTCTCCCCATATGTACCATTGTAGTCCACCATGATATTTGAGAACCTTATTTTTCTCACTTTCTTGGATGCCTAATCTCATAGATAGAAAATGAAAAATGTCAATGTAATCTTGAATAGACTGTTCTTTACCTTGGTGAAGTTGTTGCTACTCTATATACAAATCATCATATGCTATAATGGGGTAGTATTCTTCCTTTATAGCTTCTATGAAATCATCCCAGGTAGGTTTTGTCTCAAGGCGATATCATATGTACTGAATCTATTTTTGTACACTTCCTACCAATTTTTTATAGGCAATGATGCTTTCAAAAAAGAAAAAGTGATCTCTTTATCAGTGAATTTATTTATAGAAAAGTAAGATGAAAATTGATCCAACTAATTTTCTACTACATCAACATTGATTTTGCCTTCAAATGTAGAGATATCAAAATTCCCCTTAATATTAAACAGTGTTGGGGCACTAAAAAGATGTGGGGTTATAGATGAGGAGCTAGAATTTTTAATCAAAATTTGTTGGAGAATTTGGGTGAATTATTGTAGCATCTATGCTTGTTATTTCTAGAGGGCTTCATTCACCATTTTCTTGAAAGGATCATATGTCTCAGTGTTGTCTGCCATTCGAAGTCATTTGAAGCAAATAGGTGGATAGTCTGAAGGTTGTATTTTCTACCTAAGCTTCATGTAATCTAACCTCATCCTTAGGATCATACACTCTAAATACAAACTGATCTGATACCACTAATCCAAACTCAAAATTATTGGTTGAAACATAATTTAAGAAATAAGAACACAATAAAAATAATGCTATCTCTGAGAAGAAATGTTTCTATTCATCAAAATTGTAGACCCAAACATATGCCTATCTCTGAGAAGAGATGTCTAATTTCCATTTCAAGTTACATCTTCATTTATACATGTTTTTAAGGTATGAGGAGGATGTGAAAGGTCACTAATTTTGAGGGAGATTAAGTGGTTCAACTTCCATGATTTACAATAATACATAATTCAAGGAATTACTATTTTTAGAAACTTACTATTGTTAGAGTAGACTAATAAAATTGAAATTTGGGAAAATTTTATTTATTTTTTTAGGGTCAAAACCTACCAATCAAATTTTAGTACCATCTCAAAATGTTCCCCTCATTCTTATCTTTCCAATAGTTTAAATGGAGAGTCAAATGGAGCTATGGTGCAAAAGTTATGGCTCCAAGAAGTTCTACTACCAATTGGGGTAGAACCATCACCCAAATTATCACTTAAAATGTTGTTCAGATCATTCGTCCCTCCTTGAGAAGCAATGGTCCCTATTGCATTAAGATTTGTCATCAAGTGTGGCAGTTGTGTTTTGATTTGATTTTTGATGCATACTTGGAATGGACTGTGCTTTATAGAGCTGTATTTTATGGAGCTATGTAGGTCTTGATTGTTCACCATTTCTATCTAACCATTAATCTATGGATGAAGGCCATGAACTTATTCATCTTGTTGTCTACTGGCTTCTATTGTTATGTTGTTTGTGTAGTCAGGGGTATAACATTGGCCCTTTTGGATTCTTGTGGCTTGATCACCATAAGAACAAATTTCTTGGCACTAATCAGGGAGATAGATGTAGAAAGTGTTACCTATGGCACCCTATAACATCATGTTCTAAGAGTGAGAGTGATCCTTCAAGTTCTTGATTTATAGATGCTATGTCAATCATACATGAATGGTTGACCAAAGAGTACATCACAAACATCTAGATTGACCACATCACATAAGACCTCATCTTGAAAAGGTTTTATTGCATATGAGAGAAGAAATTGGTGGGTGACATAGAGATTTATCCCTAGACTCAACCATCCAATAATATATGGCTTTGGGTGATGCTTCATGGACAAATTTAGGATTTTTATAACATTAGTAGAGATTAAATTCTTTGTACTCTCACTATCAAGAATGAAATGTAAAGGCTTACCTTTCACCCATAACTTAGAATGAAATAACCTTTCCTTGTCATTTGGCCTCTCCTCATGGGTCTGTGATGAATCAACGATGGCATTAGGCTCAACATCTACAATCTCTTCTTCATCCTCTTCAACTGTAGGCTATGTATGAGGTAAATCACTAGATGTTGAGGATTGTGACTTAGAAAGCAGGGACTTAATCGCTTGACATTATTCTTTAGAGTGAGTTCTAGATTTGTCATAATCACACCACTTCCTAGTATTTCCTTCCTTTTACTTCCAATTTTAGCCTCGTGTTTGACCTTCTTTGTCACTTTTCTATTTTTAAGGCTGACTCTTTGTATTCATTCTTCCATGCTTCTGCTCAATCTTCACTATGAACTTGTATACCTCACCGAGGGTTTCCAAATTGAAGAGTTCTATTTCTCCCTGTATGTACCATTATAGTCCACCATGATATTTGAGAACCTTGTGTTTTTTACTTTCTTGGATGCCTAATCTCTTAGATAGAGAATAAAAAATGTCAGTGTAATCTTGAACAGACTATTCCTTACCTTGGCAAAGTTGTTGCCACTTTATATATAGATCATCATATGCTCCAATGGGGTAATATTCTTCCTTTACAGCTTCTATGAAATCATCCCAGGTAGGTTCTACCTCAAGGCCAATATCATCCGTACTGAATCTCTTTTTGTACGCTTCCCACCAATTTTTGATAGAAAATAATGATTTCAAAAGAGAAAAATTGATCTTATCTTTATCGGTAAATTTATTTATAGAAAAATAAGATGACAATTGATCCAAAAAAATTTCTACGACATCAGAATTGATTTTGACTTCAAGTGTTGGGATATCAATTTTCACCTAAACTTTGAACGATGTTGGGGCACTGAAAGATGTGGGGTTGCAGATGAGGAGCCAAAATTTTCCATCAAAATTTATTGGAGAATTTGGGTGAATTATGGTAGCACTATTCTTACTATTGATGGAAGGCTTCATTCACCATTTCCTTGAAAATATCATATGTCTCAGTGTTGTCCACCATTTGAAGTCGTTTGGAGTGAATAAGTGGATAGTTTGCTAGTTCTATTTTCTACCCAAGCTTTCTATAATCTAACCTCATCCTCATGATCATACACTTCAAATACAAACTGCTCTAATACCACTGATCCAAAAATCAAAAGCTTTGGTAGAAAGATAATTCAAGAAATAAGAATAACACAATAACAATAATGCTAAAAGCTTCAACCCTTTGCAAATTGTGGAACAATGGTTGCTGAGATCCAGGAGCACCGGCGTTGGCAGCAGTACTGATGTCGGCAGAGACCAGTGCAGAAGGCCACCGGCGACGGCAAGAAGTCGGCCGACGTCGGCAGAACCAGACAAGTAGGGATCGACGTCGATCACCTGTGTGTTCCAAAACTGCTCGTTTCACAGACAGTTAGTTAAGTGAACGAAGAGTTTGCATGTTGAGACCAGTTAGAGTCTTGGGCTGTGAGGATAATTGTCTAAATTAAGAGTCTAAGTTAGTGTTTGAGTTAGGGATCTATTTATAGACCCATTGGCATGTATTGTTTAATGTATGAGATAGAAAGGAAGAGTTCCTTCTAGTTGTAAGATCTGTGAGTTGCAGGTTGTTGCAAGCTCATTGGGGATCTACATGTAAGTTTGGTCTTTGAATTGCAGGTTGCAGGTTCATGAGAGATCAGCTTGAAGTGCTATAGAGTGCTTGGTGTACCGGCAGGGTTATTACTGACTGGTTGGTGAGGTGAACACCAATTTTGTGTGTGAGTTGGTTGTTGGGACTATTTTTTGTGTAGGAGAGTGTGTGTGAGAAGAATTATTGTACACTTGAGGTGTGGTGAATCTCTGTAAGGTGAAAGAGTGTGGCGGCTCTTTGATGTATTCTTTTCTGTATAGTGTTAATACAAGATAGTGTATTGTCTCTCATATTCTATGCTATTGGTGAATTCTAGTTACTTGTGTTTTTGGTTATTTTCGCATATTCAATTGCTTATATTTGGTAATCATACTGTGCTCTTTCTGAGGAGCAAGATCCTAACAGGTGGAATTAGAACAAGTGTGTTTGTTCTTGGATTTACCTCCACCCCTCCCAACAAGTGGTATCAGAGCTTTTGGTTGGGATACTAACAGATTGGTGTAGATCTGGGTAGTGTGTTTTGATTACAAGTTACTCACAGGATTTCTGCTTGAGTGGGAGTTGAGCAATGACAGAAAATAGTCAACTACGAATGAAAAAGTTTAATGGCAAGAACTACCAATTATGGAGGATGCAGATTGAGGACTATCTGTATCAGAAAGATTTGTACTTACCGTTGGGTGGGGTTACTAGCAAACCCTTGGATATGAAAGATGAAGAATGGGAGGTTCTTGATCGGAAGGCTCTGGGATCTGTTAGATTGAGTCTTGAATCATCTGTGATTTCCAGCTTATCACAGTGTAAGACAACGGTGGAGTTGATAGAATCTTTGGCAAATTTATATGAAAAACCCTTAGCTTCTAATAAGGTATTTCTTATGAAGCGTTTATTTAATTTGCAAATGCTAGAAGGTGGATCTGTTCATAGCCATCTTAGTGATTTCCATGGTTTGGTAAACCAGTTAAGTTTCGTCAATATTGTTTTTGATGATGAAATTAGAGCTCTCTTAATCTTGTGTTCATTACCTGAAAGTTGGGAAGGTTTGGTAATGGCAGTTTCTAATACTGTGTCTCCTTCAAAAGTCTTAAAAGTGGATGATGTTGTGAGTGTGATCTTGAATGAAGAGATACGCAGGAAAAGCACAGGTGAATCATCTGGAGATGCTTTGAGTGTTGAAGGAAGAGGAAGGCCAAGAGAGAAGACAGAGCGTGGGAGATCAAGGTCGAAGACAGGCAAGAGATCCAAGTCCAGGTATGGCAGAATAACTTGCTGGAAGTGTGGAAAGCAAGGGCACCTAAAGAGAGATTGCAGATCAGGTGAAGATCATCATGAAGGACATGGAGAAGAAGCAGATGTTGCAGGTTATGTTGCACAGGATGCTCTGGTATGTTCTTTGGATAAAGTAGAATCTTGGGTATTAGATTCTGGTGCCTCTTTTCATGCATCCCCACATAGGGAATTTTTTCATGAGTATGTCCAGGGAGACTTTGGAGAAATTTGTGTAGGGGATGGTAAGCCTTGTCAGATTGTTGGCAAAGGCAAAGTGAAGCTGAAATTGCAGACAGGTGACACATGGGTGTTAAAGGAGGTCATGTATGTCCCAGTTCTGAAGCAGAATCTGATTCCTGTTAGAAGTTTGGGTGAAGAGGGTTGCACAGTAACTCTCACAATAGACTCTTAGAAGGTTACCAAGGGTACACTTGTTGTAGCTAGAGGTAAGAAAGTAGGTACGCTTTATCTATCTACTTGTTTTACTGATTCTCTTTCTGGGTTATCTACTTCAGCTGTAGATTCGGAGACGTGGCTTAATAGGCTTGGTCACATAGATAAGAAGGAGATGCTGGTTCTTGAGTCAAAGAATATGCTTTCAGATTTGGAAGGCATGGATCATGGTTTCTGTATGCAGAAGAAGAAGGTGAGGTTTCTTGAGGAATCTGATGTTAGTGACAAGAACAGGAAAGCCTTGGTTTTTAAGGAGAAAGTGACGGACAGAGTTCAGCACAAGGTGCAGAGGAATTCTGAGTAGAGCAAGGGTGATTTGGACAAGGGTTTGATCCAAAAAGAGCTCGCAGGAAAAATTCAGGTCTCACAAGAAAAACACAGAGACCGACGTCGACAGGAAAACTGGCGTCGGTGTCTAGACAGGGACCGACGTCGGCTATGTGCAGCCCGACATCGGTGACTCGGGGCAGACAGAGACCGGCGTCGGCCAGGGGAAACTGACGTTGGTAGGGAGGCAGTCGCAGGGAACCGACATCGATCGGCTGTAGACTGAGATGTGACCGGCATCGGTCACTGAGATGAATTTTGGGTGGACAGCAAGCTGTCATGGAGTCTCAAGCGCCCATATGGAGGACTGAAGGTGTAAGTAAGTTCTTAGATTCGTCATTTCCCTTCTTCACACTACTTGTTGCTCACTTATGGCATAGGACCAGGAAGTTGTTAAAGAAGCAGAACAGGTAGATCCAAGAAACAGTGGGAGCTAGGCATGGATGAGGATGTGATTCCTTGGAGGAGAACCAAACAGGTGTTTTGGGTAGAGTGGCCAGCTGGAAGTAAGCACTGAGAGACGAATGGATGTTCAGGATGAAGAAGAGCAGAAATGGATACGTGAGATGGAAGATCAGGGTATATGATCTTTTATTAGCTACAGGGCAATGGAGGTTTGATCATTGTGTTTCTCTTTACCAGGTTGGATAGTATTAGCTACACTATCCTATTTTCTGTATGATGTGCTTGTTGCAGGGTTACATATACAGGTATTGCTGAACTAAAGGTAAAGCTAGTTTAGGTGTTTGTCATGGAGAATCTGGGAGCAACAAGATTCTTTGGCATGAGTGTGTTCTAGAGACATGGAGGTCTTGTTGACTTTGTTTCAGGATGATTATGTGAAACCGGTTAGCACACCGATGGTTAGACAGTTCACAGAACAGGTGTCTTGATTCACATAATGAGGTTAAGTGCATGGTATGTACTAAACCTGAGTTTTCCCAAGCAGTGAGAGTTATCACAAGTTTGGAGTCAATCTGGGAGAGTAATACTGAAGGGCAGTTCAGTGGGACCAGCAGCAGGTGCACATGCTATGTAGGGTCAAGTTATTTTTTCTACATGGTTGTAGATGCGGATGTGGCAGGTAATTTGGATGACAATTTTTTTGCACCACGGATTTTGTGGTGGTTGGTCTTCAAGAGTGATCTTGAGGAGGGATACATAGCCAAGGGAATAAACTAGACGGTGTACAGGTACAGGTATAGGTTGCAGCTGTTTATCTCCAAGTGGGAGATTGTTAGGTTGTGGAGCTAAAAGCTTCAACCCTTTGCAAATTGTGGAACAATGGTTGCTGAGATCCAGGAGCACCAGCATCGACAACAGTACTGACGTCGGCAGAGACCAGTGCAGAAGGCCATCGACGATGGCAAGAAGTCGGCCGACGTCGGCATAACCAAACAAGCAGGGACCGACGTCAGTCGCCTGTGTGTACCAAAACTACTCATTTCACGGATAGTTAGTTAAGTGAACGAAGAGTTTGCATGTTGAGACCAGTTAGAGTCTTGGGCTGCGAGGATAATTGTCTAAATTAAGAGTCTAAGTTAGTGTTTGAGTTAGGGATCTATTTATAGACCCATTGGCATGTATTGTTTAATGTATGAGATAGAAAGGAAGAGTTCCTTCTAGTTGTAAGATCTGTGAGTTGCAGGTTGTTGCAAGCTCATTGGGGATCTACATGTAAGTTTGGTCTTTGAATTGCAGGTTGCAGGTTCATGAGAGATCAGCTTGAAGTGCTATAGAGTGCTTGGTGTACCGGCAGGGTTATTACTGACTGGTTGGTGAGGTGAACACCAATTCTATGTGTGAGTTGGTTGTTGGGACCGTTTTTTGTGTAGGAGAGTGTGTGTGAGAAGAATTACTGTACACTTGAGGTGTGGTGAATCTCTGTAAGGTGAAAGAGTGTGGCGGCTCTTTGATGTATTCTTTTCTATATAGTGTTAATACAAGATAGTGTATTGTCTCTCATATTCTGTGCTATTGGTGAATTCTAGTTACTTGTGTTTCTGGTTATTTCCGCATATTCAATTGCTTATATTTGGTAATCATACTGTGCTCTTTCTGAGGAGCAAGATCCTAACAGGTGGAATTAGAACAGGTGTGTTTGTTCTTGGATTTACCTCCACCCCTCCCAACAACCTCATCCTCATGATCATACACTTCAAATACAAACTGCTCTGATACCACTGATCCAAAAATCAAAAGCTTTGGTAGAAAGATAATTCAAGAAATAAGAATAACACAATAACAATAATGCTATCTCTGAGAAGAGATACTTTATTCATCAAATTTGTAGACCCAAACATATGCCTATCTCTAAGAAAAGATGTTTAATTTCTATTTCAGGTTACATATTCATTTATACATGTTTTGAAGGTATGAAGAGGATTTAGAAGTTCACCAATCTTGAGGGAGATTAAGTGGTTTGACTTCCATAATTTACAATAATATAGAATTCAAGAAATTATTATTTTTAAAAACTTATTATTTTTAGACTGTACTAATAAAATTGAAATTTGGGGCACTTCTATTTGTTTTTCAATAGTCAAAACCCACCAATTAGATCTTATTACCATCCTACAACATTCCCCTCATTCTTAGCTTTCCAACGGTTTAAATGGGGAGTCAAACGGAGCTATGGTGCAAAAGTTATGGCTCCCAAAAGTTCTACCACCAATTGGGGTAGAACCATCACCCGAATTGTCACCTGAAATATTGTTCAAATCAGTCCTCCCTCCTTGAGAAGTAATGGTCCCCATTTCATAAAGATTTGTCATCAAGTGTGGCAGTTGTGTTTTGATTTTATTCTTGATGCATACTTAGAATGGATTGTGATTTATAGAGCTGTACTTTATAGAGCTCTATAGGGCCCAATTATTCACCATTTCTATCTGACTATTAATCTATGGATGGAAGGCCATGAACTTCTTCAACTTATTATCTCTTTGCTTCTATTTTTGTGTTGTTTGTGTAGTTAGGGCTACAACATCGACCCTTTTCAATTCCTGTGGCTTGACCACCATGAGAACAAATTTTTTGGCACTAATCAAGGAGATAAATGTAGAAGGTGGTACCTTTGGTACCCTATAGCATCGTGTTCCAAGAGTGAGAGTGATTCTTCAAGTTATTGATTCATAGATGCCATGTCAATCATACATGAATGGCTGACCAAAGAGTACATCACAAACATCTAGATTGACCACATCATATAAGACCTCATCTTGGAAAGGTTTTATTGCATATGAGAGAAGACATTGGTGGGTGACACATAGGTTTATCCCTAGACTCAACCATCTAATACTCTATGGATTGAGGTGATGCTTCATGGACAAACTTAGCTTTTCACAACATTAGTAGAGATTAAATTCTTTTGACTCCCACTATCAAGAATGAAATGTAAAAGCTTACCTTTCACCCATAACTTAGAATAAAATAACCTTTCCTTGTCATCTAGCCTCTCCTCATGGGTTTGTGATGAAGTAATGATGGCATTGGGCTTAACATCTACAATCTTTTCTTCATCCTCTTCAATTGCAGGTTGTGTATGAGGTAGATCAGTAGATGTTGAGGATTGTGACTCAAAAAGCAAGGACTTGATGGCTCAACATTCTTCTTTAGAGTGAGATCCAAATTTATGATAATCATACCACTTCCTAGTCTTTCTTTCCTTTTGCTTTCAATTTTGGCCTCGTGTTTGACCTTCTTTATCATTTTTCTATTTTGTAGGCTAACTCTTCATATTCATTCTTCCGTGCTTCTACTCAATCTTCACTATGAACTTATCCTCCTCACCAAGGGTTTCCAAATTGAAGAGTTCCATTTCTCCCTCTATGTACCATTATAGTCCACCATGATATTTGAGAACCTTATGTTTCTCACTTTCTTAGATGCCTAATCTCATAGATAGAGAATGCAAAATGTTAGTGTAATCTTGAACAGACTATTCCTTACCTTGGAGAAGTTGCCACTCTATATATAGATCATCATATACTCCAATGGGGTAGTATTCTTCCTTTATAGATTATATGAAATCATCCCAAGTAGGTTCTGTCTCAAAGCCAATATCATCCGTACTGAATCTCATTTTGTACACTTCCCACCAATTTTTGATAGGCAATGATGCTTTCAAAAGAGCAAAAGTGATCTTCTCTTTATTGGTGAATTTATTTATAAAAAAATAAGATGATAATTGATCCAACAAATTTTATACTACATCAACATTGATTTTGCCTTTAAATGTAGGGATATCAAAATTCTCCTAAACTTTGAATGGTGTTGGGGCACTGAAAAGATGTGGGGTTGTAGATGAGGAGCCATAATTTTCTATCAAATTTTTTTGGAAAATTTGAGAAAATTGTTGTAGAATCTATGCTTGCTATTGCTGGAGGGATTCATTCACCATTTCCTTGAAAGGATCAGATGTGTCAGTGTTTTCCACCATTTGAAGTCATTTGGAGCAAATAAGTGGATGGTCTGTTGGTTCTATTTTCCACCCAAGCTTCTTGTAATCTGACCTCATCCTTAGGATCATATACTCTAAATACAAACTAATTTGATACCATTGATCCAAAACTCAAAAGCTTTGGTTGAAAGATATTTCAATAAATAAGAACAACATAATAACAATAATGCTATCTCTAAGAAGAGATGTTTTATGCATCAAATTTGCAGACCCAAACATATGCCTATCTCTAAGAAGAGATGTCTGATTTCCATTTTGGGTTACATCTTAGTTTATACATGTTTTGAAGGTATGAGAAGGATTTGGAAGGTCACCAATCTTGAGGGAGATTAAGTGATTTGACTTGCATGATTTACAATAATACATAATTCGAGGAATTACTATTTTTAGAAACTTACTATTTTTAGACTACACTACTAAAATTGAAATTTAAGCCACTTTAATTTGTTTTTTAGGGGTCAAAACCCACTAAGAAGATTTCAATGACTTCTTATGATTTTCCCCTCATTCTTATCTTTCCAACGGTTCAAACGAGGAGTCAAATGGAGTTATGGTGCAAAAGTTATGGCTCTTGGAAGTTCTGCCACCAATTGAGGTAGAACCATCACCTGAATTATCGCCTGAAATGTTGTTCAGATCAACTGTAGCATTTGTTTAGTAACCATTATCATCCACATATCACATTTCACTTTTCATATCATCAAGTGTCCACTCTATATGGAAAGAAACCTTTTTAGTGGAAGTAACATTTATTCTCACTTGTTTTTCTAGTGGGTTGGTAGGGGGTTGGTCTTAAATAAATTAATTATTTACCTGCTTGGTAGTGGGTTGCTCTTTAGTAACTTCCTTCTCTTTCTGGTTGATAGTGGGTTTCTCTTCATTAACCTCTTCATCAACAACATTAAGAAACTTTACTCCTCTATTATTCATTATTGCATGTGGTTGTCGTCTAAAAAACTATGTCTTATTCTTGACATTCCTCATGCTGAACTACAACAATCAATAAAATATATAAGTAATCGATAATAAAATTGAAAACATATCAACAACAACTATGGAAAATAATATCTTTAATGTTGAAAATGGGAATGAATAACACAACATTAATCGATAGCCACATATCAATAACACAACACCATGAATTAAAAAATGATTTCATTTGATAGAAAAATAATAATATTTACTGGTGTGTCAATGAAAAACTTATGTTTACTTACCTGGAATGTGATATTTCAAATACTATAGGCATGGAAATAATTACAATGCTTCTAAATTAATAAAATTCAAAATTGACAATTTTTGAAATTCAAACATTGGTTGGTCTAAATTTTTTTCTTTAAAGATAAATTATATCTCAACAACCAAATTTGAATTTTGTATTTTATGGAAATGGTGAGGCTTAAAAATTATATGGAACTTCAACTTTTCTGTTGCATGTAATTAATGGAGGAGGTTGGCTTTTAATGTTGCAGATTGTGGAGCCAAATATTTTAAATTTGAATAACATAATATGTAATAAAATATAAATGGACCATTTATAATAGTATGTAACCTGGGATATTTGAGATTGTGTCTTGTAAAACTCATAATATAATATACAAACATTGACTTTTTGGTATTCATATAATCAATGAAGTTGGTATTTTTTAATTATTTGCACCTAAAAATATTACAAAAAGATGTGATGTTTTGAAAAGTGTATTTAATTTTGAATATGATATATATATTTTTAATATGATATACATTTTTTTTAAATTATCATGGCATTCATTTATTTTCAACATGCATGTGATATTTTAAATATAATTCTATATTTTTTATAATGTTTATCCAAAAAATTATAAGCCCAATAATACAATGTATAGGTTACTTTACCAAAAGTACAAACATATACATAATTAAATAAGTATGAATTAATCATAATTGGGTAATCCATTCACAACAAGAATCACAACTATTGGACACTATTCAATAATTAGTCCCTTTCCCCTAAATAATATAGTGTGTTGCATGGCCCTGCCATTTGCAACCTAACAAATTATTTGTAATATTTAGACATTACTTTTATGTTCTTAGTGTTATAATTATATGTTGTTTAGAATTAAGTATGTACTTATATGCTCTTGGTATTTTACAGGTTTATAGTTTTTTTAAGGTTGTCAATTTAGGCATATTCTACTATGCTCCTAGTTTATTTATTTTTTAAAATAGTCATGTACAAATGTTAGGAGTTACTATTTTGCTTATTATTATTTTCTTTGAGTAATAATTATTTGGCATACATATTTTAGATAAATTTATATAAAAGATGTCGAGACATCATTCACAAGGTGTTTATTCTACTTATGTCACAAATCCAATATAATATTTTTTCATGAAAGAAATTTCTTACTATACCTTTAAAACCACCTAAGATAATATAGCCATTTTTAATTTTTAAAGAAACTCAATATTCCTCCCTTCTATTAAAAATTCTTATGGTGATGAGTTATTAGATGAGTTTTATTATTTTATATTTATGAAAAATATATATAATAATTTAAATAATTAAGGTTTTTGCAAATCAAGAATTGAAGCTTTGACATTTTGTAATATTGGAAAATAAAATTTAGATAAAATTGTGTAAAATTTTACTACCATTGACATTTTGATTACATAAGTAATCCATGTAATATAATCTTGAACATTGATGATTAAAAAATTATACATAATTTTATCTAAAAACTTTTTTCTTATATAATGATTATTTATACAAATTATTTTTAATTTAGCATACGTACGTTGACATATATCATATGTTAGATAAATCAAGAATGATATTTCTTGACATCTTTTACATATATTTATCTAAAATTTGTATGTTAGCTTTTTGAAACTTAAATAATAAATTTTTAACATATTCTTTTTCATAGAAGATGATCTATTTTCCATTAAAAATGAAACATAAAAATATTTTATATTTTTTAAACATAATTTACAAAGTTAGTAAAAGATTTACTTCATAGTCATACCTAATAAATATTCATCTAAAAAAAGCTAGAAAAAATAATTTAAAAACAAGGGCCTCGTAGTGGCCAGAACTCACCTTTATATTGAAAATTTTTAATGGGTGAGTTTGTATGTAGATTTATAATCCAAGCTAAATGTAATAAAGTAGTATAAAATAAACATGTGATACAATACTATTGTAAAAAAGCTCATGCCATTAAATGTTTTCTATTGAATTACAGAGAATTTATGTAATGAAATATAGTTTTTGGACATGTGCTTAATAGAGCACACATCCCTTATGTAGCTTCGTAGTAGCTATCTTAGCCAGACCATGTGATTAAGTTACCCAACATTGATAATATATATGTTTTAGATCAATATGGGGTTAGTATTGGGCCCCCAACTTGCAAAGTAAAAAGTTTTATAATGCTTGGCACAAAGCCAACCAAAACCAAAGAAACAACAAACATCCACCAAAAACCAAGACTAAGAGAAACACCAAAGAGCCACACAAGAACCCCACAAAATAAGAAAAAACCATACACCCAAAATACTAGACATACCAAGAGACAAAAATACTAGCAAGAACACCAAACCAACAACTTAAATAGTAGCACCCATGATTCCATCCTAATCTAAATTTGATAGCAACACTAAACCATATTCACCCCTGCATGTTCCTCCTTCCCAGATACAACCAATTCCTTCACTTGGTCCAGTCGCTCAAAGCCCCCATATGAAGAAGACATATAGGGCATTACCACCTCTATTGGTCTAGGCTTTGCAGCCTCCACCAACACTGAATTATACTAAGATGGTGCTTTCAACATTCCACACAACACCCATCTACCCAACTTCTTCACTACCTTCACCCTCTTTTGCTCATGTCAGTGGCTATGTAACTACACCAACTTTGGGATAGGATTCATCATTTATGACATCATTGGCAATGAGACAAATTTACTGATCTTCATGTTAGGCATAACGACCTTCTTATGGAAGTCTATGAAATTAAAGAGAATCATGAATCTAGTTTCCAAAGCTCAAAATGCAAAAGTAGGGATGACTCCTAAGCCATCCTACCCTGAGAATGATAGGGATGGGAGAGGGGTCAAGTCATGCAAACAAATTTTATTGATTAAGTCAACTCAATATTTTAGGTGAACACAAAATGTTACCACCTTCACCACCACCTCTGCATCAGAGATTAGGAACATGAGATTAGATGTAAAGATGACCACCACTTTTGAGTTCACCTTGCACTTGATCCCATTAACCAAGAACTCTTGCCCTAAAACATCCCTTATAACATCATGTACTTCTTCTAAAGGTAGCCAAAAAATATGTCAAAGATGGCCCCATGATATTAGCCCCTTAAAGGCCATCTCCCTCACTTCAATATACCCAAAGATGCACACAATGGTAAGCATAATATCACTCTACCTCTTCATTGATTTCACCCTTGAACACAACACATAATTCTCATAGGCCACCCATGTATATGTAGCATAAAACATGACAACTAATGAATAAATGGGCACAAGGGAAGCCTCTAGGCTCTTGTGTGCCAAGGAGAGTTGTCAATCACCCTAATTAAAATACCAACCAACATAAATGTGAATCTTCCTCCCTGATCACTTCACACACATTCCTAACAAGTAATGATTAAATGGAGTGAGTAGGGGCAATACTGAAGTGTTAGCAACCACAACGCTCTGATAGTTATATTAGCCATTTTATAATTGCTTTGTGTGACAAAATAATACAAAAGGATATCCAAATGAAATTAAACCAAGATCAATCAATGAAGTTGAAGGGAAATAATCCCATTTATCCTTGATGTTATCTAACTTTTAAACCTTTGATTGATCGATGCCACAGTTTGTTAGGAAGTTCACAGTCGTATTTGCCTCCTAAAAGCAATACTACCAGTTTACAGCAAAGAAAACTTCTAAATTTTACAATTTTTTATTCAAGATATTCTCAAGGTGCCATGATTTAGCCTCTCTTTTTTCCAAAGCCACAAGGATAACTTATGAATCACCTTCCAAAATTAGATTTAGAATCCCATATTGGATAGCCAATTTAATACCGCTCATTAGAGCGTGAGCTTTCGCTTCATTATTGGACCCATCCTAATTTTTTTTAGATAAATCTCTGAGCATTGATCCACAACAGTAATGAATAATGTATCCCACCCTAGAATCACCTAGATTACCACATGTTGCACCATCAAAATTCATTTTAAACCACCTTGGAGGAGGGGGTATCCATTCCTACTTTTTACTTCTGACCTCATTACTGATGATGATTGACCCATTAATGGGGAACATCGATAATATTTATTTGTAATATTTAATCAAAATTATTATAAAATTACTCTAGGTAAAATTTTGTATGTTCTAATTGATATTTAATATAATTTATTTTACATGAATTAAATGCTAAATTAAAAAAAATATATTATCTTGTAATATGTAAATAATTTAAAAAAATACATAGTCGATAAGAGAGGGAAATAACATTAATGCAAAAGTTAGAGTAATTAATATGGTCTCAAAAAGAATGCCTAAAAAAGATGATTGGGGAAATCAGGCATATATGGTTATTTTGTATTGTCATGAAGGCAAAGATATTTGATTAGTTTGAGGAGGCTTTAATATTTTATTGAATTTACACAAGTTAGTTGGAGCTATGAAGAGTGTGAGGTTTGTATGAATAGACATATAGGATACAAAAATATATTTGATAAGTGTAAGTAAAAAAAATTTGGTTATTATTAAACTAATGTATTAAAACCAGAATTGCATAGAGTTTAAGTATAATAATTAAATAATAATAATAAGTACATGTGACCAAAAAAGACCAACCACTTCTATAGTTTTGCACTTATATAAATATCTTGTGTCTTATCATTCAAATCAAAGATTAATATTTAATTATTTTATTGTTTTCAAATTATAATGGTGAGTTGCACTTGTAAATAACCTTTTCGTTAAACCTTAAGTGAATGTTTTACATCATACTTTATGATATTTAATGGTAAATCTTAAATGAATGCTTCACCCTACACAACATACATTGTAAACTTCAAATGATTTCCTAAATTTATAAAAATTCATTAGCTATGAATGAATTGATGCTCCTCAAAAGTATAAACACCCTTGGAATTAGAAACCCTAAGATTGAAATTATTAATTGGGAAAGTATAATGGAGACATTATAACTAGTGAATATGGGAGACAAAGAAAATAAAATGACAACAAAGTAAAATCTACAAAGTAAAAAATATTGATGATGAACAAAAGATCAAAAAATCTTTCATATAATAAAAATAAATACCAAATCAATGAAATAGCCAACTTTTAACGAGCATTGAAACCATTAAATAATAATATAGATCATTTATCCCATTATAAAATATAAGTCAACTACAATCTTACAATTAATCCTATCGTACAAGATTAACATGTAAAATTACATTGATGTAAACATATATTTTTATTAAATTTTCTTAAGATGACAAATACAAAACAAAAACTTGTCTATTCATGGGTCATGATTCCATCAATATATGATATTTAAGATTTCTACCAGTAATGAGACATCAATTTGGATGTTGGGTGTGAGTCATTTCTGCTACATCAGTTTAGTTTAACTATTTCTTTAATACTTCAATAATTAATAGTCCCACTGACCATGATGATGTATGTGAACAATATTAAAAAAAAAAAATCTTTTGCCCAAATCAAATATATATTTTTTTGCATTTGATGTTGGTTTTTATTGTAGTTATTATTTTAGAATATTCCATGAGAACATGTAGGGGAATATTCTTTAATTTTTGGATGGTAAACTTTGGAATTACTACAATGATATGTCTTATCAAATGTTCTCATTGGCTAGAGTAAATTTATTTTTGCTCAAGTTAAACCTATAGTAACATGCCTTGGTAGGTACTAGAACGTAGCCAAAAGAAAATATCCAAAACACTCAAGTGTAATAACCTGACCCCAAAATGTACATAAAGAGATATAAAAATGTTTATAATGTCCTTGGAAGTTATACAACCATACCTTCGCCTCTAACATAGAGCCAAAGTCTATTACTTTTTTATATGAAACAAACAACAGTCTAAACTAGTAGAGCATAGACCCCCTACATATCCACATTAATTCCTCTACTCATGATTAGTTAGTTTGTATGTGTTTTAACCCTAAAATCTAGGTTGAGTAATCTAGAGTTAAAGGGGTAGAGATAGCCTAGGGCACAAGTATGATAAAATATCTCTATAACAAGCCAATTAATTTACAAAGCTCATATAAATAACATTCTAAATTTATATACCTAGATATGCTAAAAATACTAAGTATGACCAATGATTTTTATTATAATAAATGGAAATTAATGGTACTTAGTTGGATTATTATGTGCATTTAGATCTGATGTGGAATAGGTTGGAAATAGACTAGATTTGGATTCTAGATCAACGGTCAAATTTTAGAAATTTAACCTTAGACACTTACATTGACCTTGGATAGTTATGTCAACACTTATGTCTAACTTGAACATGAGTGTCTTGTATAAAATACATTTTGGATGTAGATGTGACCACCTATGATATTCTAGGTTTGTGTTGCCTTCACATTGGTGTGCTTAGATCTAGGTCATAGGCTATCGTTCCTTGTCAAATAGTAAAACCCTAGTTATTCCTCTTCATAGTGGCTATGGGAAAAATGGGTTAGGTCTACCCCAAGGACCCCTCTATCAATATGCACCACCTACATAGCCAATAATCTGAATAATACCTCAAAATTATGTATTTCTCCTTTATGTGTTAGTTTATGTGTGCATAAGGATGCAATGTGTGATAATCAAGTACATAGAGTGACCTAGATTATAACTTTGAAAATATGGCCCATAGAATGATGATTTAGTACTTCAAACCTATAAATGTGTTGTCCCTATAATTTATATGGTAATAGGGGAAAATAAGGAATCTTTTCTCACTTAAATGCTTGATTGAATGTTTTTGGTAAGTTACCTTGTGATAGGTAAGAAGTTGCTAAGTGAGGTATGAGTGAGGAGTGATCATGCATATATATCAAATCCTTTTGGATAATATTTCACATTAAATAACTTAGGCCAACCATAGGGATATGCTTCATTTTCAAATTTTATGACTTTAGGACACTGAACACTTACATCAGAATAGGACACTTGTGTTGATGTAGGCATTTGATTGGGATACAAGTATCTAGGTAGCTAGAAAATAAGTGTAGGTTTAAAAATTTAAAAGATGGAGGATAAAAATGTTTATACCATTATGAGTATGATAGAATGTCTAAGTCATTAAAATAATATTGTTAGACTAAGAGATAAGCAAATTGGCACAAAGAGATAGTATATGCAAGTCTTTTAGCAATAGGAAGGTCTAGAAGGTGAAGGTACATCCATGATATGTATCTACCAAGTGTATAAGACTGAGGTATTATATAATTCATAAATAGTGTCTACATTTCCCCCCTTTAATATAGTAATGAAATTGCTAGTTTAAAGGAAAATAAATGCATACTTGGGTGTGTATAAAACACCTTGCCTTTGTATGAGCCCAAATTGAGTGATTTATTGGTGACTAACCTGTAACCAAGATCATGTTACAGTGTATAATTAATGTATATAATATTAAATATAAACCATTGAAATCATTAAAATAGAAAGATCAAGGTTTAGGAGTACACCTATGTATCGATGCAACTACCTTGCCTTTTGGCAATTTGATTTGAAAAAATATATCATTATGAATGATTAGAGTTGAGATTAATACTAAATATAAAATATATAAAGTGCATGCATCTAGAAGTATTGGATGACACATACCCCCAACCTTAAAGAAAAAAGGTGAGTTACCACCCAACAATTGAGATTAGCTCAACCACACAATCTAGTCATACTTATAACTTGATGAGTGTGAGTGCACCAAGTTTACTCACACCATATATCTGATGAAGATTGATGATTTAATCAATTCCAACCTATAAACTTGGTAATATGGAGTGATTTAATCACCTCAACCATACCAAAAAGTTAACTAAATACTATAGTAAATTAGATCAATATAATCTGTAATAGTCCAACCTGGTGAGCTAAAGTCCATAGAAGTGTTTTGAAATCTAAATTTTATCTTGATTTTGTAATTTAAGTGCTCTTTGCATAGCATATGCACCTTATATGTGTCTCATGCTGAAACCTAGGTATAACAATGTTACCAATGTATATAATTCTACCACAAATGTATATTTGAATCATATAACTATGAAATTTGGCCAATTCAAAAATTGTGTAAGTGTGGAAAACATGTTTCCATAACATTCCTCCATTGTAATCTAAAATTGAAAACTGGTGTAAGTGTGGAGAACATGTTTCCATAACATGCCCCCTATAATCTAAAACTGTGACAAATGTGAAAAATATGTTTCCAAAACATGCCCATGCTACAATTTAAATTTGTGAAGAATGTGGAAACCATGCTTCTATTGCATGCCCCCACTAGAATTACCCCCCTTTTGAGATGAGTGAAAGTATCAACTAGTAGTTGTCTTACCTCAAAATGATAAGATAATCATGCAAATTGTGAGTGCATCATGAAACATATAGAAGGAACATGTCTAGGTAGATATATCATTGAAGCACACATAATATGATCACATCAAGCCCTAAGATGCATGATATAGATCATGATAACATGTAGATAGTAACAATACAAGTTCAATAGGAAATAAACCACACATCAAAGACACTCAAAATCAAATCAAAATGTAATGGTCCAAGGAGACCTCAAACAAGGGGTATGTTCAAATGCCATAAAATTGAAGAGACATGACCAACTCAAATATCCACAAATCAAGGAATGATATATTCAAATTTCGAATACAAAAAACTATGACATATGTAAATGTCATAATAAGAAAACATAGGCATGGGGGCTGCAAACAATGGAGCATATTCAAATGCTCGAGTGAGTAATAAAATGCATGACAATAATAAGTAAGGAACACACTTAAGAAAGTGAAAAAAAAGTAAGCATAAAAAATAATCAATCAACATAAACATATCATACTAATTCCCATGTTAGCAAAAAATATTAAGTACATAGCATATCAAGTCCAATATGAAAGATATAATCATGGATAAAGGCATGTGTAAGTATATAATCTAAAACATGGTAATGGAAAATGCTCATAAAATGATATAACCTAGGTGTATCATGATTAAAGAAGTGGATTCCCCCAATGTCCAAATGATATGAGTAGAGGGAAGGCACAACATCCAAAAGTGCATAGATAACGTGCTTGGGTATGCCTATATCAAACTCAAAAGATGCACAAAACACATATGTATATAAAAAAGTACTGATATGTGATCTACCAACATGGAACCAACAACATATATGACAATGAGCTAATAAAACATGTAAATGCAGAAACTATTTTTGGATTTTGAAGTTTTTATTTTTTTTTGGTTTTATTATAATATTTGGAAGGATAATTAATGAAAATAAGTACAAGGAAAAATGTTACTAGAACCTAAGGATCTCATCAAGGAGATGAATTTTTGGAGGCCCTACATCATGTGTTTCATATTCATATGTTGTGTAATCAGTATCATTAGCAGCATATCAATCTGTAGTATCATTATGATCATAATAATCAATGTAATCATTGTTATAGGAAAAATTTAACTTCGTAGGTTGTTTTTGAACTTGTGATATACAATTTTGAGTATATGTGTATGAAAAATTAATTACACCATAAATTGGAATGTCCTTAAAATTTTGCTTTACTTGAGTATGTTCATCATTGTTAGGAACTTGCATATCATTATGGAGTAGAGAAGGGTCATATATTTTTGTTTGTACACTAGGAAAAGATGTAATTTGTGCTTTGATTTCTTGATCTTTTTGTAACATATCTTGCTCTAGTTTGTCCTTTTGAGTCTTTTCTTGCTCTAGGTTTGTCATTTATAATTATTTTTTCTCTGAATTATTCTTTGGTACTCATATTTTCTCTTTTTTCATTTGTGTTTTAGGAGAGGCACTCATAATATGAGTGGTTTTCTTAGTTGATGTATCACTGATATGATCACCACTACCTTTGTGACTTTATATTTTGTTCTTTAATGCAAAACAACAATATATATGATGCCTATGCATTCAATGATATGCACAATAGGATTTGGATCTCTTTATAAGATGTAAGGGAGGTAGTTGGATCACATTGTTTCAAAGCATTTCCCTTAGGATTTCATTTGGACTCTTCATACCCTTTTTGTCAATATTTGAATCACTTATTTTAGATGTATTCTATTGTAGCTTTCATTTGGATATGAGACCTTGTTGGGTATAATATTGATGTATGAATATGCAAACACATTATTAACACTAGCATATTTTGGAAGTGGCATGCATGCAATATGATTTTGTAACTCTTTTATTAACTTGCTCATATTAGTGATTTGGTCTTTTAAGGTTTCAAAAGCATAAATATGAGGTATTTTAGATTGATTACCTTCATTTGAAACTATAGAATGGGCCACATTACCCCTTGGATAACTAATAAAGTGGATCTGGTTAGAGGGATGGTAGCTATCACCCTCTTTAGGGTTAGAAGGAGGAATAATTAATATTTTAGCCATAGTAAACATAATTTTAAGAAAAATATTCTAATTTTTGAGATAAATTGTAACAATTGAGAGATCAATAATATTAAAAAAATGCTAGAGTACACTAGGAGTTGTATGGAAAGACACAGAGGTTAGGTTCACCAAATGTTTTAACCCTAAAATCTAGATTGAGGAATCTAGGGTTAAAGGAGTAGAGATAGCTTAGAGTACAAAGGAGATAAACTATCTCTATAATAGGCCAATTAAGTTTTAAAACTTCAATAAATAATATTATAAACTTATATTATGAGATATGCTAAAAAATAGTAAGTACAACCAATGAATGATATTGTAATAAATGACAAATAATGGTACTTAGCTAGATTATTATGCACATTCATATCTAATGTGGAACAAGCTAGAAATAGACTAGATATAGATTCTAGATCAACCATCAAATTTTGGAAATTTGACCTATGTGACCTCAAACACTTGTGTCGACCTCAAACAATTACACTGATGTTTTTATCTAAATTAGACATAGCTATCATGAACAAAATACCTGATAGATTTGGATGTGACCACCTAAGATATTTTGGGTTCTATATCACCTTCATTCTAGTGTGATTATATATAGATAATAGATTATCATTCTTTGTTTAATAACAAAACCCTAGTTCTTCATCTTCACAGTGGCTATGAGAAAAATAGGTTAGTGAGATCATGGTGTCAAGTGACCCCAATAACCCATCTATTAACGGGCACTACTTACATAACCAATACTTTAAATAAGGCCTCAGACTTATTTAGTTCTACTCTATGTGTTGGCTTCTATGTGCATAAGGATTCAATGTGTGATAAGCAGATATATAGAGAGTCCTAGCTTGTAACTTGATAAATATGACCCATGGAATGTTTATTTAATACTTCAGATTGTATATCTATTATCCACATGACTTATATGTAAATAGGGGAAAATAGGGAAGTTTTTATTACTTTAATACTTTTGGTAAGTTGCCTTGTGAGAGGTAAGAAGTTGCTAGGTGATGAATGAGTGAAAATTGATCATGTATATATACCAAATACTTTTAGAGAATATTACATTAAAACACTTAGGTTAACTATAGGGATATGTTTCATTTATAAATATGATGACTTTAGAGCACTAGACACTTGCATTGGAATAAGATACTTCCATTGACGTAGGCATTTAACTGGGATGCAAGTGTTTGTGTAGCTGAAAAATAAATACAAATCCAAAACTTGTAGAGATAAAAGATAAGTAGGTTTATAACATTTTGAGTATGATAAAAGGTCTGAGTCATTAGAATAACATTGGTCAAACTAAGAGATAAGCAATTTGGCACAAAAAGATAGTGTATGCAAGCCTTTCAATAGCGAGAAGGTCTATAAGTTGGAGGTACATCTATGATATGTATTTACAAAGTACAAGACTGAGGTGCTATATAATTTAGAAATAGTGTCTACAATATGTTAGTCGCATTCGATATTATTTTATAAATCTTATAAATAAGGAGCCCAATTAGAGAAGAAAAGTGGAAATGCATGGGAATTTTAGGCCTATAAAAGTGGAAAGAACTAATGCTCATGATCTTGTTAGTGTCATTAATCCTATGGAACAAATGACTAGGACACAAATTTAAGCTCTCAAGGACATAAAATCATGTATGATTGATAAGATAAACCAAAATGATCTTGTAAATGTCAAATAGCATATTCATTGGCTTAAAAACATTCTTCTCAATGATATATGTTATAAGCACTATTATTGGAAAATAAGATATTATCCCTATTTTAATTTCCTTGCTTAAAATAGAAACCCTTACAATTCATGAATCCATAGATTATATCCAAAAGAGAGCAGTACATATATTGCATATTTTGACCTGCATGAATGAGGAGAGGTATAGGAAATAAATTATTGATGATCAAACATTTGGCACACTTATGTAGTTGTTGACAAAGTAAGGGATATGTCTTCATGACAAGGCCATACTTCTTCGTTAGGTTATTATACTAGCAATATAACATTTGTGTCTAGCAATAAAGAAAGACACCGATTATTCCAAATTAAAAGAAGCTTCAAACCAGAATGGCATGTAAGCATGCTATTCATATACTTATAGAACACCTAATGTTTTTTGTAATTTAGCACAATTACACTTATGTTCTCTTGCAAAAAAGAGTGTCATTTATAAAACTAATTTTTATATTGAAATATAATATATAGGTGGTATTGTAAAAACTAATTCAACTTTATGTGTGGTGAAAATAAATTACTCTTTAATGTCAATGGGAGTTTGGCTTATCTCCTACTATAATTGTAGGTTACACCTCTCAGTATAATTATTAATTAACCAATTAATTATGCTAAATGTAGGTTATGCCTCTTGGCATAGTTTTTCATTAACCAATTAATTATGATAAGAGACAACTTATAATGACAACATGGAGGATTTTGATGTCATGTTCATGAAAGGAAAAAATCCAACTGAGATTATTTTATTACTTTTCTTTTCCCAAATAAAAAGATAATGTAATTAATTTTTACGATACCACCTATATATTATGTTTCAAGAAATAGAATTATTATAGGACATAAAAAAAGGAGATCTAAAAATGGATGGAGGAAAGGCAAAGGGAAGAAGGAAAGGAGGTGGTTCAAGGAAGAAATCCATTTTGTTAGAACTAAAGTTTCATGTTGGTTGGATTGGGCATATATTTCAAGAAGAACAAATAAACCAAGCATGTGGGTGCAGGAAATGTCATAGGCATAGTATTTTTGATCGAGTATTTGGTAACAAAGGCATTAAAACTTGCCATAAATGCAATGCAAGACAATAGGGAGTCATAAAGCATCCCTTGCCATGTCCATTTAGGAATTAGAAATGATGCAAAACCACCTCTACAATGCCATGGATTTTTAACTTTTATATTATTAAGTTCAATTATAAATATGATTTATCTAGATTAGGTCTTTCTTCTATTATATTTTTTTAAACAATTACTATTTTTGGATACATTTATACATAACTTTTTTACATCCAAGCATACAAAAAAGTTTCATATTCTAAGTGAAATCATTTAGGGTTTTGGGATGGGATATCTATGGAGGTGTGTGTGTGTGTGTATTGATGATAAGGTTGGAGGGTCCCTTTCTTGTACAAAAAAAACATATAAAGATATTAATAAAGGAATTCAAGGGGAATACCCAAGATCCTCAAATAAAATGCCTATAAAAGCCACAAAACAAGCTAGTGAGGGTTCTAACAAAATAGGGGACAAACCACAAAGAACAAATAAATAAAATGATAATTTTTTTTTTAGAATAATAACCAAAGCCAAGCCATAGATATGGGAAAGACCCCCATTTACAACCCACTACCATCAAAACCAAACAAGAGCCTCAAGAAGAAGGGTGAGCCATGTCAACCCTACTAATAAGAGATTCTATCTCGAATTCCAAATCATCAACACTAACAACCTATGGCGAGGGACCACTTAAATGAACCAAAAAAAAATTAGTAGCCACCTCAGTGGAGTCAAAGCCACCACTCATAGGACCACAATCTGAGCCCAAACCACCAACACACAAAATTATTTCCTCAAATAACCTAGACCTATAGTTCAACTTGAGAGATCCATCAACCTTCCTATCTTCCCTGAGCCCAACTCCATAAACAACCTTCTAATACCAAAGCCAATCATATTAGAGCAAGTGAATAGATGTAGATAAAATATTCTTAAAGGAGTATAGAGAATAGAAAGTAATTTTAGATCTCGATCCATAATCAGACCCAAATGAGACCATAGACGCAACTGTAAAGATACCATGTATTCTAACCGGTTGTTTGGCTATCACCTCCATTCTCCCACTCATATAAATAGATATAGATAAAATATTATTGGAGGAGTATGGATAAATAGAAGCAATTTTAGATCTCAATTCACAATCAAACCCAACTGAGACCATAGATCCAACTGTAAAGATACCATGCATTCTAGCCAGATGTTTGGCTGTCACCCTCACTATAGCCATAGAAAAGGGCTCAAAAAACTTCACAAGTAGTGGAAAATGAGCACACAAAAGATCTAAATTTTAAGATGATCCAACCACCCCCCAAATTGAGAGATTACCTAGTTTCCAATTTTGAACAATGTCTACTAAAATAATAAACTAAATATCCAAATCCCTAAACACCTGTAATGAAATTAAGCCCCTTTCTCATAACCATAAAATAAAATATGAGTCAAGGAGAGAGGTTTCATGTCCTCCATGACTAGCACTAGACCAAGCCTAAACTTAGGCTGACAAAATTCTCTACCACAAATAATTTGGCTTCTTTATTATCCAGAATTTTGAAAAAGGTTGCTAGTAAACATGGAGACTACCTTTAAATTCACCTTGCTACAGTGGGGAAAATAGATGAAAACCACTCTAATCAACTCCCATATGAATTTGAGAATAACACCCAATGGAATCCAAAATATTTATTTCAACTTTCACTCTAAGACCTCCACCTAAGAATCCATTTCTCTAGTTACATATTTAACATAAAGTATAGGCATCATAATTGCCGCTTCACACTCCATGTCTTCACTATTCTCACACACAAGAGAAACCACCTAAAAATAAGGGAACACAACCAAACCTTACCATGATGAACACTACACTAAAAAAACCACCCCTAAATCTAATTAATTAAGTACTCCACTTTAATCCACCATTCTGCATGATGAAATAACTAAGATAGGATATTTCACCCCATCCAAATAAATGATGACACAAAAGGGAAAAATCATCAAATATGGGAATCTACACTCAAATGAGTGCTAAAGAGAAGGGGCCAAAGCCACAATTCATAACACCGAGATAGGTGGAAGAATACCGTTATCACCAAAGGGAACCAACATGGAAAGGGGACACAAGATCACCCATTCTTTCCACATTCCCTCAAACTAGGCAATGTATCAAAGAAATTGTTAGAAATTAGCTCCAAACTTTGAGAAATGCCATAGTTGGCTAAAACATTTACGTCATTGTTTACCTCTTTAAAGCAATCAGAGGTAGACTAGGATCTCAACAAAATTAGGACAGTCTAAGCTCTTTCCAAAATATATTGTAAATTCCATGATTTTAAAAAATGATTTTAAAGAACAAGGATCACCACCATGGAATCCTCTTCAATAATTAGATGTTCAATCCCACATTTAGAAGTGAGATCCAAACTGAGAACCACCTTCTATGCCTTCACTTAATTATTATTACCATCTATGAGTGTCAAAGAAGCAACTTGAATAAGTGAGTTAGAACAATCTCAAATTATACAACCCACTTCTAAAGCCCTCAAATTTCCCCTAATTACCCTGTCAAAGTTTTACTTGAAAAAACCAATAACAAGGGGAATCCACTCAGAGTAATAACCCCTACACCTAAGGTTTTTACTTACTCTTGACCTGTTAACATGAATGGAGGTATATATTTTAAAATGTGAATCAAGATTCCTTATATATTAAGCTTGCCATTGCCATTATATTCAAAGGTGAAAAGGCCTACTTAGATAAAAATACAATTTAAATTATGTAAATTTGATAATTGTGGTAAATGGAAACTTGGAATGTCTTCAGATCACATCAGTCTGAACAACATCATATTGTATTTATTGGATATGAATTACAAAGATATCCAATGTTTTAAGGTTTTGGTATTGAAAAGTCAGATATTTTATTATGGACACGCTCAAAATTGAAAAATTTAGGGTATGAATTAGTCATATAATAAAATTAATGTTTGCCACATTGCATATTACAAACTTTTCAATCAGTAATATATAAATAGTGACAATAATGGCAATCAAAAATGAGGATAAAATCCACGCTCTCCCAAGCTCTCTTTGGGCCTATTCTATGTAATTTTCATTTTCACTATTTAGTTTAAAAACATGTCTATATAAAAGTTATGTAAATAGAATAATGATTTAACCCTTATTGTTATCTAAAAATATTTGTGTATCCATGAGTTCCAATATATATATGAATTGGTTTGTGATAATTGCATGTTGGTGGTTTTTTTAAAGATATTGTTAATGAAAAAAATATATTAATTTTTATGAAAGATAATTTAAATATAATTACTTATATGCAATTTTATATTTAATATGAAATTTTATATTCAATATGTTAGAATAGGTTGTTTATTTTGTTAATATTTCTGTTAGAGCCTCACATTTTACTTTCATTATTATTTATGTGTTTGTATAAAATAAATGTAAAATATAAAAAAATAAATGAAGACGAATTGCATATAAAATATAAAAAAGGTACAAGAGCATTGAGATAAAAGGAAATCTATAATATATATTAGATTATAATTAATTTAGTTTCATACTAATAAGAATTATAAGATAAGTGTAAATTTCAAGACATTAGATATTCTTAAAAAAATAGTAATGGAAAAGCTCAATTTATAATTTGAGAAGCACAAAGCTAGATATATACCTACATAAATTATTGGCTTTATACACTAATGGTATTGAATATATAAATCTAGTAAAGAAATTATTAACATAAATATCAAATAATAAATTAATAAATAGGCCAAACAATAACATAAAGTGACTAAAATATTATTACAAGAAGTCATGTTAAAATTTTAATTTTACTATATAATCAATAACATTGGCCTATGGTCCCTAAACATGTTTTCTCAATAGTCCACATACACATTGTCTCCATAGTTTGATGTACATTACAAAACATTTGGTACAAAGTACTATTCATAAAATTTATGTAAGGAATCTTCATCCTTCTTAGGTTGTAGATTTTTTTTAAGGGTTTCAAATTTAATTTTTGAAGGAATGTTTTTAGGGTTTTGTACCTCTTCAGCACTATTATTACATTGTCAATATTTAATAGATATAGGTAGGATTTATATGGTTTATCACACTTAGTCAAGCTATCATTCCACCCCTTGGGCAATGTTTGTAACAAACCCATATATTAATGGTTGCCTCCTCTACACTTGCATCATTTGATGGAATTTCATCCATGAAACTTTGAATAATAATGGCACTAAAGAAGGAAAGGAAGTTTGTATCAAAGGTCTTCCACAAGGAACTGGTTCTAACCCAAAAACCCTTTTACTTGATGTTGTGTTTAATTTTCCTGAGTTTGACATAATATTTTATTTTTGTTGGTCAATTCCCCCTAAGAACTTATTCAAGAAGTGGGTTCACAACCATTGACAACCCTATGGTGTCAAACTTGAAGGGGTGCAAAACATGACCTAAGGTTTTTTATTATTTATTTTTGTTAATGTTAACCATTGTAAGGATATTGTCAACCATGGTCTTTGGTTTATACATAATAATCTTATGGTATTTTCTCATTAGACTAAGGATTTCCAAGTCTTTGAGCAAGTTAAGCTCAAAATTCCAATTTGGATTGAGTTCCCAGGTCTCCCTATACCTCTTTCGAGTTTTTTTGAATGTCATCAAACCCTTAGGGAAATTCATTTACCATGAGAAACCCAAATTATACATGGATTGCCTGTAAAAGTGAGAGTGCATTAAAATTGAGCTAGCCAAGGAGCTGAAGGAAACTGTTGACATATAAATTGGTGAAACCTAGTTTTCATAGTTTGTAATTTACATTAATATTTTGAATACTTGTTTCCATTAACAATCCTTATACCATGTGATTCAATAATACTATTTAATGGATACTTAGTGATAGGCTTCATAAGATAAAGATGTGCCACAAAAAAATTGACTAACTCTATTGGTGATAGATGGACCACTATGAATAATAAGAACCCTTCAATTTTTTGCAGTGCCTATAGGTCATAAAATGTTGTGTATCAATCCAAAAGTAGTATTAGAGATAATTCATTCAATCCTAATTATAAAAAATCTATGCCTTCCACCACTAAAGCACCACTACCACTCTTTCTCATGCTACAAATGATAACAACCATTATGCCTTAACATCATATAGTTATCACTGCCCAATTATCATAGCCCCATTAAAGGGTGATACTCACATATATAAATGAAGATTTGGTGTCATTTAATCATAAAATTGTGCTTTGTTGGTCCCAAAATCCCTCTTTAAAAATGGAAAATCTATTCAATAAAAATGGTGTCCCTTCTAAATGAGTCACTATCGGTGCGATAATCAGACAAAGATTTCTTTTTCTAACAAGTTTTTAGTCCTCTAGAATCTTGAAGAGGGAAATTTAAGGCACCTCATTGTTTCCCCATGATAGTTTACTCTTGCAACATTTTCAACCTCACTAAACCATGTCGTAGGTACATAGTCAGGGACAATCATCAGAACTTTTGTAATATTAAAGTGTAGTGTTTGCAAGAGGTTAAATTTATATTTATATTTTTCAATATTTCCTTCACATTATTTAGTGAGGTGCACTCTACTAGTGTCCATTCATAAACATATCCAAGGAGGAGAAATAACACTATTAACACCAGAGCTTTCATAATTTTTTTGGGATATTACCACACCAATTAGGTAGTGTGGACCCTTTTTTATTTTGACAATCAACTTCATGGGATGGCTAATTTGTAACTTCAAATGATGTCATTGAAAGTTCTCTACTCTAGAGGTGGTTGGTTGATTTACTTCTTTAAGCTCATTGGATACACTATGGTGATTTTAACATGGTGAAATCCAAAGAAGATAAAGGTGGTTGCCTTCTTATGCATTGGTGTGATAGGGAACAATAAGTTTGGTTTTACATACATAATAACCTTTTTCTCTATGACCCCAATCTCTATCAAATAATAGACTCTACTTCATCTTGATTTACTTGGTCAAATTTCAAACAAGGTCAGGATAGAGTGGTTAAAATGCTAGATCGAGCTTTACTCATAGAACATGAATTATTTTCTTTTTCTAGTTACACCACTCACCTAACATCTATAATTGATGATTTCATTATTTCAGACCACCATCCTATTCTTTTTTGTATTGAATAAAACTCCCCTTAGACTAGATCAACCAAGACCTAGTTCTATCTCAATACTACCCATCTCAAGCATGAGATAACTTTGAGCCACATCAAATGGGTTTGGAATCTAGGTTTCAAATACACATGAGACATAGATTGGATTGATTGGTGGTTTGATGCCATTACTTGGATTACGACCTTTCTTTGACTATATGGTAAGCAAACAACTATGTTCATATAATGCGCTCATGAAACATCATACCATGAATTCCATAATATTTCATAACAACTAGGAAATTCACCATTTAATGTTCATTTCAAATATGAAGTTTCTCAATGAACGCTCAAAATTACAGAGACCTACAAATCTTGGGAAACCCAACTTAGAGATAATACATTGGTTAAAAGTGAGGGATAAAGTTACCAAATAATTATTTGTTCTTCTCCACTCCAAATAAGCTCTAGACAAAATTAAAGCCATTAAAGATGTGAATGTTAGGTTTACCAAGCTCTTAGACATCCTGAAAGATTTTATACACCATTACCAAGGAGTGTTTGCTACTCAACCCTTTCCCCTAGCTTGTGAAACAACTCTCTTAAAATGCCTTCAAGTTGTCCCCTACGAGCTTTATGAATCACAAAGAGTTACCTGTAATAGACCTCTTGGTATAAATGATCTCAAAGAAGTAGTCACATAGATATCCTATGACAAAGCCCCTAACATTGATGATTTCCCTTGTTAATTTTGTTAGGTCCTCTAGGACACCATTGAATTAGATCTTCACAACTTTTATTCCATATCTATTTTATTCAACTTTATGGGAGCTCTCATCACTCAAGGCAACATCAAATTCATCCCAAAGGCTAAATATCTTGAGCGTATTACCAATTAGAGATTGATAAATCTTCATAATGTCTCTTAAGAATTGATAAAGCCCTTGCCCTTGGGCTAATATATCTTTTCCCCCTCATTTTTAGAAGTGAACAAATAAGGTTTATCCAACATAGGTATATCCCAAACAATGTTACTGTAGTTTGGAAGGGTATGGAATGCATTATAATATTTGGTCAAAAATCCATGTTTGTGAAGATTGATTTTGAGAAAGTTTATGATAGGATTGAGTGGCACTTAATCATCACAAGGCTTCAAACTGTTGGATTTGGCCCCTAGTTCATCCACATTATCAATATGTTTTTTCAAAATGTTGTAGCTTATATTACCATTAATGGAGTGAAATTTCACAAGTTTGGACTATCTGGGTCTATTAGGCAAGATTATCCCTTAAATACCTCTCTCTATGTGCTTGTTGTTGAAAATATCAACTACCTACTATAAACACTCCACTTTCATGTCTAAATTGTAAATTAGAACAATTTCCTACAATAAAACACAAATCAAGGTAGAAATCATTAAAACATTCCAATTCGTCCACATAATTTAATGTTCACACTTTGTGACACATCGATGCATCCCTAATTAAGTCAATACACCACATCAAATAATATAATTCACCATCAACATACTAAAATTGGTTCCCTTCTTTAAAATTTCTCACTAGCATATTAAACCAGATAAATCAGACCTTGCAAATGAGACTATAAAAGGATAAAATCACATTAAGTAGCTAATTGCTTTATTAGAGTATTAAAATTCTAATAAAAATGAGGTTACATGGAATGCACATGTCATAAATATTTGAAAATAAAATATTTCCTAATATCCTCATCACATAACAAGTTACCAATTAAAAATTCATTAAATCTTCCAAGGTAATTGAATGAGAAATAGATGGTGTATAAGTAAGGTTAATGACATATCTTACATCCCTCTTACACACTTAATCAAAATTCTTACACACTTAATCAAAATTCTTCCACACTCCATGTATTCATAAATTGGACCTCTTACAATCTCATCCTCTCACATTTATGAAGGTGAGAACTCACTCTCTACCCTCTATCTCAATTTGAGATGGACAGTCCATATTCACTCACCAAGTCTATAAATGGAGGAGTCATTCTCCATCAAGATAATTTTTTTGTGATAAAATTATGCTGTCAAATCCTCAAGCGAGTTTCAACTATTTCTTCACATTGCTTATCCAATCATGCATAGTGCAAGGGGAGATAATGTATGAATAGCTTCATAACATTGCCAAAAAACTCAAGCTCTATATTTGGTCCAATCTAGACTTGAATTCTAGCTAGAAGGAGACATCCATGAGAAAGGTATTATCATTTAGTTTTGTCTTATATTTTTTTGTTTGTCACTTCTTAGACCTTGCCCAATCTAAGGACATGTCCCAAGATGTTAGTATTATATTATTTTGGTTGGATTTTCATAATAACAAGAAACTAATCTCCTTTGAAATCATGTGATCACATATATATTACTAACAAGAAATCCATGCTGAAGTAATTTGATAGTATTCTTGCAAAGATGTGATAATGATGACTAAATCATAACTACCTACTGAAATGATTTCTGAAGCCACCTATAGTACCTATAGCTTGTAATCAAGATCAAGATGGTAATAGAACATAGGATAAGGAAAAGGATTGACTTGGGAATGGAAAATGGAATGACGGGGAATGGGAAAGGATGTAGAAGGGATGTCCTCAAGTAAGGGTGCTCGTAGACAATGTTTGAACAAATCAAGCACCTTTAGTGTCTAGATCCTAACACTAACACTAACACCAACACCAAATCTTTTCTCATAGACACTTGATTTGGTGTTAGTGTCTAGATAGATGTATTTGACTAAGTGTGATGACATGCTTTGATTTATAGGAGTGAGTCATAGTTTTGATATCTCACAAGTGAAGATCATGAATTATGTGATAGCCAAGGCTTTGGATTGAGGAGGTTGTGCCCCTACTAGAGGCAATTGATTTGTTCCATGTAGCCCTTGAAAAGTTCCTTTTAGCTCCTTCCAAACCTTTCCCCCATTTCACATCATTTCCTTTGCATCCTAATTTGTTGTTTAATGGTAGTTCATGTGCATCCTGGTTTGTTGTTGAGCCCTTACCCAAGGTTGTTTTTCCTTTGATAGACAATTCCTTATATATTTATTTATATTCCCCTAGTCATCCTAATTACAAAATACTCATGTATATATCTTATTCTAAAAATACCAAAAACATCAAAAAATTGAAACAACTTAAAAATTAGAAAAAAATATAAAATCCCAAAAAGAGATATAAAGCCACACAATATTTGTATAGTTTATCATCATGTTCACCAGTGTTTTTCCCTCTTGGTTATGTTCTAGATAACATCATTTGAGTAAGTCATGACTTCTCCATCATGTTCATCAGTGTTTTTCACGAGTAGGCACATCTTATCCAATCATGACTTCTCCATCAAATTCAATTAAATATGATCATCATTCCAATTCTGATCATCCCACTCCTCTAGGTCTTTGATTATGTATTAGGAAGGTATCTTTCATTCAATCATGGTAATTCTAATAAAAATCATCATTTCTCCATTGCACTCCCATATCTGGGTGAAATATATCAGCCTTAGGTCTACACAGACTATGTACGTAACACTTAGGTACATGGGGTACTGGGGTTAGCTCAATCAATTCCTTCTTATTTTTTCATTCCCCCTTTGTCAAAGTTTGTCACATTATCCTATTTGACATTCCCTAGACTTAGGGGCAAAACACAAGAGTAATGCCTTATTACTACATGTCTCTAATGGTGAACTATTATTTGTTTATTATTTTCAAATATACATATGTATGTGTGAATGGATTGATTATTTGCTTATGTGTTTAGTTTATTGAATTTTTCTTGGTTTAATGCATCACATTTTACACTTAGGTCTTGATATTTTATATCTTGATCTGTGTTTGTGAACATTTGTATTTAAAATAGTCCTTACACAAATTGACAACAATGTTATCATGATTCATTTTATAATTATGATGTGTAATGTCATGTGAAAAATTAAACATCAAGTGCTTGAGGCTTATATATAATGTTGCATGAAGAGAAAAAATCCCCTTGCAAAGATTGATTGACATGGCTAAGTGTGCTCACATGCATAATCAAAACATCATCACATTTTCCATAATCAAAACAAAACAATTGAACATCATAGATACATATATGTTAATCATGGTACAAATATATAAATGAGCATGTAAATAAAGTCATACACGTTTTATTTTATTTTAAAAAGTTACCAATTTTATTAAAATATATGTTGAATTACATACTCGACCATGCCAGGCATGGAAGCTATTAGCCATATCTCTAGCACTATAAACAAAAATGATAATATGAATATTCATTGAGAAGAGTCAAGGTTTGTGATTTTACTAATTTCTTCTTGAATCTTAGTTGACCACCATAGAGGAAGTGGCCCATAGCAGAAGATATACTTTTTATCAAGATCCCAATTTGCCAATCCATCAACAAATTTGTTATTATGTCTAGGGATGTGGGTGAACTGAATTTCTTGAACCTTTTGCTGAATATTTCTTATTTCACAAACTTCCTTAGCAATTCTCCACTACAGAGGATGACCCTTCCTATAATCACTTAATAATTTTATCATGATTCTGAAATCTGATTGGATTTTGATCTTTCACCTTCCTATTTTAATAGCCTCCTTTATTCCTCTACAAATAGCTTTAATTTCAGTCATGTTATTGGTAAAAGTTCCCAAATTTTTAGCAAATAAGAAGTGAATTTTTCCATCTCTATTTCATCCAATCCCTCCCATGTTTGCTTTGCTAGGATTACCCCTAGAAGCTCCATTTGTATTTATCACTGCATTATAAGTTGTTCCTTTGTGTACTAGAGTAGCTTGAATAACTATCTTTTCCTTATTCATGTGGAAGCGAGGCATGGTGGCTTCCTTAGGATCCAAAGATAGCTACCAAAAGAAATGCTCCCATACTTGAGAGGGTTGATTAGGTAAAGAGATCTTATGTTTGAAGCTCTTTGTCAAATTGATTTTTATTTTTTCCCAAACGTATATTCCTTCTTTTCTATTTTGACAAAAGTCATACACATTTTTAATCATGATCAATATCAATACATTAAATCAAATCACATCATAATCAATAGTAAATGTAGTGCATACATCACATTTTATATCTAAATCAAGTTCACATCATCCAAAAGATTAATACAAAAAAATCATGGAAAACAAACAAATAAATGTAATGAGGAAGATTAAGACAATATAATCATGGCAAATAAATACATCAATATCACCATCATAATCAAAAGATCAACATCAATATTCTAATCAACATAGAATCTACACCATGAATCAACATCAATGAATTAAATAACAACATCAATTATATCAAAAGAATATCAGAGTCTATGTACATCATATAATTGAAATGAATGTCCACATATATCTCAAAACAAGGTCTAAACATCGAGAATATATACATCTCATAATAAGAAAAGTAGAGCTACAACAAAAAATCAGCTCTTACTCTTATCATCTAGTAGTGGGATCCTTTAAGGCCTATCCTCCCAAAATATCTATCATGTGACATGCAGTGGCATTTGATATGGTAGACCCATCCCTATTAGGTATATAGGAGGCTTTGCTAATCATCTCTAAGAAATTAAGGTGCAATGTCACTTGAATGACCAACTTAATCTCTAGCTACTATACTCATGAAAGTTGGGTGCCTTACCTTCAGCCAGTTTGGGCACCTCATATAAATTATGATAGTAAGTATCCTCATATATAAGCTACACACTTTCTATGATGGACTTCGCTAGGACCTATTGTGTGATAATCTGTCTATCCTCATCCCAATCCCCATGTAGCCTTTAAATGTTAGCCTAGGATCTATCCCTCTTATCAATAAACTACTATTAAATGGTGATCATCTATGTAATCTCAGCTAATACGATGTTAATTTGTGTTTTTAGTATTGAAACTTAACTCTATGCACCTAAGAGATACCTTTGTAAGTAGGCCACCCTGGCTTCTAATCCTCAACTCTCTACTATTCTTACATCAACCTCCTGTTGCAGCCTATCTATAGTGGCTTGATATACCTCTAATCTAGTCAGCCCTAAAAGAACTGTCTGCTCTAAATCTTATCCCCTATCCCCATCTTGACCATATCATCTAGTTATAACTTATGTTTTATGATTATCATGTCTGACACCCTATCTTCTGTCCCTATCATTATTAGATGGCTATCCATCAATGATCTTATTGATGTTATTAATTTTCTCAAACCCAAAATATATAATCATATGTACAAACTATTATATTGGTCCCTATATCAGCTATTGAGGAGGCACTTGAATCTAAAGATGGGTCTATCACTACTATTACTATTTAGGTTGCTAAACCACATGCTGAACATGCTATCTCAATACTCACATTGTTGGTGATATAGGTCTAGTCAATCTAACTATTTTAAAATAAATCTACTATGTTGTATGACACCTACATCTTCCACTCTTTTAACATAGGTCCACATAACTCATTGTACCACCGAAAAATTACCAATTCCCTCAGTCCTCAAGAGGGATCCCCCACTCATTGATCTCATGCATCATGTGCATAAAGTAATGAATCCCCTTAGGAAAATCATGTTGAAATATAAGATACCTCTATACTCAATCAAATCGATATTGCTCAATAGTAAAATTATGGTGAATAGTAATATAATACAGAGTAATCATGAACTATGTCAAATATCCATCCTCAAACCATCTAAAATGAATGAGTATATAAGGGCACCACACAAAATATTTATCAGTCATCTTGACAATAGCTCACCAGTATAAGGGCAGGTCCCCTCTGAGTCCCTGTTAGCATCCTCCTATCAAGTACCAACCATAATTTAATGGCTCTTATGGATCCCATTGTCATCTTTATTTGAATGAATGCTCAATTATGATATGCTCCCAAGTGATGTAGGAACATCCAAGGTGAAGGGAAAACTTGCATCAACCAAAAATATGTTAGCTTAAATTTTCATTTTGGTTTATGTTTGTGGCCTTTTTTTCTTAATATTTTTAACCTTTGTAAATTATGTTGTAAAAGTATTCCTTACTGTAAATAAAGTACAAGGATATTTTACTTGTTTCTATCAGTCTACATGGACTATTAAGACATGGGTATTTGTCAGTAATGTTTCCTCAACTATAGTGAGAATTAGATGTTAAATTTTTTTAAGGTTATAACACATGAACTTACATCTATACCAAGTTTTAGATCATTTGGAGTTACTACAGAGGCATACCAACTATTCCTATATCAGAGTGTTTCCTCACTTGTAATTATGTCATAGAATGAATTAGATATTGAAATTTAGTGGGAGCATAGCACATGACACTTAAAACCTTGATACAAAATTTGAGACCATTTGGAGTCATCACAGAGGTGTGCCAATTATTCCCATCAAAATAGGTTTCCTCACTTTCAATATTTTTTAAGAATGAATTAGATGCTGAAACTTGGTGGGAGAATATCACATGACACTTAAAAGCTCTGTACAAAATTTTAGACCATTTGGAGTCACTACAAAGGCATACCAACTATTTCATGTTAGGTTGTAGAGGTAAAAGCTTCAACTGTTGCAAACATAGAGGAGGTTGCTGAAGTTCCAGAGACATCAGCGTTGGCAGTATAATTGACGTTGGTCATGATGAATGCAAAAGGAAATCGGCATCGGCAGGGAGTCAGCCAACATCGGTTAGCACCAGATAGACAGGGACCGACGTCAGTCGCCTGTGTGTTCCAGAACTGTTCGTTGCACGAACAGTTAGTTTGTTGAACTAATTGTTTGCATGTAAAGGCTATTTCAAGTCTTGAGCTGCATGTCTATTATTAGTAAACTAAGAGTAGAAGTTATTGTTTAAGTCTGGGATCTATTTATAGATCCATTGGCATGTATTGTAATCATGAGCTAAAAAGGAAGGCAAGGAAGATCCTTCCATTGTAAGATCATTGAGTTGCAGGTTGTTGCAAGCTCATAAGAGATCTACATGTGTAAGTAAGGTCTGTTGAATTGCAGGTTGTAGGTTCATGGGAGATCTACTTGAAGTACTTTAGAGTGCTTAGTATTGGCAGGGTTATTACTGACTGGTTGGAGAGGTGAACACCAATTCTGTGTGTGAGTTGTGTGTTGGGACCATTTTTGGTAGGAGAGTGAACTTTAGAAGAAGAATTACTGTACACTTGAGGTGTGGGAAGCCTCTAGAAGGTGGGAGAAGAAGTGGCATCTTCTTTATTTTATTCTTTTCTATATGAGTATTAATACAAGATTGTGTATTCTCTCATATTCTGTGTTATTTGTGAATTCTAGTTACTTGTACTTCTAGATAATTTCATATGTTTAATTGCTTGTATTTGGTAATCATATTGTGCTCTTTTTGAGGAGCAAGATCCTAAAAAGTGGGATCAGAATAGATGTGTTATTCTTGGATTCCCCAACAACTGGTATCAGAGCTTTTGGTTGGGATACTAACAGGTTGGATTAGATCTGGTTAGTGTGTGTTGATTACAGGTTACTCATAGGGGTTTCTGTTTGAGTGGGAGTAGAGCAATGGTAGAAGAAAGTAAGCTACGAATGGAGAAGTTTAATGGCAAGAACTATCAATTATGGAGGATGCAGATTGAAGATTATTTGTATCAGAAAGATTTGTACTTACCATTGGGTGGGGTTGATTGCAAGCCCCGAGATATGAAGGATGAAGAATGAGAGGTTCTTAATCAGAAGGCTCTGGGATCTATAAGGTTAAGTCTTGCATCGTCTGTGATTTCCAACTTATCACACACTAAGAAAAAGATAGAGTTGATGGAATCTTTGGTAAATTTATATGAAAAACCCTCAGCTTTGAATAAGGTATTTCTTATGAAGCAATTATTTAATTTGCAAATGTTGGAAGGTGGATCTGTACATAGTCATCTTAGTGATTTCCATGGTTTGATAAACCAGTTAAATTCAGTCAATATTGTTTTTGATGATGAAATTAAGGCTCTCTTAATCTTATGTTCATTACCTAAAAGTTAGGAAAGTTTGGTAATGGCAGTTTCTAATACTGCATCTGCTTCAAAAATCTCAAAAGGAGATGATGTTGTGAGTGTAATCTTGAATGAAGAGATTCACAGAAAAAGCACAGGTGAATCATTAGGAAATGCTTTGAGTGTGGAAAGCAAGGGAAGGCAAAGAGAGAAGATAGAGCATGGGAGATCAAGGTCAAAGATAGGCAGGAGATCCAAGTCCAGGTATGGCAGAATAACCTACTAGAAATGTGGAAAGCAAGGGCATTTAAAGAGAGATTATTGGTTGAATGAAGATCAGCATGAAGGACATGAAGAAGTAGGTGATGCAAGTATTGTTGCACAAGATGCTCTGGTATGGTCCTTAGATAAATTAGAATCTTAGGTTTTAGATTCTGGTGCCTCTTTTCATGCATCCCCAACAGGGAATTTTTTCATGAGTATGTCCAGGGAGACTTTGGAGAAATTTGTTTAGGGGATGGTAAGCCTTGTCAGATGGTTGGCAAAGGGAAAGTGAAGCTGAAATTGCAGACAGATAACACATGGGTGTTGAAGGAGGTCATGCATGTCCCAGTTCTGGAGTGGAATTTGATTTTTGTAAGAAGTTTGGGTGATGAGGGTTGCACAGTAACTCTCACAGCGGACTCTTGGAAGGTTACCAAGGGTGCACTTGTTGTAGCAAGAGATAAGAAAGTAGGTATGCTTTATCTATCTACTTGTATTACTGATTCTCTTTTTGGGTTATCTACTTCAGCTATAGATTCGAAGATGTAGCTTAATAGGCTTGGTCACATGAATAAGAAGGAGATGCATGTTCTTGAGTCAAAGGGTATGCTTTTGGATTTGAAAAACATGAATCAAGATTTTTGTATGCAGAAGAAGAAGGTGACGTTTCTTGAGGAATCCGATGTTAGTGATAAGAGCAGGAAAGCCTTGGTTTTCAAGGAGAAGATGATGAATAGGTATCAGTCAAAGGGGCTGAAGAATTCTAAGTAGAGCAAGGGTGATTTGGACAAGGGTTTGATCCAAAAGGAGCTCGAGGGGTAAAAGTCATTTCTCACAAGAAAAACACAGAGATCGACGTCGATTAGAAAACCAGCGTCAGCGTCCAGACAGGGACTGATGTCAGCTATGTGCATATCGATGTTGGTGACTCAGGGACAAATAAACACCAGCATCGGCCAGGGGAAACTGATGTCAGCGATGAGGCAGTCACATGGAACTGACGTCAATTGGGTGTAGACTGAGATGTGATCGGCATCGGTCATTGAGATGGATTTTGGGCAGACAACAAGCTATCAAGGAGTTTCAAGTACCCATATAGAGGAATTAAAGGGTAAGTAAGCCTCAAATTCATCATTTCCCTTCTTTACACTAGTTATTGCTCACTAATGGTAAAGAACCAGGAAGTTGTTAAAGAAGTAGAGCAGGTAGATCCAAGAAACAGTGGGAGCTTGGCATGGATGAAGGATGTGATTCCTTGGAGAAGGACCAAATAGGAGTTTTGGGTGGAGTTGCCAGCTGGAAGAAAGCACTGAGAGACGAATGGATGTTTAGGATGAAGAAGAGCAGAAATGGACATGTGAGACAGAAGGCCAGGGTATATGGTCTTGAGTAAGCTGCAGGATAATGGAGGTTTGATCATTGTGTTCTCTTTACCAGGTTAGATAATATTAGCTACATTATCCTATTACTGTATGATGTGCTTGTTGCAGGGTTACATATACAAGGAGTATCTGAACTAAAGGTAAAGCTAGTTCAAAGGTGTGTCATGAGGAATCTAGGAGCAGCAAGGTTCTTTGGCATGAGTGTGTTCTAGGGACATGGAAGGTCACAGGTTGACTTTGTTTCAGGATGATTGTGTGAGACCGGTTAGCACGCCGATGGTTGGACAGTTCTATGGACAGTGTCTTGATTCACATAATGAGGTTAAGTGCATGGTATGTACTAGACCTGAGTTTTCCCAAGCAGTGGGAGTTGTCACAAGTTTGGAGCCAATTCGGGAAAGAAGCACTGGAGGGCAGTTCAGTAGATTCTTAGAGGGACCAGCAGCAGGTCGACATGCTATGCAGGGTCAAGTTCTTTTCTACATGGTTTGTAGATGTGGATGTGGCAGGTGATTTGGATGACATGAGGTGCACCATAGGATTTGTGGTGGTTGGTCTTCAAGAGTGATTTTGAAGAGGGATACAAAGCCAAGGGAACAAACTAGATGGTGTACAGGTACAGGTATAGTTGCAATTGTTTATCTCCAAGTGGGAGATTTTTAGGTTATGGAGCTAAAAGCTTCAACTATTGCAAACATGGAGGAGGTTGTTGAATTTCTAGAGACACTGGCGTCGAAAGTATAACTGACGTCGGTCATGATGAATGCAGAAGGCAACTGGCATCGGCAAGGAGTCGACCGACATCGGTCAGCACCAGGTAGACAAGGACCGACGTCGGTCGCCTATGTGTTCTAGAACTGTTCATTGCAGGAATAGTTAGTTTATTGAAATGATTGTTTACATGTAAAGGCTATTTCAAGTCTTGAGCTACGTGTCTATTATTATTAAACTAAGAGTCTAAGTTATTATTTAAGTCTGGGATCTATTTATAGACCCATTGGCATGTATTGTAATCATGAGCTAAAAAGGAAGGCAAGGAAGATCCTTCCATTGTAAGATCATTGAGTTGCAGGTTGTTGCAAGCTCATAGGAGATCTACATGTGTAAGTAAGGTCTATTGAATTGCAGGTTGTAGGTTCATGGGAGATCTACTTGAAGTACTTTAGAGTGCTTGGTACTGGCAGGGTTATTACTAACTGGTTAGAGAGGTGAACACCAATTCTGTGTGTGAGTTGTGTGTTGGGACCATTTTTGGTAGGAGAGTGAACTTTTGAAGAAGAATTACTGTACACTTGAGGTGTGGGAAGCCTCTGGAAGGTGGAAGAAGAAGTGGCATCTTATTTATTGTATTCTTTTCTGTATGAGTATTAATACAAGATTGTGTATTGTCTCTCATATTCTGTGCTATTTGTGAATTCTAGTTACTTGTACTTTTGGATAATTCTGCATGTTTAATTGCTTGTATTTGGTAATCATATTGTCCTCTTTCTGAGGAGCAAGATCCTAACAAGTGGGATCAGAATAGGTGTGTTGTTCTTGGATTCCCCAACATTTCAATGATATAAGGTTTTCTTACTTATGTTAATGGTCTGGAAAGAATTGGATGTTCAAATTTTATGGGTTCATATAATACAACACTTAATTTTTTTTTAAATTTTTTTAGACCATTTGGAGTTACCACATAAAAGTTGTAGTTGTTTATTTTGGGCATTACCTGCATCACTTGGTAGAGGGTTCATGACCTTAAAGAATATCTATGGTAAGAGTTAGGTCACCAAATTTGGAGAGGTGATGTAAATTTTAGTATTAAAGCCTTTTAATTTTTTTTTATCTCAATTAGATAAGTGGATCCAAAGTTATGATAGTGTTTTTAACTATCAATCAATTAGAAGATACATTTGCCTAGTCTCCATAAGGTTCGTGACCTTGTGGTATAGCTATGGTAAGCATTAGATCACCAAATTTGGATCAGTGATATAAAATGTATTTTGAAAGGCGTATTTAAAATTTAATATCAATTTGGTAATTAGGGCCAAATTTAATATAGTTTTTTTATTGTCATTTAGCTAGAAACATGCTTCTATCTAGCTTGAAAGTTCACTACCTTGTAGAATAACTATAGTGAGAATTAGGTTATGAAATTTAGTAGGTTCTATAAAATGTAGTTATCTTGATATTTTTCAAATTTAGTATCATTTGGATGAATAAATTTAAAATTGTGAAAGTTATAGTAACTACCATTGAACTTGGAAATATCATCTATGTATTGTGTGACACTTAACAGTTATTCTCCACTTGTAGTGACTTGTGATAACTTATGGTAAGATTTGAATGATAAAATTTAGAAGAGTGATTTAAAATTTAGTCTATAACTCATGGTTAAAATTTCACATAAATTTTATTAATTAAGTTGAATTTATGGTGGTTTTTGTAATTATTGATCAACTTGAAACAACACTTGACAGTTACTAACATTTAGGTGTTGATCTTGAAAACTAAAGGCCAATCAAATATTAGAAATTTTTGTAATGTTAGGGAAGTTGAAGAGTCACCCCATGAAGCTCGAAATGTCATAGGAATAGTCTATTTTAGTCATAGATATTAGTTTATGAAAGGGATGAAGTTGTGTAGAACAGGGGAGGGTAGAGTAGAGTAGAATAATGTGTGTTCTTTTTTTCACATTTTATCTTGGAAAATAAGCATGTATGGTAGTACAATGTTCTAAAAATTATTTAACCATTGTAATGATTGAATGAATAATTTGGTCTAACTTTATGTCTTAGTTTGAGTGAATATCTAAGCATCTCAGAATTAGAGTTTGTGATTAGGTGGAACCCTATTTGTGTTTGCATCATTTAGCATCAGAGCCACATTTTTTCTTAATGGGAGAAGTGTGCATGAATAAGACTTTGGTTGAGTCTATTATCAAGATGTGAAAGATAATTTTGCATCATGGGAGAGATGACACATAGAATAAATGTTATTAGAAGAGGGGGAAGACCAAGAGGACAGTGAGTTACAGATTTAGCTAAGACGATGAGAGGAATACAAGCAAGGTTGGATGAAATGGAAAGATCAAAAAGGAAATAAGATCATGGTGTATATGTGAGTGAAAAATAATAATAATCTCAATATATTGGTATGGAAGATATGGACAATGAATATGAGACTAGATTTATCAAAGTTATGGAAAGGCTTGGTAGTAAACCAAGGCTAGAAACACCTTGCTATAATGGGAGTTTGAATCAGGATGAGTTTGTGGACTGGATAATAGATATGGATAAGTGTTTTTATTATGATTCTATGAAGGAACAAAAGAAGTTGATATTTACTTACACTAAGCTAACAAACCTTGCTTATTTATGGTGGGATCATGTACAAGCTGAGAGATAAATGAAAGGTAAGGAGAAGATAAAATCTTGGGATAAGATGGTGACGAACCTAAAGGCCAAATTTATACCTTCTAACTATCATAGGAATGTGTTCAAAAAATTATAGAATTCAAGATAAAAAGAGATCAACATCAAAGAGTACACTAAGGAGTTTTATAGACTCACTATAAGGGCTAGAAATATAGAAGATGAACACAAGAAGGTGACATGGTATGTGAATGGACTGCACTTTACCATACAAGATGAAATAAGTTTGTTAAACCTAAGAACCATAGAGGAAGCCTATCTATGTGCATTGAAGTTATAGGAGAAGCTAAAGAGGAAGCAACAAGTGAACTCTAGAGGTAGAGGAAGGTCTTTGAGATGATGAGGAAAAAAATGATGGAAGAGGTCAACAATACAATGGTGGGGAGGTGATCAATTCACCAAATTAAAATCAGGCTAGATAAGAAGATATTATTCTAGAGGAAGAGGCTTCTATAGATGAGGTAGAGTTGGAGGTTTTTGAGGTAAGTGTTTGGATGTAATGAGTATGCTGATCATAAAGAGCATGATTGTTTCAAAAACCCTAAGAATAATAGTAAGAGAGTTGAAGGGATAACTCATATAGCCTTTGGAAATGAGAAGAGTGTTGGGTCCCATACACACAAAAGAACTAGAATAAGGAGAGGCTCTATTGATGAATAGAGTTTTATTGAAACCAACCAAGGAAGTGAATGAGTTGACACAAAGAAAGAGTTTGTTTTAGACTATCTACAAAGCTGGAGGTAAGTGTTGCAGAGTTGCAATTGATAGTGGTAGCATAGATAATTTAGTTTCTCAAGAGACAGTGTAAAAACTTAGGCTAAAGTGATTGACACATCCTACACCATACAAGGTTTCTTTGTTGTTTAAGGGGCACCAAGTGCTAGTGAATGAGAAATGCATGGTGAATTTTCAAATTGGTTCATACAAGGATGAAGTTCTATGTGAATATCATGCCCATGGATGTATGTCATGTTCTATTGGGTAGGTCATGGTAGTTTAATAGGAGAATTGTGCATGACAGAAGAGTAAACACCTAAACCCTTAAGAAGGATGGAAAAAGATTCACATTGAGTTTATTGAAGGATAAAGGAGATGAGGTGGAGAGAAGTTCCAAAGTAATGTTAGTATCTGGTAAAGATTTTTTGAAGGTCGCCAAGGAGGAAAAAATGTGCTTTGCACTAATTTCAAATCCTATACAAGTTATGACAACCACTATGGTAAGTGACCTACCTATTTAAATTTAGAATATATTGAAAGATTATGTTGATATTATGATTATTAAATTGCTAGATGGACTACCACATGTAATAAATATTAGTCATCATATGGATTTAGTGCTTGGAGCAAGTTTTCCTAAAAAATTAGCCTATAGGTCAACCCCAATGGATAATGAGGAGATAAAGAATTAGGTACAAGAGTTGTTGAGGAAGAGGTTAATTTGATAAAGTCTGAGCCCATGTGTAGTTATAGCTATGTTAGCATTGAATAAAGGAAGAGAGTGGAGAATGTGTATAGATTCATGGGTAATAAACAAGATAACCATTAAGTACATATTTTTATTGCTAAGAATAGATGACTTAATAGATTGCTTGAGTTATATGAGTGGCTGGCCATGCCATTTAATTTGTCAAATGCTCTAAGTATGTTCATGAGACTCATGAACAAAGTGTAGAATCCTTTCACATGTAATTTTATGATAGTCTATTTGCATGACATTTTAATTTTCAATCATTTTAAGGAGTAAAATTTGAAGCATTTGAAGTTAATTTTGGATACACTAAAGGAAGAGAAATTGTTAGGAAACTTGAATAAGTGTAGCTTCATGCAAGAGGAGATGATATATTTTGGATTTGTAAACTAAAAAGATGGGCTGAATATGGACCCTGAGAAGGTAAGGGAAATTATGGATTGGTCTTCATCAAAGAGTATGTTTTAAGTGAGAAGTTTCAATGGGTTGGAAAGTTTCTGCAAAAAAATTATCAAAAACTTCAACTATATATGTGCACCCATCACAAAGACTATTAAGGGAGATAAGAAGAAATTTCAGTGGATTATTGACTTAGAGAATAACTTTCAATTTATGAAGAGAAAGGTGATGGAATAACTAGTTTTAGCCTTATCATATTTTGGAAAAGTCTTTTAGGTTGATTGTGATACAAGTGGAATAACTATAGTAGTAGTGTTGAGTTAGGAGGGTACGCCCATTACCTATTTCAATGAGAAGTTGAACAAAGCTAAGATGAATTATTCAATTTATGACCAAGAATTCTATGTAATGGTGAAATATCTCAAGAAGTGGTGGCATTACTTATTTACAAAAGAGTTCATTTTGTACACATACAATCATGCTTTATAGTTCATGAAAAACCAAGGTAAGCTAAATCAATGACACATGAAATGGGTATAATTTATTCAAAGTTATTATTTTGTTTTAAAACATAGAAGTAGAAATTCCAATAAGGTAGAAAATGCCTTGAGTAGGTGAGCTCTTGTAATGAATGAGATGAAGGTTGAAGTCATTGGATTTAAGTCAATGACAAAATTATATGAAGAATACTTGGATTTTTGATATGTATGGACAACATGTAGTAATCCAAAAAACATAGACATAAATCTATGGTTAGATTATATGATTCAAGATGGGTTATTATTCAAGGGAAAGAAATTGTGTATACATCAAGGTTCCATGAGAGAGAACCTATTCAAATAAAAACATAGTAAAAGTTTAGTTGGTTATTTTAGGTATGATAAGACTTTGGCATAGTTGAGTGATAAAAATTATTGGCATCAGATGATTACAAATGTGAATAAATTTATGTAGAAGTGTAGAATTTGATAACATGCTAAGGGCAAAATTTAGAATGCTGGTTTGTATTAGCCATTGCCTCTTGATGATAAACCATGGGATACATTGAACATGGAATTTGTTCTTAGATTTCCAAGAACACAATGAGGTAATGATTCCATATTTGTTGTTATTGATAAAATTTATAAGATGTCCCACTTTATATCATGTAACAAGATAAGTGATGCCACATATTAAAATTTTGTTTTTTAAAGAAGTTGTGAGATTACATGGGTTGCAAAGGAGTATTGTATCAAATAGAGATACAAAGTTTGTGGGGAACTTTTAGAGGATGCCATGAAATAAGTTTAGAACAAGGTTAGAATTAATTTTAGTTTATCACCCTCAAAAAAATAGGCAAATAGAGGTTGTGAATCAATTTTTTGGTAATTTTTTGATATGTTTAGTTCGTGACAAGTCTAAATAGTGAGATTTTATGTTAGCATAAGATGACTTTGCTTACAACTACTCATTCAATCAAAGTATAAGTTTGAGTCCTTTTAAAATAGTTTATGGGAATAGACCCAGAGGTGTATGTGAGTTGAGGAGTACTACTAAGATGAATAAGATAAGTGTGGAAGGCAAAGGCTATGCTCAATTTATGCACAATGTACATAAGGAAGTCAAGAAGAGACTTGAAGAGAGTGCTAAAAAATACAAGCAACATGTTGATATGCAAAAGAGATAATTGAATTTTGAGGTTGGGTACTTGTTTTTATCACATTTATGTAAGAATAGGTTTCCAAAATATGAATACAATAAACTTCAATGAAATAAGATTGGACCTTACAAAATTTTGATTATGTTCTCAGCGAATGCTTATGAATTGGATTTGCTGGATGGAATAGCCATATCATATATGTTAAATGTAATATATTTGTACCCATGCATTAAGGGGAAAATAAGTGAAAACATGGATTTTTATTCATGGATTGGAGACAAAAGTTTCCACTATCAACTAAAGAGGAAATGTAAGCCATTTTAGACATTCAGATTGATAAGAAGACAAAGGGATAAGAGTACTACAAGTACTTGGTCAAGTGGAAGTATGGAAAAACTGAAGATGAAACTTGGATGAATGCATCCAAAAATTAAAAACATGGTAAAATTATAGACGATCTCACGTCAGGTGCATGAGCATGAGCTCACAGGCATTTTCACTACCCTGGGTGTTTGATGTAAGAACATCCAAAGTAAAGGGAAATCTTGCATTAATCAAAAATATATTAGCTTAGGTTTTTATTTTGGTTTGTGTTTATGGGATTATTTTATTAATATTGTAAAACTTTATGAATGGTGTTGTAAAATTATTTCTTACTATAGATAAAGTACAAATATATTTTGCCTATTTCTATTAGTTTGCATGGACTATTAAGACATGGGTATTTAGTAGTAATGTTTATTTAACTGCGGTGAGAATTAGATGCTTAATTTTTTTAAGGTCATAGAATAAGACACTTAAAACATTTGTACCAAGTTTTAAATCATTTAGAGTTACTGCAGAGGCATACCAACTATTACCCTAGAAAAAGGTTTCCTCACTTGTGGTAATGTCGTAGATAGAATTAGATGTTGAAAATTGGTGGGACCATAACACATGACACTTATAACCTCTACATTTTTTTTGATCATTTGGATTCACCACAGAGGTATACTTACTATTCTACCAAAAAAATGTTTCCTCACTTATGGTCATGTTTTAGGAAGAATTAGATGTTTGAACTTGGTGGGAGCACAACACATGACATTTATAACCTCTGCATAAAATTTTAGACCATTTAGAGTCACTGCAGAGGTGTATCAACTGCTTCATTAGAAGGATATTTCCTTACTTACCATAATGATTCAAAAGGAATTGGATATTTAAATTTTTTGGGTTCATATAATATGAAACCTAAAATATTTTTACAAAATTTTAGACCATTTGGAGTTACCTCAAAAAAGTTACAGTTGTTTCTTTTAGGCATTACCTACATCAGATGGCAGAGGGTTCATAGCCTTGTGAAATATCTACAATAAGATCTAGGTCACCAAATTATAATGAATGATATAAATTATATTATTTAAGTTGTGTTCCAAATTTAAGCTTAATTAGATAAGTGGCACCAAAGTTATGATAATTTTTATAACTATCATCAGTTAGAATATATGTATGCCTAGTCTACGTAAGGTTCATTACCTTGTGGTATATATTAGTTAATAATCAGGTCACCAAATTTGGAAAAATGATATAAAATGTATCCTAAAAGTTTTTTTTATTTTTATTTTTATTTTTTAGCTCAATTAGATAAGTATAGCCAAATTTATGATAGTTTTTGTGATTATCATTCAACCACAAACATGCTTCTTTCTAGGCTCATGGTTCATTACCTTGCAGAATAACTGAGTTAAGAATTAGGTAAATTTAGTGTGTTTATATAAAATGTATTTATATTTATATCTTTTAAATTTTATATCATTTGGATGAACTAAGTTAAAATTTTGGAAGTTCTAGTAACTACCATTGAACTTGGAAATGTCATATGTGTATTTTACGACACTTGGTAGTTGTTATTCACCTGCAGTAACCTATAATAAGAGTTATATGATGAAATTTGGAAGGATTACTTAAAATTTATTAAATAGCCTATGGTTAAAATTTCTCATCAATTATATTAACAATGTTTAATTTATGTTAGTTTTGTAATTATTGATCAACTTGAAATGTCACTTGACAGTTTTTGCTAGTTACTGACAATTAGGTGTTGATCTTAATGACTAAAGGTTACTCAAGTATTATACATTTTTAGAATGTTAAGGAATTTTAAGAGTCACCACATGAAACTAATAATGTTATATGAATACTTTGATTTAGTTATAAAAGTTAGTTTATGAAAGGGGTAAGATGTGTGAAGTAGGGGAGGGTAGAGTGGATCAGAATAGCGTGTGTTCTTTTTTTCATGTTTTATTTTGGACAATAATCCTATATGTTAGTGTGATTTTATATAGATGATTAAACCATTATAATTATTTAATGAATGATAATACAAATATTTTAAGCATTATTGTTTTCTACATGTTTAGTTTAAATTTATATCTTGGTCTGAGTGAATATATAAGCATCATAGAATTAGAAGCTATCCTTAAGTGGATACCATGTCTGTATTTACATCACTAGGCCCTTACATGAATTAACATAGATGGCCTAATTCTCCTACCATGTCAATAATCTACCATATGTAAATCCATGTATAAATATGCGAGAACCATAGGGCCCCATGCAAATCAAACAACATCATCGACCATATCTCAGAGCACCTCTACTAGTACCATATGGAAATAATGGTCACTCTTATCAGGCAATAATATACCAATGATAATGGCATAATAATGATGGTCTCTAGATCAAATAATGACTATTATTTTATAAAACTTATGTCAACCACTTTTTCCTACATGACAACATTAGTCACACCAATCAAATCCTCTAGTAATGCCTATCATCCCTACCATAACCAATATAACACTCATCCTTAGATCAAAATACAAAAAATCTACTAGACATCCTCAAAAATCATTATCACCTCTCCAATAGGTAGATGAAATGTGCTCATCTCTTAATGCTAGTGCTCAAATAACGTAGAGATGTTAGCAGAGGTTCTTGGGAAACCCTTTAGAATATGCTAATATATTGATAACTTGTGCATGAAGTAATAAAAGTAAATATTTGATATAAATTCAGACCAAATATATTCATTAATAGATAAAACAATTAGATGTGAAAATAAACACAAGCTTATTAACATTTAAACAACTGGTATAAACTCATACAATTAACAAATTAAAGAAAATAAAGAACTCACTATACATAGAATAATGATAAAAGATGCATAGAAAAACCATTTAAAAATAATATGTATTAATCTTCATCACATTAGAATAATATCCAAATACAATTGAGCACTATATATAGAGTTTTACAAAGTATTGTCCCTTTATATTCTAGCCTTTCATTATGTCCAAAAAGAAGGATTCTTCACCTTCTAAAGTCTATTAATATGCTTACAAAGGTTGAATATATACAAAAATATTATATAAAAGACAAAATAGTTCAAGTATCTCATGTGTACATCAAATATACTCTACAAATTTGATAACCTTACTCTACACTCAACACTTTCCCATACTTCAACATTTGTCTCATCTTGAGAAACTATCAAAGTAAGGGATCCTAATCTAAAGCTTAAACTGAGGAATCGAACCAGAAATAAGAGTCATGATTATCACTCTAGGTGTTGTTTACTAGTTTGCACCCTTTACACACTACTTAGTTTGTATTTTGGATTTTCAACTAAGTAGCATACTAGCCTATTGCACTTTTGGGTTTTCAATAGACTAGCTTAACCAGGTGCTCGTCCTTTATGAGTTTTCAACCACCCTAGCCCTAGTTATAATGATTAAGGTCATCCTTAAAAATTGTGCCAAAAGCTTGTGAAAACTACAAAATTAGAAATACATAATGCCCACTAGGTAGGTGGTGGCATGCTCTAGGTTAGCTATGTATTAGGTTATTTTGATGATGGATTTGATGGAGAAGTGGATAAAGCACTTTATTTTATAGAAATTACTAGTGGATGTTGTCATGGTTGTTGGATGGTTGGCTATGTTCTTGTGGTAATCTTCTTCTATTGAAGTATTTATTGTAGTTGTTGAGGGGGAATGAATTATAGATTATCAATAAGTTGTGCAATGGAGGAATCGAGTTAAGACAAATCTTGATTTAACATATAGTAGTTAGTCATCACTTTCCACACCATAATAAGCAATGTGCATAGTGGGACTTAAGTCAACATCAGGTTTTGAATATATTCATCTTCTATGATGCTGATGAGTATCATAAAATTTGAATTTTTGATCTAGATGTCTTGAGATAACTCCTCTAACCAGTCTGCATGCCTCTATGCCTAAATTCCTATAAATGAGTTACATATAGTCTCATTTTTCCATGTTTAAATTTTTTTCATGGCCCCATCTATTGAATCAAGCAAATGCTTGAGTATTATGTTCATTGTTATAGGGGTAGCTGTATAATCCTCCATTATAGTTTTGTCTTTATCTGCCTTGTCAAAGTTTGGCTTAGTTACGTACAATGAATTATTAAGCTATTACTTCTAATTAAACATATCCTATGCTATGTATTTTATTTAGAATGTAGTTATGTCTAGAACCTATTCATACTCCTCCAAATACTCATAATTTACCTTCGATTTTGCTTTGATATTTTGCCCTTAAGTTCACAATATTTGTAGCTTATGTGTAGATAGTCAGTGTTTCATTAGTTACATTAGTAGAGCTAAGAATTACTTTTCTTCAAACATAACCTGGTCACCTAAGACTTGGGTAACTAGTGTGAGTAGATGGTGTCAAGGAACTAGCATGCATTAGTGAATTAAAGGCTTAGATTTGCATTATCCTCCAATAACTGTAATACTTCCTACTCTAAGGCTGAAGTCTTCTACACTATTAATTCCTAGAAAGTAGTTATACCTTAAATTTTTTAGTTAGCAATAGCTAAAAAATATCCCAAGATGTTTTTTATGCAGTCATAGCCATAGACATAGATGTTTTTACCATCGTTTCAAGGGTCACCTTGAATTGTGCCAAAATAAGAGAAAAGGTGGTGCATCAAGTGGATGATGTGGGAACATCCCATAGCCATTGGCTAATTATTTATGGTGTAGGTTGAGAAGTCTCTTCCTACACACCTCCTTACATCGTAAGTACTAGTTGTACTACCCTCTCTTCTTGCTACTTAGATTTTTCCTTTGCTTCCACTTTAGCTTCAACTTCAGCTTCGGCCTTAGCCTTGGCTTCTACTTCAACCTTAACCTTGGATTTTACCTTAGCTTTATCTTTGGATTTCACTTTAGCCTTAGCCTTAGCTTTGGATTTCACTTCAGCCTTAGCCTTAGCATCTATCTTAGCCTTGGATTTGTCTTTGACTTCCTTATCTTTAGCTTATCACTTAATCTTTTACTCCTCCTGAGCCTTTTTAATACCATTGCTTTCTCTTTCTTATGTTGTGTATCTTGTACTTATTATTCTTTCCTTACTGCTTCTTCTTATTCTTTCTTCTTTACCTTTGCTTCTTTAGCTCTTTTATTTTGAGCCTCTATTTCTTCAATGTTCAACATGTATTCCTCCTCTGCAGCCTACTATTTAAGTTGATCCTCTTCCTTTTTAGCCTTGTGTTTTGCCTCTCACTTCCTTTTATTTTTTTCTTCCTATCCTTCCTAATAGCTTCATTTTTTTCCTTTGATGGATCCTCTTATTCCTACATAACTTCATGTTATGGCTCTAGATATGGAAATCTGGTTTCTTTAAGCACTTCTATGGGAGTGGATGAATCTAGCACTACAATTGACTGTGAATCTTCTAAAGAGAATGCTTCTACAACACTACCCCTTCATGTAGCCATCTTCTTTTTAGAAGTTGGAGTTGGAGTGAGGATTTTATTTTGCCTCTTCACAACTTGGAATTGAATTTGTAGCTATGCTTCTTATGCTTGTTGCATGATACTCTCTTCTATTAGTTCTCCATGAGACACCATTTTATCTTTTATTATCGAAGATGGCCTAGCTGTAGGATGCATCTATGGTCTATGCATCAAAGGTGGTGGTGGACTTTGTTGTGATGGTAGGTCTAATTTTGGCACAATAGAGGATCTTATAGATAGATTTACTTGGAAAATTTTGGCTTGAAACTATTTTCAAGCTACTTATTCACTTATAATATCAAAAATAATAGGATTTTGGGTGATTTCCACCCACAGGTCTTGTCTTACTTGATTATACACATGATAGGTTCACAATGCTTTCTAGAAAAATAATTATTTTTCATTTTTTTGCTCACGAACATCATTATTGATGTATGAAATCATGGATTACAGAACTTCCTACTCTCCAACTCTTAGTTTAACTAAGTCACATTCAACTATCTCTAGAACATGGTTGTTTTCAAGCTAGGACTTTGTGTGGCATGTCCTCTTTTTAGGAAACAATGGTGAGGCTCATCACACTGGTGCCTTCCTCTTTACCTTGTCAACCTATGATAGAGTTGTTGTTGGTTGTGGTTTTGTATACAGTTGAGATTGTGGTTGGGGTTGAGCTTGTTCTTGAGGTTACACAAGTTATTGTGCCCCTAGGGGCATAAAACACAAAAGTTATTGCAATCTTTCTACTAAGGATTTCTATCTCAAAACTTTTGCCTATGCATCTAAAATGGTGATGAAAAATGACAGTGGAGTTGAGGTTTATTTGGGAAACTCATGCACTTTGATTTATATGCCATTATTCAACTTGGTCATTGATGCATGTTGTCCCAGATACTACATCATGTCTTGGGATACCTGTTGATGCTATGGATTGCACCCTTGACAAGACGCTGAGCTCCTGTCTTCCACGTGGCATAATGGAGACTCCTCTCTTTCTTGTGGGTCTAGAAAAATTGAGGGGAGAATCTCTAGATAAGGGATAACTCCCTTTGATGCATCTCTTAGTTATTCCAGTACTATTGCTAATATATATATATATATATATATATATATAGTGGGGGGGGAGAAGAGAGAAAGATTACTGAAAATATAACCTAGATTAATATGGTGATGCACCAAAAAAGTTTGATCTACTAATTTACTCACACTTTATATCAGAAGAGGACATACATACACTTTATTTACTGGAAAGACTAGATTGTAGGGAGCTCAACAGGGAGGCTTAATGAAGACACAGAAAATGAACTTACCATAGGTGTTGTAGGAAAACACAATGTCTGGTAACCCTCTTCTACCTCTGTGCTCCAAATACAACACTTCTTGTCACTTGTAAGAATGGTGCTTTGTCTATACCAGGTATGTTGGTATCAAACTTGTGAAAGCATTATGGAAAATGACTGAACATAAGGTTAATACTTAGGCACACTCAGAAATATATCTAGCCAAATAAAGGTAAAAAATGTATTCTATTGATTCAAGGTGAAAAATTTGGTAGAGATTTGCCTTACAAAAATGAGAGATGCCTTTCTCAAATGAGAGATTATAATATATATAGAGCAAGAGGAAGAATTGGCACCCTTTTTCACAAGTGGCCCATGCTATGTTTAAAACATTGGGAAGAGGAAGTCACTAAAAGAACATGTGTCAATTACCAGTCTTGACTTTGGCATTCAAACATTATTGTGAAAGAATGGGATGTGCCCTTTTGTCTACAAACAAGACTGCTTATTAAAGACATTCATGTGATTGTCTGCTCATTAATGCAAAGTGAGGAAAAAATAGGCCATGCCTTCGCTGTTCACACTCCTTGATGACCACTTGGTGGAGACTGTTTCAACTGCTAGAATAACTCCTTGTGCCAACACCTTATTTTGCCACCTAGACTTGTTTTTTCTACTTCTACGCTTGGCTCCTCAGGCTCCTTTCTTAGCAGGTCCTTGAGTTCACTCTTGACTTTTGTCTTTTCCCAGCTTTGTCCTCTCTTGGCTTTGTCTTTTGTCATCTCTTTTGTCTTTTCCTAGCTTTTGAGCCCTCGAGGCTATTTTCTATCAATCCTTAGCTCTTTGGGCTCCCTTCTCGATGGTCTCTTCCCTTTGGCCTTAACCCCTTTGAAGTCCCTCAGTTTCATGCTCAAGCATTTAAAGATCAATGACTATTTGACTACCTCAAATTTGACACTCACGTGCTTGTCATGATTTGAAATCTAATGGCTATTTCATCATTGTGATTTTGACGTGTATAGGCCCGTCACCCATTTGTAATTCCTTTAGCTTCACTTTCCTTCAGCTTCACTTTCCATCAGCTTCACTTTCTAAAGTGTTCCTTTGAACTTTTTTTTGAAGGATATCTCCCCTTTCCTTTTCCTTGTTTGGGCCTCTATCATTGAACCTTCTCGAAGGGAAGGTGTCCCTTCAGGGCTTGAAGAAAGGTCCCTTCATGATCGTTGAGAGTCCCTCGCAAGGGCACTTTCCCTTCGAGATCCTTTGGGCTCCCTTGGTTCTCAAATCCTTTAGACAAAATCTTTGAAGGAATTCCTTCAGAAATTTTGTTTGAAGGAATTTGCCTGAAGGGAAAGCTTGATCAAAAGAAAGTTAGTGGCAAAACATGAAAGAAAGATCTCTTTCAGATAAAATGTCTGAAGGAATTATTCAAATTTTTTGTCTAAAAGAATTCACCTTGTCATTTTTCCATAGAATTCTTTTTGAATGATAATCTTTTTTGGTTCTTTGCCTTGTGAATTTCTTCAGACAAAATGTTTGAAATAATTCCTTCAGGCATTTTGTTCGAAGAAATTCAACCTTTGTTTTTGCCTATCTTCTTTCCTTGTCTTTTCCAAAGGGCAAGTCCCTTTTAGGATCCTTGACCAGCTGTCCTTCACAAGGGTAAATCAAGTCCAAAGTTACCCTTTAGAGATTTTGTAATGGTCCACTATGCTCATCACCTACCCTCCACAAGGTTGCTTAAACTTCAAGATTTTGAAAATAATCCTTTGGCCTTTTGAACCCGGTGTATTTTGCTAATAAAAAGCCTTTTGAAGTGGTTTTACTTGCTCTATCAGACCCAAAAACACATCAGAGAGTTCCTTGGATGTTTGAAATAAAAAATTTCACTCAACTTTGGAACTCCCATGAAACTAACACCTTTTGCAAACTCCTGTATAATCACTCCTTCTAACTCTGCCTGTACCTTCCGTACCAAGTGATTGAAGTTGAGCCCTTTTATATGCCAAGATGATAAAATGAGTTGTAAAAGCATATTTTGCATTATCCTTCATGTCTAGGTGTGGAAATGGAAAGAACCAAAAAGGGAGACCAATTTTTGCTCACAAGACCAAAAGTGGTCAATTAATTAGCGATTCCCAGAGGAAGCATGTATATTATGTTAAAGAAGATTGGTAACCTCAAATTCCATTGGGCATACAGTCAAGGTGTAGCTTTGAAAGAGTTAGAAATAACCTTGAGATATCCAAGAATCAATCATGAAGATTTTACCCCAAAAAGGGAAACAAAACACACAAGATTAAGAAAACTACTAATATGTGCAAAAGTACTCAGGGAAAATAGGGAAAAAACAAGGAAAATATGTACATGATGGGGGAAGGCTTAGTGATAATGATTAAGATGTATCACATTAATTGGGATACATAGTTCTTCACCATCCAACTTGGAGAGTTGGAATACATTGTGCTGCTTGCACTGGGTGATGACATATAAACCACTCCATAGAGTGTCGAACTTCATGTGCTTTCCAGGCTTAGCTCGGTCCTCATCCCATTTCAAAATGATGTCTCCCTCAGAAAAACCTTTTGACGAGGATTTCTTGTCAAAGTGCTTCTTTGTCTGCTATTGATGGCTGGTCATAGAATCCATACCCTGGTCCCTTGTCTCTTGAAGTTCCATCAGTTCACATAGCCTAACCTCCATGCTATTGCCTTCCTCTAATTATAGCTAGTGAGCAAGGTCCAAGGCTAGCAATTTGAGTGAAATAAGAAGTCTAGCTTCCCTTCCATACACAAGTGTGTATGGTGAATTACCAAATGCTCTCTTTGGAGTGACCCTGTCTGCCCATAGGGCTATTTTCAACTTGGCATGTTAAGTTATTTGATTCTCCTCCATTATTCTTTTGATAACCCTGATCAAATTCTTGTTGGTGGATTCTACTAGACCATTCCATTTTGGGTAATAGTTGGAATAAGTGCTGAGATAGATGCCGTATCTTAATGCCCATTCACTCATTTTGGTTCCTAAAAAAGCTAGCGTTATCTAAGATGATGGTAGCTGGGACTCCAAACTTGTCACTAGGTCTTCGTAAAAATATAGGACTACACTTTCATTGGCTTCCTTTGAAGCAATAGCTTATACCCATCTCGTGAAGTAGTTTATAGTGGTCTGGATCCACTTGTGTCCATCACTAGAGGGAGTGTTAATCATCCCTATGAAGTCAAGGCCCCATTGCATGAATGGTTTTTCAACTTGAATAGGCTGTAGAGGCATTGTAGCTAGCCATTATTTCCCATCAAAGAGAGCACACTTTTGTCACTTTCATACCTAGGCATGGGTGTCTCTAAATAGAGTGGGCCAGAAGTAACCAGGTCTCATTATTCTTGTATCTGTAGGCTTAAGAGCAAAGTGACCACTAGTTGGCCCATCATGGAACTCAGATAGCACCCTATCGGCCTGACTTGGGTCTATGCACCTTAAAATCACTCCTAAGAAATCCATTCTAAACAACACTCCATCAATTAGGATATAAGAGAGAAATTAGAGTCTAAAATATATCCTCTTAATCCTATCAAGGCCTTGCAGGCACTCACTAGTGAGAAGGAAACATCTCATGTCTAATGTCCAATCCTTCATGACAGTTGGTTCTTTTGCTACGGATGCATCATGAATTAGAAAATTGTCCTCTTTCTACTATTTAAAGTCTATAGCAAGGTGTTCAGACAGGACTTTTCCTCTTACCACCTTGGTGGTTTTGATATCCAAGTCATATTCCATTACTTTAGTGATCCATCCCGCTCTCTTTTCATTTAGATCACAGTTGATCAAGAAGTCTTTGACGCTAGGATGTGGCACCATGAGGTGAACCCTACTATTGGAAAACATATGTCTGAATTTGCTCAAATTCCATATGACCCCAAGGACTTGCTTATCCGCATACGTATACTTGACTTCAAAACCCTCTAGACCCTGGCTAAAAAATGCAAGTATTTGTTCAAGGTTCTCACCATTTGCTTGGGTAAGCATAGCAGAGATTACCTCTTCATTTCCAAAGGGGTAGAGGTTGAAATCTTTGGTGAAGTCAGGACTGATCAAGGTAGGAACTTGGGTGATAACCTGCTTGATCCCTTTAAAACTATCCTTTCTTTGCGCTATCCACATGAATTTCTCATATTTCTTCAGCATAGAGGTCAATGGCTTGTCTACCTTTGAAAAATTTGGAATAAACCTTCTGATGAAATTTATTTTGCCAAAGAAGCTCTGTAAACCTTTCTTACATTTAGGCAAGAACAGATCTAAGATGGAGCAAACTCTTTCTAGATCAATGGTTAAGCCTTATTTAGAAACCACATGGCCAAGGAGTTTACCCTCATGGACAACAAACACATATTTCTTTAGGTTGAGAGAGATACCAAACTCTCTACACACCTAAGGTGCTTTATGTGTTGGGCTACTTCCTTGGAGAATATTGTCATGTCATTAAGATACACCAGTACAATGTTATTTATCAGGCCTTGAAAAGCCATGTCCATAGTTTGCTAAAAAGTGGCATCAGCGTTAGATAGTCCAAATGGCATTTTATGATAAGTAGACATCCCCCATTTGGTAGTGAAGGCTGTCTTGTATTGGTCACAGTGTTGCACCAAAATTTGATTGTATCCTGAATACCCATCCAGGAGGGAGAAATACTCGCTACTTGTCACCAGTTGGAGGATCTAATCCATGCTTGGGAGAGGATAATGATATTTCAAAGAGACTCTATTGAGGTCTTTGAAATCTACACATAATTTGATCTCCCCATTCTTTTTTTAGACAGGAACAAGATTGGCCAGCCAAGAAGAGTGTTTGATTAGAAATATAATTCTAGACTCAATCAGCTTGGTGAGTTCCTTCTGCATGAGAGGCTCAATCTTTGGGTTGACAAGTCTTTGTCTTTGCTTGATGGGATTGGAACCTTCCTCCAACTCAATGGTATGTTGGGCCAAACTTGGGTTAAAACCCTTCAAGTTGCTATACTCCCAAGCGAAGACATCAATAAACTCCTAGCACAACAAGACGAAGGCCTGCCTTTCACGATATGTACACACTTTTCCAAGTGCAAGTAACTTATCCTTGAATATCTCAACTTTTTCATAGTTCTTCTTCATTGTGATGCTTGCTTTATCATATTTCAATTGGTCATCCTCATTGAAGATACTTTCGAGAGTGACCAAGCCTTCAGAAAGTTTATTGTTCTTCAACTAAACAATCTGGCTACCATATTGTTACTGTAGCTTAGCCTAGTTTCTAGTAGTAAACTCAGCTTCCTTTTGTAAGAAGAGTGATATTTGATGATCATTGTCAAACACCTACTATTTGGTGATGTTGTCAGGCATGGAGGGTATGATTATCACTTTCAAATGATGCAGATTGTGGTCTCGACCTATCTCCTTGGGGACATCAAACTGAGCACCAACTGCTGCTAGTCTATCTGCTTGTTTATTCTATTCCCTTGGAATGGAGGTGACATTGAAAGCAAGAAAACTCTCCACTAAGTCCCATACTCTATACTTGTAGGACTTGAGCAAGGAATTCTTGGTCAGATTTAGGCCTCTCACCTGATTTATGATTAGCTCGCTGTCCCCAAAAACTTGCAGTTCTTTAATTCCTCTTTTCCTCACCCACTCCAAACCATGGATGAGAGATTCATTCTTTGAAACATTTCACGTGCAATAAAATTGGAACATGAAAGCCAAAAAGTATTTCTCTTATGAAGGGGAAACTAGCACCACTCCCCCACCAGCTCCCAACTTGCTCCTTGAGTCATCAAAGAAAAGTTGCCATAAACCTGAGCTCTCTTGGCTAGCTTTTATTAAATTTGGTACAAAATTACCCTCTTCATGCATGCAATAAATTCCAAGGCCTACCTCTTCTATGAATTTGTAAAGATTATATTCAAATTTATCACTTCCCCATTCATCTAAGAGTAGGTCAGTAACTCTTTCAATGGTAGAGGGCAGAGATTGATCTACTTAGAAATCTTCTTGATTAATAATGGTGTAGCTGACATTTATCACCTTGAGTGAGTATGGTTCCAAATGATCTCTATGTATTGGATCTAACTCAATCTTGACCTTAGTCCCATACTTGGTTCTAAAAACTAGGTAGGACTAGTTTGCTGTTAGGTAGCTGCCTATTTTAGATGTGAAATCCCTACATAAGCAAATGACAAAGTAAGGAGGAACATCTGCCACCACCACATCATGAGGGACCGAGAAAGTTGGATAGGCATGGAACATCAAGTTCAAGCCTCTCACCACTCCTACTATCTTTGCTGGTGTTCCATCTAGCTACATGACTTCCTTAGTCATTTCTTCATATTTAAGCCCCAGTTTATTCGCTATACATTTTGGCATTACTGAGGTGCTTGCCCCACTATCAATAATGCAATTGTGCATCGAGAAATCTCCTATGACTAAGGATAGATAGAAAGGAGGAACATTTTCTTCTTTCTTTACTTGGCCTATTGTGGAAGGGTGTCCATTCATGATCAGAACATTATTAGTCTTTGCTGGGACAACTTATTCATTTAGCACGTACAATTCTTTTTGTAGCATGTCCTTTTGTCTCATAATTTCCAATGAATCCCACAAGGAGATACTCATGTGTAGCTTCTTCATCTGGTCCACCACATTTATATGAGGATTACCTCCTTTCAAATTTTCTTTGGGATTGCTTGTAGCCTAAGGCACAAGTCAAGGAGTTGAGGGTTTAACTAGTGGCCTAAAATTTGGGAATTTCTGGTTCAAGTGTGATGAAGAAGATGCTGTGAACATTTGAGTAGATACCTGAGCTTCCTCCATAGCTCTCCTTTTGGACCTTGTGTTGGCTGCAACATCACCTTGATTGTCTACATTTCCCATGTAGTTGACTGCACAGAATTCACCTTCCAGGTGATTCATGAGAGAAAAATAAGATTAAACCGGCCCACTGTCCATGACATTTTGCAATGACTCCTTAAAGCTTGGGAATTGATCGGCTGCCTAATTGTCTTATGCATTCATGTATTAACCAGGCATTTCATTTGTATAAACAACCTGATCTTGACCGTATCCCATGGATGAGCAATTTGGTTGTTCTTATACCAGATTATTTTGAATGGGCACCAAAGCCTTAGATGATGAAGGAGCACCTAGATTATAGCATTGATAAGGTCTTACCTATGCAAACTGACCCTATCCTTGATTATAATTTTGGAAAGGGGGTCTATTTGCTTGCCCAAATTGCTAATATCCTTGATTTGGCCAATTACTTTAAACTTGCTGCCTTTTGAGAGCCACTAGTTCGTTGGTCACGCTTTGTAACAAGCTTTTGACTTCATGAAGGTCATTGGATGGAGTAGCAGTAGATTTTTTATGCTAGGTAGAAGAGATAAGGTAGGTGCAACAGTCTGGAATGGAGGCAACAATTTAGGAAAGAGCAACATATGAGGTTTAGGGGCTATCTTTCCAGCTTGCACTAGGGAATTCTCAGCTGTTATGGCTATGTCATAAGCATCAGGCATCACATATCCTCCTATGGACTGTATCATGATAGTAATGTCACTATTTAACACTTTCAAATAATAGAGGAAAGTATAACTTAGAGTCGGCCTTACTAAAATGGGGATTTTATCCCATGTCTTCTGAAAATGAGTATTGAAATCTTGCATAAATTCGTATGGAGCTCTCTACATGGTGGTCAACTGCTCAACAAATGAGAGGTGATCACTCTTCTCCCTAAATCTATTTGTTAAGAGGGTGCCCAATTCATTCCATGTGCTAATTAAATTCATAGGCAAAGTTGCATACCAGTCTAGAACCTTGCCCTTAAAAGACAACTCCAACAATCTGATGGCAATGTTTTCTTCAGTGACATTATGAATATTGTAGAGGTTGGCAATATTTTCGATATGCTCAATAGCAGTAATAGGCCCTTCTCTATTAAAGGGAGGCACACTCTTAAGTGTTGTACCCATGATTGGGTCATAATGAAAAAAATTCAAGGGACTCTGACCATGAAAGGCCAAAAATGATAAAGCCATAGCTATGACAGGGTTCAATCAGGGCCTTCTTACATAAGTGTATCTTATAACAGGTGTGGGAAAATGACTTGCTGAATAAGGATGAGTCTTTGCAAACCTCTGTTAGCTTGCTGAGTTTAATGGTAGTTTAACGAATTCAAAAAGGACACTCTTAGCAGCAGATCATGTGGTGACCTTAGGCATAAGGTGTTAGACTGATCTTTGACTAGAGACTGATGTTATTAATAATAGAGTAGCCAAATGCTGGAAAAATGGTTAATTTTTTATTGTAACAGGACCAACATCAATCATGGAACTTTTTTGAGTGTTTAAAAATTGGTCCCACTAGGTGTGCCAAAAATTGTTGACGCTATGGATTGCACCCTTGACAAGAGGCTGAGCTCCTGTCTTCCATGTGACATAATAAAGACTCCTCTCTTGCCTATGGGTTTGGAAAAATTGAGGGGATAATCTCTAGATAAGGGCTAGCTCCCTTTGATGCATCTCTGAGTTATTCTAGTACTATTGCTTATATATATAGTGGGGGGAAAGAGAAAAAAATTACTAAAAATAGAACCTAGATTAATACAGTGATGCATCAAAAAAGTTTGATCTACTCATTTACTCAAACTTTATATCAGAAGAGGACATACATACACTTTATCTGCTAGAAATACTAGATTGTAGGGAGCTCAACAGGGAGGCTAAATGAAGACACATAGAAAATGAAAGTACCACATGCACTGTAGGAAAACACACTGTTTGGTAACCCTCTTTTGCCTCTATGCTCTAGATAAAACACTTCTTGTCACCTGTAGGAATGGTGCTTTGTCTATACTAGGTATGTTGGTATCAAACTTGTGAATGCATTATGGAAAATGACTGAACATAAAGTTAATACATAAGCACACTCAAAAATATATCCAGCTAAATAGAGGTAAAAAATGTATTTTATTGATTCAAGGTGAAAAATTTGGTAGGGCTTTGCCTTAAAAAAATGAGAGATGCCTTTATCAAATGAGAGATTACAATATATATAGATCAAGAGGAAGTAATGGCACCCTTTTTTACAAGTGGCCCATGCTACTTTTAAAACATTGGGAAGAGGAAGTCGCTGAAAGAACATGCTGTGTCAGTTGCTAGTCTTGACTTTAGCATTCAAACATTATTGTGAAAACATGAGTTGCACCCTTTTGTCTACAAACAAGACTACTTCTTAAAGACATTCATGTGGTTATCTGCTCATCAATGCCAAGTGAGGAAAAAATAGGTCACACTTTCACTGTTCACACTCCTTGATGACCACTTAGTGGAGACTATTTTAACTGCTGGAATAACTCCTTGTGCAGACACCTTCTTTTACCACATAGACTTGTTTTGTTTGCTTCTGTGCTTGGCTCCTTGGGCTCCTTTCTCAATGGGTCACTAAGGTCACTCTTGACTTTTGTCTTTTCCCAAATTTGTCCTCTCCTGGCTTTTTCTTTTGTCATCTCTTTTGTCGTTTCCTAGCTTTTGAGCCCTCAAGGCTATCTTCTGTCAATCCTTGGCTCTTTAGGCTCCTTTCTCGATGATATCTTCCCTTTGGCCTTAAACCCTTTGAATTCCCTCAGGTTCATGCTCAATCATTTAAAGATCAATGACTATTTGATTGCCTCAATGTTGACACTCACGCGCCCGTCATGATTTAAAAGCTAACGACTATTCCATCATCATGATTTTGACATCTATGGGCTTGTCACCCATTTTTAATTCCTTCAGCTTCACTTTCCTTTGGCTTCACTTTCTAAAGTGTTCCTTTAGACTTTTTTTTGAAGGATATCTCCCCTTTCCTTTTCCTTGTTTAGGCCTCTATCGTTGAACCCTCTCAAAGGGAATGTGTCACTTTGGGGCTTGGAGAAAGGTCCCTTCATGATCGTTGAGAGTCCCTCACAAGGGCGCTTTCCCTTTATGGTCCTTTGGGCTACCTTGGTTCTCAAATCCTTCAAACAAAATGTCTAAAGGAATTCCTTTGGACATTTTATCTGAAGGAGATCTTTCCTTCATGTTTTGCTGCTAACTTTATTTCGGTTGAGCTTTCCCTTTGGGAAAATTCCTTTGAACTTTTTGTCTGAAAGAATTTGCCTTGTCATTTTGCTGTGGAATTCTTTCAGAATGATAATATTTTTCAGTTCTTTGCCTTGTGAATTTCTTTAGACAAAATGTCTGAAGGAATTCCTTTAGGCATTTTGTCTAAAAAAATTCAACCTTTATTTTCACCCATCTTCTTGCCTTATCTTTTTCAAAGGACAAGTCCCTTTTGGGCTCCTTGACTAGCTATCCTCCATAAGGGTAAATCAAGTCCAAAGTTACCCTTTGAAGCTTTTGCAACAGTCCACTATGCTCATCACCTGCCCTCTGTAAGGGCTGCTTAACCTTTGAGATTTTGAAAATAATCCTTTGGCCTTTTGAACCTAGTCTATTTTGCCAATAAAAAGCCTTATGAAGTGGTTTTAATTGCTTTTTCAGACCTGAGAATACATCATGGAGCTCCTTGGACATTTGAAACATAAACTTGCACTCAACTTTAGAACTCCCATGAAACTAGCACCTTTTGCAAATGCCTGTATAATCACTCCTTCCAACTCTGCCTGTACCTTCCATACCAAGTGATTGAAGTTGAGCCCTTTTATATGCCAAGAGGAGAAAATGAGTTGCAGAAGCACATTTTGCATTATCCTTCATGTCTTGGCATGGAAATGGCAAGAATCGAAAAGGGAGACCGATTTTTGCTCACAGGACCAAAAATGGTCAACAATACCCTAAGGTATGAATTAATCATGTCTTGCATCTCCATCCATCATGCATTGAATCTCCACAATTACTCATAATATTTACTATTTTAGTCCATGCAATGTTTGTTAATGCAACAATAGGCCAAAAATCTTCAGGAGGGTTGACTAGTCCTTTCAATGATTTCTATTATGTAAAGCAAAGTAGTAAGACTAAAAATTGGTACTAGAATGCCTACAAAGTGCCAACAAGAATATTTTCAATGTTTTTTGACAGATTAGGGGTTAGAAACTCAAGCCAATTAAAATCCTCATGTAGGCATATCATGTGATACGTAATGTCCACCACTCTATTAGTTACCTGCTTCACTTGCTTTACCGTTTGCTAAAAATGTTTGGTGATGTATTTAGCTAAGATTTATATCAAAGCATCTTTGATATTATCAATGGGAATTCCTTTGCCTGCCCTCAAGTATTTTATTCTAGTGTGGAGTGAATAGGTGAATTTATGGATTTGTAAGGTAGAAGAGACTTTCCCCATGCTATAATCCTTATTGTTCTTGCCATAGTCATATGTTTGATGTATATGGTCACATGTTGTGATAAATGATGTAACTTTATTTATATCAATTGATAAAATTAAGCATTACCTTGGCTAACTACATGAAAGTATGAAATTTGATTATTTTCTTAGAATCAGAGCCTCGTAGTGGATGTTGAAGTGCTAGTGCTCCTACTTATGTTATTTCCTATGAGTCATGGGTAAATTGAGTAGCTTCAGTCAAATCAATAAAATCAAAGGGGTCTAGGTCATGATATCTAGTCTTTCTAAGTCTTAGACCAATCCCCATTTCCTCCTTTTGTGCATTTGTGAGTAGGATCTATGGTTGTGCCCTATCCATGGTTGTTATTGTGGAATGTGTTAAACACTTTCTTCACTTGGTCTAGCACTGGTGTAAATTTTGTAAATAATAAGTTGTTTTGGATGTAGATTAAAAGGTTCTCTTGGTTGTATAAGTTTGTAAGGTCTATTTATTATTTGTGCCCTCTATTATATAGTGTTTTAACCCATCGAGTTTAAATGCATTGAGTTAGTTGTGCATACATGTATCTCTAAAATTTATCTCAACTGACCATTGTTTGACACAATGATTACTATTTTGCATCTAGATTTTTTGATTTATCCATTTTTGGGTAGTTAATGTGATACGCCATCTTTTTATCTATCCAATTTCTTCTACAACCCATCGTGTCATTTTGCCACATGATCTACTTCAGGAAAGATATAATCTCTCAAGTGTATTATTATTACTAGTTTCAAATGACCACTTGCTATCATTTATCCATACCTATGTTGTTAGTACCCTACTAATAGACTTAATTGATGACCATCATGTTCTAATTGTTAGCTATCTTTCCTTAAGGTTGGCTCTGCATATCGATCACACTCTATGATGTTGATGATCCAAACTTTGTTTTGTTGTGGTACAACCCAAATATCCCACTATAAAATCACACTAACCCTAAAAACAAACATAAAATAAAAAAAAATTAAAGAAAAATCATAACTACATGGTGCTACTCAACACCCTCTCTCATTTATTGATGCATGATAGAGATTAATGACAGTGAGGCTTAATCCTATATCCATTTATATGCCCTTATAAAATGGTTCCCCACAAATCTTTAAAAAAAATTATATCCTATTGTGAAAAATCATGAATAATATAAGTTCCTTTCCATTTTATGCACAACTTTGCTATAAATACTTTAAATATACTATCATAGAATAATACCACTTACTTGGGATATAATTCTTTAGATCACAAGTTGTGATCATGCCATGATTTTTAACTTAATTTGTTCATCTCCTGCATCCACTACTCACTTTATCTATTTTCCTCCATCTTGACCAAATCCATGAATATTTGTTTCAGGGAGTCTTGGTCTCCCAGTCTCATAATCATTATAATGTGCAGACTAGGAATAATGTATTCTATAAGCATACCTTCCTCAAGACCATAAATCAATTTAAATGTGTTAGGAATAAATTATAAATTGAAGCAAAATAATTTCATAGAATCTCAATAATAATAATAAATATGAATAGAGATGTATAAAGAATAGAAATAAATATGCACAATAAGAAGACCATATTTAACATGGTTCACCTAATATGGGCTACATCCACCAAGAAACACTTGCTCAGATTTTATTATAAGCCACAAGAGTACAATCCTCTCTCAGATCTATCTTCTCACAATTATAATTCATAAATATTGTTTGGAGCTGTGCAAAATAAACCCTCCTAAATTTGTACTTGAATTCACACACTATGTTCTTCCTTCTCAAACCCTTGTTTTCATGATGTATTACCTAATGAATATCCATATATATATAATACATCAACACGGTGGTTTTACAAAATAATGGGTATCATAACCATGGGCCAAGTCAACCCAAAACAATTCCCCATTACGGGGGTCCAATTTTTTCTAGGGGATATCACCCTCAAACCCCCATTTATCAAGGCCTAGCTTAACCCTAAACCCATGTGAGAATACATATAGATTGTATAGTACATTTTAAATGTACAATATTTGAAATGCATTGTAATTTGGAAATAGGCTCCACAACAAAATAAAGGGGGTGAATCCTATCACATGTTTATAATTTATCTTGTATGCCCAAATAATTATAGGAATGCAATCCTCCCAATTATCCCTTTGAATATTACATATCTTCATCAACATTTTACCCAATACTTTGTTTTAAGCTGTAGCTTGTCTATTTGATTATGAATGATATGTTGTGATCTTATGGTGTGATATCATAAACTCCTCAGTAAGATTTTTGAATGTGTTATTGAGGAAGTGAGTACTTCTATTGTTGACCAATTTGATAAAACATATAAACATTATTATGATATTATCATACAAAAATTCAATAACATCCTTCACACCATAACTTGGTGTCATAATAGCTTTCACCTATTTCATGAAATAGTTAGTCATTGTAATGATATATCTCTGATTATGTTTGCTTGGGGGAGTTATAGGCCCTAAAAAGTCAATGACCCATTATTCAAATGGTTGCTCTTATAGCGTTGGGACAAAGGGCATCTCATCACGTTGATTTAGTTTTCCCATTCTTTAGCAAACATTGCATTATTTTCCCACCCTGTGTGCATCTTGAAACAAATTCGACCACCAAGGACTAGTTTGTAATATCTTCCTTGTATTGGATTCTCATATGAAATGACTTCCCATGATTCATTAATGTGCTTCCTGAAGAAGTTATGGTCACTCATGTTCTAAGGCTACTCTACACAACACATCATCCTTTATGATCTTATATAAAAATCCATTAATGAGGCTATAATGAATGGTTTGTGTAACCACTTGCATTTTATCCCTTTCAACATAGTGAACATGAAATGCTTCTTGTTCGAAGAAGTTCATGATGTCCTCCATGTTGTTAGGGATCATAAATGATCTAAACAAGTGCATATCTAAAGATTCATCTTGCATTTTCTCTAGGTCTTCTCTATTATGGAGACTATTCAAATGATATGGTCCCATATTTTCTCAACTTGGTTTTACATTGATTCATAATTAGAATCCTTAAAACAACATTAACCACCTAAATATCTATCCACCCAACATAGGCTTGTTAACTAGGTATCACAATGCTTGGTGATGTGTGAAAAACTTAAATGGTGTGGCTAAAAGATAACATCTAAACTTTTGTGAGGTAAACATTATATGTAATAAAAAATGCATTAGATCTACAAATCAATCCTAGCTCAAAGAAGATAGATCCTACTTACACTTACAGTTGGGGATACATTAGATAATTAGGAACATGACCAGTATGGATCTGCTAGAACTTATTAGGGGATGTATTATCATAATAATATCACTAGGGAGGGTTACAAAGCCTCTAGTCAAGAAAAACCACACAATAACCCTAACTAATTCTTATGTTTTCATATTCACTATACTAATAAAAATTAAAGTAAAAGTCTAATCTAGTGCTCACCAAATATTGTGGCACAAAGTGGGGGTTAGTAAACAATAAAAGTAAACATGCATAGAAGACATATAGTCAATCAATATATTCAAAATCCTAATACATAGAAGATAAGTGCAAATGCATATCTATCTATTCTTACAAAGGAGGAATACAGTTATAAATACTTACCTTTGAAGACAAACCTATCAAGCCTCAATCTCTCCCTTGGCCAAGGTGATTTGTAAGAGGTTGTTGTGATTTTTAAGGATGAAAAAGATAAATTAGCTCTAGGATACAAAACCTATCAATACATCCAAAAGACATCTCCATAAGATAAGACCCATATCTCCAAAGAACATATGAAACCCTAAGTTTGTTCCTCAAGTAGAATGGTGGATAAACAGATGCATAATAGCTCTTACTTGTTCTTCTCTTCTTTAAATAATGGTAAAATGATTATGTATATATAAGCAAATTTAACTTAATCCCTTTCAAAAGTTTTGGTTGATAGGGTAAACCCAGTTAACTTAGTATTGTTATTGATAAAAACTCACTAGGTCATGGGTTAGGTCGGCTAAGAGTTGACCTAAACCCTAAATGAGTTTCATCAATAAGAGTACAAGGTCGACCCAGTTGACCTAGTCATGTAAACTGTCAAAAGGGGTTTTAGGTTAGGAAAAGGGGTATTGAAGGTGGTAAAAGATTAGAGGAGTATGCAAGAAAGAAGAAAAATCTTAGGGGAATGGTTTTTAGGAGATGAGTGTGTAGATAACAAGTAGAAAAAGGGATAACAATCATGTGAAACACTAATGGTCTACCCATGCCTTTCTTGGTATATGCCTTAAGGTGTGCACTCAGACAAATTGAGGCTTGATGGGTTCTTGAAAGATAAAGAACATCAATAAATGATAAAAAAGTGAAAATATTATGTATATACATATGCCCCACTCAAATCTCATCATGTGTTAGGTAAGTTCAACATGGGATGGTGCTTCATGAAAAGAACATGATACATAACACTGATACTAAATAAATTTTAATAAAGAGCAAATAAGATAAATAAAAAGACATAATTGAAAAACACATACCTTTACTTACCTTAGTGTTGTAGATAAAGAAGGAGATGTAAAAGATGTGAAGGCACCTAATGTGAGGAATATTAGGAAAACCTGTAGAGATTAATACAAAAAAATTAAAAAATCAATTTTTTTGCAATATAGGCATATAATAGTGGAAAATATTCTCTATGGAGTAATGATTCCAAAATTTTTTATGGTTTGAAAATTGAGTTAGTAAAAACAAATATACGATCAAAATAAAGAATCTGAAGGTAAATATTTGAAGGGTAAATAATTGTGAGTAGTAATTAGAAATAGGGTGCAAAAGAATTCATTTTATATTGTTTGACTATTCTGAGAGAAAAATAGAGCTCTAAGATACCTACCAAAAGTTGAAAGAGCCAAGATGGTGAGGAGATGAAAACTAAGACAAGAAGAACGTCTAGTAGCCATAGAAAGTAAAACATAGATAAGCAATTGAGAATTTAAAATTTATTTTGAATATCCATGGTGCCATCTACCCTAGCTTAGGTGAGCTAGTTTATGCTAGCAAGGGAGGATGCAAGGTATTTATAGGAATATAGAGATGGGCTATAGCCACCAGCATGGGTGGGAATAAGAGAGGCATAGTCATGGTAAGCCTTGGCTCAAGAGAGAGCCGTGCATTTGGATACCATGATTTGTTTAGGATAGGTACAAGCCTAGATGTCCAACCTACAATGACATGTAGTAGGGTTGAGATATAAAACATCCTCTTTATAACATACTATTTAGAGGTGACAATCCAAGGCATCTGTGGGTAACATTGCTAGGCCATGAGATAGACATGATAGAGCCCAACCTTAGAGCTGGAGTGATTTATTTTTGTCTTTGTATCAAAAACACATGATATATATAGAGATATTTTATGTTGATAGTTAGATGTTGGTCTAATGTGTTTACATTATGGTTGTGGTTGTGGATGCATGGATATATTTATTTCTAGCACATGTATTTTTTTTGGGTTATATGCTATAAGAAATATAAGTGTTGTGTTTTCTTTTATAGCATTATGTAGGACACATGCATGGTTAAAAATAAATAGGCAAAAATACTTGGCTAAGTATAAGTAATAAAAAACAAATGTACTACACAATATTTCATGTTGAGAAATGTGTAATATCAAAAGATGACTAAGTATAATAAACTAAAAAGTGGTAAACAAGAGGGAAAAGGTATTTGTAAACCATGAGAAAGAGTGGTACCAAATTAAAACAAGTAAATTCAAACTAAATCATGTTAGGAAGTATGAAAATAATGTAATAATGTGGAAAGCATGTGGAACAACAATGGTATAAAAATAAATCAATTAAGCCAATCAATCATACTAAATCACGTTGGGAAATATAAAAGAGAAACAAAATAGGCAAAAATGGTTGGATTCTTACATGCAATTGAAAAATAAGAAGACAAAAGTGAAAGATTAATGAAGTAAGCATAAAATATACTAAATCAATATGGGAAACATGTCAATGACATTTAACTCGTAATAAATCACATCTTATCTCATATTTCACACATGTAATTTTGTTGTGGCTTGGATATTGGAAAATTTTGTGAGGAAGGCTAGGTCTTATCCATGGTCTTACACTGCAACTCACAAAGGGAACACTAATGAGGTGGAAACAATGTGAAAATATGTTAAAAGGGGATGTTTGGAATGGTAATGTGAAATTTTGGTAATTTGTGAGGAAGGCTAAGTCCTATTCATGGTCTTATAATTCAAATCACAAATGGAATCCCTAGGGGAATGATATATGAACAAAGGAATATTTCTCAAGGGGAAATATTAGGATTATAGGAAGATGAGGGATGGTCATTTTGAATAAAAGTTACATGAGATGGTTATGATGCTGTAGAGAGGTCCACATAAATTTAAGGAATGGGATTTGAGATGGAAGATTAATGAGTTCCATGATAGGATCCCACTCATCATAAACCATAAGAAGATTTTTAGAAAGAGGTGCATAGTGTTGAAGGAGGCCCTCAGAAGGATGAGCCTAAGTGCATGTGAATTTATGTTGAGAAGAGGTAGAAGGTTCAAGTCAAGGATAAGTTTGTATATTATGTTGAGAAAATGGAGTAGTTGATGCCAGTTTGGTTTGAGATAAATTAGAAGAAGTGTTGATAGAAGTTTGAATATCATTGGTGATACGTAAATAAGGTGGAGGGATGGTAGAAATAGTATGAGAAGTGTTATCCAAGGGAGGTGTTGAAATTGGTTCTTCAAAATTTACAGGGTCTTCTTACCCTAACTCAGTTAAGTTAATTGGAGAAGAATTTTTGATAACACAAAATGTGCGAGACGATGGATGTGTGTAGATGGGTTGAGGATCAATGAAAGTAACCCCATTCACATGTTAGTCATATTGACCACATTCTCTTCAAGATTTGGTTCAAGAATACTATCAAAATTATTGGTAGAAGGGGTAGGCTTGTCTTGTTTATCTTGGTGATTTGGAAGAGGATATTTATAGATGTCCAAATGAGAATTAGCTTAGTTTAAATCTTGATATTTATCTTGTGTTTCATGTGCTTTGAAGGCAATGCAATAATATTGTTGGAATTTATAAATGATATAATCATGGTTAAAATTGATACCAAGAAGGAATTCCATAGCCAAATTATGAAGCTATCTACAATTCTTATAAGAATGACCCCAACTAGCATGAAACCAACAAATTTTTTTGGGATCATATCAAGATTTCATGGGTTGAGTGGGATCAATTTCTCATGGTAGAGGCCTTGGTAGATGTTTTTACAATTCCACTAAGGATAAAGGTTTGTGAACATTGATGTTATTGGTTAAGATAAATGAGGGTTAGTGATGTGGTTGGGAGGGGAAGCTTGTTCCAAAGTTTGGTTGGGAACAATAGCTTGAATAATGTGAATGGTATCATAAGAGTCCATGAAACCATCATTAGTAGCATGATGATTCTTATTATTGATTAACATGTGATTATTTTTATAAGGTTCATATGGCTCAAATTGATGCATAAGTAAATCTTGACACTTTGCTTAGTCAATTGCCTCTTCTAAAGTACATGGAGAGAGAGAGAGAGTTCAGACCTAATATTGTAACTTGGGAAAAAGAGCATTAGTAAATAGATGGAAAAGGTTATCATCGACCATATTATGTTCACATTTTTTAGATAATATATTCCATTGTATAATGAAATATTATGCAGTTTTGATCTCAAGTTGCTTACAATTGATAAAATGGGCCAAGGTATTCTCAAGGAGATCACTAGTTTGGACTCTTAGACTAGAGCATTAAGAAAATATTAAAAACTTGTAATATAATGATATTTAAGTTGGTTTTACCAACATAAAATGTCACCTGTGATATTTTTTGATAAGAGTTTGGTAGCAACGAATGTATTTAATTTGACCCAATCTTTATATAGATTTCTAAATGTTTTTAGATGAAGAATAGGATCAGTTGACCCATTATAAGAAATGGTTGGGGTGATACCTCCTATATCATTATTAGAAATTTTAGATGTAAGAGGATCATTTTGAAGATGCTTTATTGTATTATTGACAAGAAGAGGTTGAGGGATAATATTACCATGGGAATCCTAAAGAGGAGGTGGGAAACATTTTGGTTATGCATGCCCCATGACATCTATTGAGGGTGGGTTTGAAGATGGATAAGGAGATTTTTTATTTGCATCATTTGATTTTAATTGTTAGATTGGAAATAATTCATTTAATTAAGATTTTTTAATAGAAGTTGATGGGTTTGGGTTACATTATTAGTATTGTTTGAAGTATTAGAATAGGTAGTAGTGGCTTGAGTACCACTATGGGTGTTAGTAGGAGCTTAAGAAGAATTATTAGTGAGGCACTAGTGGTATAGTTTGATTGTGTGGTAAAATATAGACTAGTAAAGGGATGGGAAGAAGTAACACTAGAGGCATGCTTACCATGGGCAGAAAATGATGCACTAGTGGAAGAATTGAGAAGAGTGGGTCTTAGAAGAGGCCCACTAGATGTAGAACCTACCATGTTATTAGAGATACTAGGCAAAGAGGTAGAGGAAATCAAAGAATAATAAGTCATGGTATGAGAAGGGGTCAAAATAGAGGGAAGACATTGGGGAGTAAGGAATCTAGTATCCCAAATCTATGTTGGAATATGGGAGAAGGTGAATGGGGTTCCTCAACTTAACCACTTATCATGAGATGGTAAATAGTAGAAGGATCCTTTCATTGATGTTGAGGAAACTCATTGATGAAGAAGATAATTTATAGTGTATAATCTAATTCGGGTTGATCTTCAAATGAGAAGAGAGGATTGTGAAGCAAAGAGGAATGAGGAGGGGTCCCATAATTTGTAGTGTGAGTGGATAAATGAAAATTACTTTCATCTAGGATATGAGCCACAAGATACTTATGGGAGAACCTATAAGGGTTATTAATAATCATCATATCCATTTAATTTAACTCAATGTTGTCTTTAAATAGGAAGTTCATGATGAAGGAGAGAGAATAGGTAGGGTAAAGGTGATGCAAAAGCAAGGAGATAATAAGGTAAATAAGATTCTAGAGTTGACTTGGTCGACTTAGTATTGGCAATAGGGTATGAAAACTAAGCTAACAAGGATACAAAGTCAACAAGGTCAACTTAATACTATAACTTGTGACAAAAAACAACTTGACAAGGATACAGAGTCAACTAGGTCAAGTAATACTGTAATATGAGAGGCAGAGAGGAATACTAGGTTGACCATGTTGACTTAATACTGCAGGCAGGGGAAACAAATAGTCTGTAAGAGACTGTGTCTAGTAGAACGATAGTGTATTAAAAATAGGGGAATTTTTTATAGTTAACTTTGAAAGAAAGAAATGAAAAGGAAACACATAAATAATTAGGTCAATGAGAATGATCCAATTGAGGCACACAACACAAAACCTTACACCAACACTAGCCAATGCAAGTTTTTACAATACAACATATAATGAGCAAAGAGCAAGCAACCAACTAAAAAGTAAATGCTAACTAAGTGGTTATTATAAATGTTATTAGATTATTATAAAGTGTTATTTAAGTGTGATAATGAAGTGCGCTGAAATTAAGGAACTAAAAAGCAATCTATGGATGGTTTTAGTATGTTTAGGCTGAAATGTATCTGTGTTAGCAATGGTACTGGCTTGGTATTGGGGCCTACCCCCTCACTTCATAATCATGTAGCGATAAGGTTATTATGTGATTTTCCAATATATACCATTAATCATGTATTTATACTTAGCCAAAAAACCAACTCGGCTTCCCCCTTAGTGATGAAATCCAAGTAGGTAGGCCTTGGGTAGACAAATATTTAAATGTGTTTTGAAATTATGTGATTTGATAGTATGTGCAAGAAAGATCAAAATAGTGAAATTAAATGTTATATTGAAAAACCACCTAATTAGAGTATGTGATCTATTCTATGCATACAAACAATTGAAAGTGAAAGTGTGAATTAATTACTAACATATATTTATTAATTCCTAATTTTAAACATAATACAGAGTTAGTTTAAATGACAATGTATACAAACATTATAGAATAGAATTGATGGTGTCACTATTGTACTATATAAAAAAGATTACATAAGGACTAAGTCAACTAGGTTGACTTAGTATTTTAGATAGAAGATAAAATACAAAACTAAGTTAACCAGGTCGACCTAGTTTGCTGTATGATTGCAATTTTAAAGATTATAAACTTTATAAAACTAAAATATAAGAACTAAATTGAAAGAGAGAGAAAGAAAGGAACCTTGGTGGGTTGGAAGATGATGAGGACTGTGAGATTTCTATTGAAGTGCCCTGAATGCTGATTTCAAGTTTTCCCAATTACATCGACTGGGTTGACCTAGTTCTATAATTCCCTATTTGTTGAACCCTATTAAGATGACTATACCAACCTAGTCTACTTGGTTTGTTATCTAGAAACTGTTTGGAGTACTAAGTCGACTTGTTCGACCTAGTTTATTGTTTTGGAGCTGAATAAGATACTAAGTCAACCTATTCAACATAGTTTGCTATCTAAAAGTGAATAAGAGTACTGTGTCAACCTGTTCGATCTAGTAACGTGTATCTGATGAATACTTGCACAAAAATAAAAAGTCATTTTGATGTGGCTATGTGTTAAACCTATGCATAAAAGTTAAAAATGATACTGGCCTTGTCAACTTAGTATCATAAATATAGAAAAATAATAAACAAAATGATATAAATGAAAAGCATGAAAGAAAACTTGTAAGGATTAGATTCACGTTGGGTTCACCAAAATTTATACAATTAAAAATGTATTAGATCTACAAATCAATCTTAGCTTGGAGAAGATAGATCCTACTTACACTTTTTGTTGGGGATACATTAGATAATTAGGAACATGACCAATATGGATCTGATAGACCCAATTAGGGGATATCTTATCACAATAATATCACCAGAGAGGGATATAAAGCCTCTAGTCAAGCAAAACCATACAATAACCCTAATTAAGTCCCATGTTTTTATATTCACTATACTAATAACAAGTAAAGTAAAAGTCTAATCTAGTGATCACCAAAGATTGTGGCACAAAGTGGGGGTTAGTACAAAATAAAAGTAAACATGCATAGAAGACATATACTCATGTCAATGTATATAGAATCCTAATGCATGGAAGAGAAGTGTAAATGCATATTTATCTACTCTTATAAAGAAAGAACAAAGTTAGGAGTTCTTACCTTTGAAGATGAACCCATCGAGCCTTAATCTTTCCCTTGGCCAAGGTGCTTTGCAAGATATTGTTGTGGTATGTAAAGATGATAAGGATAAATCAACTATAGGCTCCACAATCTATCAATACATCCAAAATACTTCTCCACAAGATAAGATCTATATCTCCAAAGAAAGTATGAAACCTTAAGCTTACTTCTTAAGTAGAATGGTGGATAATAATATGCATAATAACTATTACTTCTTCTTCTCTTCTTTAAATAACAAAAAAATGATTGTGTATATATAGGTGGATTTAACCCTAGGACCTTTCAAAAGTTTTGGCCAATAGGGTCGACCTAGTTGACCTAGTATCATTATTGACAAAAACTCACTAGGTCATGGGCTAGGTTAGCCAAGATCTGACCTAGACCCTAAATGAGTTTCACCAATAAGAGCACAAGGTTGATCCTATTGTTCCCAAAATCTATCACTTGTTTTTGTGGATAACATGTCGACCATTTTGGTCCTGTAGGCCAAAATGCTTTCTTTCTTTCTTAAAAATGTTCTGAGCAATTAAGTTTTTCAAATATTCAAGCCTTTTCAGCTAAGGAAGTTGTAGGTTCAACAGGTGGGCTTTCTTCAAAGGAAGTTCAAAACACTTAAGTTATTTCCTTTGTGTTTTGAAGATGGTTCAATGCAAAGGTTCAATCAAAAGACTTAACGGCGGGTTTCAAACAATTAGAATAAACCACTTTGAACCATTGAACCATTGAACCCCACCTCCAAAAGGTTCAAAGGTTCAACGAGTTCAACAAGTTTGAAGGACTTAGAGAATAAAAGGCTTCGAAGAGTTAAGATTGAACCATTGAACCTTGAACCAAAAAGGTTCAATGGTTCAAAGGTTCAACAAGTTCAAAGAGTTCACCGAACTTAGAAAAGGAAAGGATCTAGAAAGTTTGAGGCTTCAAAGGATTCAAAAAAACATAATGAACCATTGAACCATTGAACCTTGAAATGAAATGGTTTAAAAGGTTCAAAGGGTTCAAAGAGTTCAAATTTTGAAAGGAAGCTTCGAGAAAATGAAAGAAGCAAAAGATTCTAGAAATAAGTTTGACTAAATGGTTCAATTAAAGAAAAAAAAAGAGTGAACACAACCCTTTACAAAACATTCAATTGTCGAACCGTTGAAATTTTGAACCATTGAACCTTTGAACCAAAAGTGTTCAAGGTTCAAGGTTCAAAGAGGTTCAAGCGATCGGTGACATCCCCATGAATGTCAAATTTAGGGTGATGGAATAACCATTGGTTTTTAAAAGACCTGAGAGCAAGCTCAGTGACTAGCCCAGAAAGGAGCCGAAAGAGCCAACAAAAAATGAGAAGATAGCTTTGAGAGCTCAAATCACCAAGGAAAGACAAAATGTGGTAAAGAAAAGAGAGAACAACTATAGGAAATCCAAAAATATCTGCAGGAGAGTTATTTCTAGTAGGTGGAATTGTAGACACCAAAATAGTGTCAACCCCCCTTGGTCCCTTTCTAACTTCAACATGCCTAACCTATACTTTATTAATTTAAAATACTTATTTTAAATTAATCAGCCCCCCTAGACAACTCACCTAGGACACATCACCTAGGACACCCTACCTTGGATACCCCACCCTTAGACCATTTAGCATCCTATGACAAGTCATAATTACCTAAGACCTATTTCAACCCTCCCCCATTAATTCTCATGCCTATTAAACCCACCTTTGGACCGTTCAACAGCGACATCCGAACTTGGCAGATGGAAGAATGGGCAAAAGGCTAAAAATAGCCTTTTTTCCCATTCTCTAGCCGCCGATGTTGGTCAACAATCAATCAACACCGATGGTATCGCCGACATCGGTTGCTTAAAAACAAGTTTTGACCTCGGCTGCGACACGAATGGAATTCTCTTACACCTGAATCCAACCTCTCTTGCTCCTCAACTCTTTGCATATCAAGGGTAGCCTTTGGGATGAGGTATCATCATTCTATCATCACTCTAGGCTACAAAAACTCTACAAGTTTCACTCCAGATATTGGATTTTAAGGTTGCACGAAGTCTCCTACATCAGCCATAACGAGAACAAGTCTTCTACACTTCTGAGCTAAGTATTCTTCTGCCTTTCATTTTAGTATCTTTAGAATGTATTGGTAATCAATCAATTTGCTATTTCTGAGTACTGTTGAGACAAAATCTGGCTTCCTTCTTGGAGTGGTTGAAAAGACTTTCTCTTACCCCGACCCTCATCTCACACATACCATCTACCTCTGTCCCTCTTAAGACTCTATTGACTTCCCTACAACCTAGCACAGACCTCAAAACTCCTAAAGACCTCCCAGACTCCTCTGTCGACTAAAGACATCAACCAGAGACCCGTCTAAGGCCCATTTCCCCTACCAATGTTGGCAGCATAACCAACATCAACAACTTTACCAACCAATGCCGACAGAACCACCGACATCGATGACTGTGGCAGACTGACAGCAGAATATAGGTACGCATTATCTCTATTTCTCTTGTTTAGTCTTTCACCTTTTCTATCTATTACAACATTCTTTTTATCAAAAAGGGGACTGTCATCCCTTGAGGAAGTCTTTGCACTTCTGGGATCGAGCTTTGCTTGGCAGTCCACCATATATCTATCTAACATTTTCTTTGTTTGAGTTTCTTTCTTATCTACATGTGTCATCCTCCACAGCCAAAGAGGAGCTCCTTCAATCACTTGGATACAGTGCACAACTTAATTCAGGTATCATCTAACCCCTGACCATTAACCTTTAGTTTCTTTCTTCTTTTGAATGTAAACAAGCAAAAGCGAGTGGAAACATTTTTGGCATGCCTGGTGGGACCCTGGATTTTTCTTTGGGTTCATTTCTTCTAAAAGACAAACTTTCATATAGGTGCATTAGGAAAATTTCTCTTCTTGCATCCTTCTTCTATCTCTCTATTTCAAAAAGACACCATAAGCAGGAGTTAAAAAGAACTTTTTCTTCTTGTCACTTTTTTCCTGCATCTTAGAGTAGTGAAATCCATGCTCTTAACCTTTTCCTAATTGTTTGCATTCGAACAAAACATTTCAATTTGGGTTAAAAATCTATTGCATCTCATTTCTTCTTGAATGCATATTTAGCTCATCTAGTAATTAAAAACACATTATGAATAAAGCATAGTGCACATATGTTACAGAACCTAACCACATTCACAAAATCAAACATCTAAACATACTTGAGACAAGGCCCGACTAGGATTTCATCACCTAGTGGATACCTTACCCTTCCTGTTGATCCCACTTGGACTTCACTACCAAGGGGAGAACCCACTCTGTTCTCTAGCAGAGTATAAACTATAGGGGAAATATATATTGGCTAAGCGACCCAGCTTGGCTCTGGGCTCGTGAAGTGAGGGGAGCAAGCTCCTAGCACCAGGCCACGTGTGAAACCTAATATATATTTTGAGCACCAAAACTTAACCCGAAACCAACCTTAGACTGCCTCTTTTAGGACCCATTCTAAAAGCCCAACTTCCCTAAGACACTCTTCTAAGGCATAAGCCAACACGACTCTAAAATTTATTCTTAGGAATTTAACGTTTAGAGGCTGCTTGTCTTCATCTATTTTTTCTATTTTTATCTGGTTTTTTGAGCTGGTAAAGACACATTATTCTGAGCTCCAATAACAACTCATAACTTTCTTCTTTCTTCCAAAAACTTTTAGTTTTCTAGGTTTCTAGAAATACACAGTAACTGACATTGGTTTTTCCACCGATGTCAGCAACTATTTTCACCAACATCAGTTATTTGACCGACATCGGCAACCTCATTCACCAACATCAATTTTTCTACCGACGTTGGTCACTATCAAAAATTCTTCTTCTCAAACAACAAGCTAAAAACTTGACCTTTTGGCTGTCAAACACACATTCTGGTTTTCTAAGGCTGAAACATACAGTTTTTAGAACCTGAATCTATTTTGCCTTGGATGGTTTTGACACGTAGTCAAACCAAAACTCTTGTTGACCATGCAAGACAACAACCACTCCCACCTTCGCCTTTTATATCAAGTCCCCAAATGGAGTATCCTTCAGACACTGAGCGTACTCCAACCCTGACTCAACCCCTTATTGTTCCTGAAGGGGACCAAGACTTTGAGAGATTCCTTGACCTCAATGTCAAGGCTCTTCAGCACTATCTCATGAGAAGTCAAATGCGAGCTCCTTCAGGCAACCCAGTTTATGGGATGCCAACTTCCTTAGTTGAGACGACAATCATATCAACAGCCTCCGTAACCCAACCCATGACCACTCAAGCCACTACCTCAACCAACAACCTGACCATGACCAATCTTCAAAGTGTGGCCTCTCCTTCTATTTTTGGACCTACCTCCATTGGGGTTTTTGTGCCCCCTCAACCACAAACCATTCAACAAAGTTCTACACCATTTCAGAACTTAATTGTCTCCATCCCACCCACTCTTGCACCCATAAATACAAGAGTGACTACCTACCCTTTAACCAGTGTTGCCACCCCTCAACCACCTTTGGTGGCACCTATTCAATTTGTGCCTTTTAGCTTTATGACACAACCGCCCTTGACTTCAACATCAGTCCATATGACTAGTTACCAATATGTTGCGCCTATACAAACACAACCTAGCACATCTTACGCCCCTCCTAACACCTCCCAAATGCCTTACAACCTAGGGGGCACCCAACCTGCAAATCCATCAACCGATCTAATCAAGATGTTGATGGATAAGATGTCTAATCTTGAGGCATCCGTTTCGGGTTCAAGAAATGTTCTCTCATATGAACAAATCTGTAATGAACCTATTCATCCTTCGGTCCCAATCCGACCATATCCTAGTCAGTGGGAACTTCCCAAGTTTACTTGCTTTTAGAGTAAAGAGGACCCACAACAACATCTACGAGCATTTAGACACGCTTGTTAGCTTATATCACATGATGATGCATTATTACTACGCACATTTCCCATGTCACTTTCTGGTGCTACCCTCGATTGGTATAGTTTTATTACTAGTCATTCTCTATTTTCTTTCACTCAACTAGCCCAACTATTTCTCGACCACTTTTCAATTAACATAACTAAAAAGGTCTCCATCACGGACCTCTATTTTATTAGACAATTCGACGATGAATCAATAGCTGATTTCATTGCCCGTTGGAGAAGTTTAATCAACCAACTCTCATTTTCTTTACCTCAACCTGAGCTCATTGAGCTCTTTTCACAAGCATGTGCCAAAAACATCTCATCTACTTTGTGAGTCCAAACATTCCACACATTTGATGAAGCTTTCACCGTGGCTAGGAAGCTTAAACTCCGTGCTGTTGAAGAAAACAAAGTCAAACTGCGTAGTAAAAATACTAACACAAAATCCAATGACCCTTCTCCTTCCAAATCTTCTTCTCCCCAATCTAAGTCTAAGGGATTGGAAAATGTTATGGTTATTAGATCATCATCTACCACAATGAACCAAGCTGAGCCCTCCACATCAAAATACACTAAAAGACAATTTCAACAATGATACGTACGGCGTCAATACACTCCAATAAGAGAGTCATACGCTTTCGTGTTGGATAAAATAGTCAAGCAGGGGGTCCTCAATCTCCCTAAAATTTGACCACCACCTCAATTTGACCCCTCAAAAGCCATCCCTACATGGTATAGGGAAAATGACTTCTGTAATTATCATCGTGTCAAAGGTCATGACACAGACAACTGCAAAACCTTCAAAAACATTGTCTAAGACATGATAGACAAGGGGGATCTTGTCTTGGATAACCCAAACACACCACCTAACCAGAACATAGACATCTTTAGATAACCATTCCCTAATCATCCCCTAGCCAAAACAACATTCAGACCATGGCTGATGACTCTCAAGAGTGTAATATATGCACGGTCAACACGGTCTCTCCTTCTATTTCTAACCAACCTCTCCCACAGTTTGAAGAGGTTAGTCAACCTATTTGTCCATCACAAGTAGAAGAGCCTTCTTCTCCTATTTGTCCATCATAGATAGAAGAGCCTTCTTCTCCTATTTGTCCATCACAGGTAAAAGAGCCTTCTTCTCCTATTTGTCCATCACAGGTAGAAGAGCCTTCTTCTCCTATTTGTCCATCACAGGTAGAAGAGCCTTCTTCTCTTATTCCTCCTCCACAGGTAGAAGGGCCTTCTTCCCCTATTTTTCCATCACAGGTAGAAGAGCCTTCTTCTCCTATTTATCCTCCATAGGTGGAAGAACCTTCTTCTCCTATTAGTTCTCCATTGACCTCTCTTATATTGGAGGACGCTTTGACGATGCCAGTGCCACTATCCCAACTTTCATCCTTCCTACTACCAATGGAGGACCATACCCTTCCTTCTCTTCAACTGCAAGTAGAAGGTATGATCATCCTTGCCCTCTATCCTCTTGAAGAGTCACATTCTCCAATTTATTCTCGACCAAGAGAAGAACTTGTCTCTTCACCTACTTTGATCGAAGACGATCTAGTAATAACTCTCTCATGCCTTTGGCCCGAGATCGCTGCATCTAACAAATTTTGGGTCTCACAACCACCCACATCTTATAAAAAACAAAAGCCTCGTGCAACATCTTCTAAACCATTCTCTCGATTGGTTGAAAACTTAGGATTTCTCTATTCAAGAAACTTAGAATATGAGGCATTATGGGAGCGACTCAAAGCTCCTTATCTTACACATCCCATTTCATCTCGTACTGTCAACCCTTCTTCAACAAAATCTTCCAAAGTCTATGACAAGGATCAAGCTTCTACTTCCAAAACTTTAGAAGCTCAAACATCCACATCTAAATCGACTACCATACCAAAACAGGTTACATCTCTTGGTGTTCGCCCTGTCTCGAACCTCACTCACCCACAAGTGAAGGTAGACTTGAACCGTGCCCTACATTATATTGGCCCTTGCACCATACCAAAGAAGGCTACTAAACCACATCAGAGAACTCCTCCCCCACCATCACCATTGCCCTCTATTTTGGGCCCACACCCTTCTACCCTAATAGGAGTACTCCCTACTCCAACATCAAACAAAAACAAATTGCCTCCCCTAATACCTTTACCCATCAAAAATATATTTCCTCTAAAAAACTCGGCACCTCCTACCAAAAAAGTGTCATCTACATGAGTGGCCACACCACCAAACAAAAAGACGGTACGGAAAACTCCCTCAACAACTCTTACAAAACAAAAGTCATCAACACCTAGTGCATCAACAAGTGTAGACCCATTAGCAAGATCCTATGCTTTGTTACTACGTCAATTGTTACAATCCTCTAACATCACTCTTCCACCTATTAAACCATTTCAACCTCTCAGACCAAAACTATCTTGGTTCAATGACACTAAAATTTGCCTATATCATTGCACACCTGGGCATGATACTGAGAACTATTGTGCCCTTAAGGTTGTCATTTGCCAACAATTGGAAAAAGGCACCCTTCCTCTTGACCTCCCTTTCAACAAACCTCCAACACCATCCCATGCCTCGCAAACATCCTCACCTTCACACTCATCAACTATCAGATCAAAACCATCTTGGTTTGATGACACTAAATTTTGTGCATATCATCGCATACCTGGACATGACACTGAGCGTTGCTACGCTCTTAAACTTGTCATTCATCAACACCTAAAAAGGGATACCCTTCTCATCAAGGATCCTCTTGACTACTCCTTTGACAAACCACCAACACCTTCCCATGCCCAAACTTTCTCACCTAAATCAGGATCTCAATGCGAAACTATGGTCCCTTTTCCACCTTCATCCCCTTTGTTTGAAATTAACACTATCAATGTGGCCACCAGGTCACAAAATAGGAAGGATAAAGGAAAAGAGAAGGTTTCTATTCCTTGAACATATCCATTCGTCAAACCCTCTCAACTACCAAAACTCAAGATTTCTATCTTGGGCACATCTCCACTAACATCTTTGAAACCAATTCTTGACTCCATGGTGAAACAACCTCACCAAACCTCTATGAAGACATCTTTGTATGACCTCATACAAAACTCTCCACAATATCAACAAGCCTTGATCAAGGACTTACAGGCAGTGGAGGTCCAACCCGAAGACCCCCAACCACTAGCCACTTTAGTCAAATCATTTCCAACCATTGCCTCCATCACCTTCAATGATTCTAAGATTCTTGCCTACAACTTGACAGATCAAGATCTCACCCTTTTAAACTAAGCCTATCAGACAAAAGCTTCACAGGATGCATCCTTGCGTCGCACTCCTTGAGCTTCAACATCTTCTCTCTATTTCATTTATTCATCCAATCCATTGATTATCCCCAATGGGTGTTAAACATTCTCCCTATCACAAGCAACTGGGAGAATTCGACCTTATACTGACTACCGTGACCTTAACTAAACATTGACCAAACATCGACCAAACATCAACCAAACATCGATCAAGCATCAACCAAGCATCGACCAAGCATCGACCGAACATCAACCAACTTCTTAATCATCTCCAATACATGACCAATATGGAAAGAAGTAAATGAGACAAGTTTGCTCCAAATTGGCTTGGACCTTATATCATAATGCACAAGTATGGATTAGGGACTTATCATCTATCTTCTCTTGAAGGCTGGCTAGAACTTGAGCCCCTTAATGCCTTGCATCTGTGACCATTCTACTGTTGATCAAGTAATCAATCACTTGATGTTTAACTTGAGCTCATCCCTTGAGTAACCCCCTGTCATTATCATTCCCTATTCCTTCAACCCTTTTTTCCTACAAACATTAGTCAACCCTTTTGTCAAGCATGAATGCTTTGTCCTACTAAAAGGGAAACCCTTAAACCTCTACAGGCTAGTCCATGGCTAAAACTTTAGTCAACAAAACATATAAAAATTAGATGCCTAATATATAAAGGCCATAAAACTATAAATGTAGATTGCTCCCTCAAAAGACAGCTTCATAATTGCTGTAATTAATAGACTGCTCCCTTGAAGGATAGCTATTCAAAGACATCAAAACATACAAAGTAGAATATAGACCACTCCCTCGAAGGATGGCTATGCCTAAATTTTTTTACAAACAACACTCTCTCAGAAGCTTCTTACATTGATCAGCTTCACATATGACCGCAAAACAAAACAACATCCCCATGTAGACTTCTCGCATTGATCAGTCTACCAAAAAAAAAATTTTTGACTGACAAACTATTAAGTCATGGACTTGCCTATAGTTGTTCTCAGGGTCACCTATAAAAGAGGCAAAGTTATCCTTGCTAAAAAGGGTTACGCTATCCTCACATATCACATAATCAAACCTATTACCCCAACATACCCAAGGGAATTTGAGCTCACTTAATGTCAAGTGATTTGAATACTTCTCTAATACAAGCAATGGTCAATGACGTAATGCATGAATGGAGCTTTGTTTGCAACAACCCTATCTATGCTATCATTATGGTCCCTATCAATGAAAGAGCAATACGCCTTTCACTTCTTACATACCTTTGTCACATACAACCAAATCATTTTCCAAACCAAACCCAACCCAACCCAAACATTTTCTAACATGACATCATCATTCACACTAGTTTCTATGGAAAACAATACACATGAAAACTATCAACCAAACACAATTTATGTCAAGCATAAACCATTACTTGCTGAAGCATAAATATCTCATTTCATTTTTAGCATACATCCATCACCAATATGGAAAATTGCTAGGGATGAAAAACCACATAACCTATGTTACAGAATACACCATCACACAATATGGAAAAGGCTATAACATCATCATACACTCATCATTTCAAGCATGTACCATCAGACATATGGGAAGTACTAAACCATTAACATGACCAAACCAATTATTGACCTCTTTGACCCATCTTCCCTTTTTGGGGAGAACTACATTAGCCTAAGGCCCTCACAACAAGGGCTATGTAGGCAGCACTCAGTTGACATGGGGTCTTTTGAGGTTAGCTCGACCATCCATTTGCTCGATCGTCTCCCTAATGACGTCAGCCATCCATTCGTTTGTCTATCTATCTGATGGACCAACCATATTACCTAAACCATGACTTAACCTAGTCGAACCCACATCCATAACCAACCCTCTTCCTCCCTTTTGGGGAGAACTACATTGGCCTGAGGCCCTTCAAATAGGGACTATGTAGGCAGCACTCAATTTACATGGGGTCTTCTGAGGTTAGCTCAACCACCCATTCGCCCATTCATCTCCCTAATGACATCAACCATCTATTCATTTGTTTGTCCACCTGATGGACAAACCATTTCACCTTTAACCATGACTTAACCTAGTCAAAAACACAATCCATAACTTATCCTTCTAGGGAGAACTACATTGGCCTGAGGCCCTTCAAACAGGGGCTATGTAGGCAACACTCAGTCGACATGGGGTCTTTTGAGGTTAGCTTGGACATTCATTCGTCTGTCCATCTCACAGACCAACTATCTATACCAACCCAAAATCATGACCAAACAACCAGCCCTGACACTGTAGAAGTCACCCTAGACTTCTCATGGGGCACATTGGAGATCACATACATCTTCCCATCCACAACACATGCCACTTGAGATCATACCATGACTCAACCTGACTCAACCAATGACCTTGGAGATCGCAACTATCTCCTTAGACCATGACCACTTTTGAGACAACTTTGCCTTGGTTGTTTTGATTGCATATATGCTACCTCACGAATAGTTAGCAAATTGTCTGCAACCCACATTATGATGCTCACACATATTGTCAAATCATGAGCAAGTTGATCCCCAATATTTGTGACTTTTTCATTTTTTCCAAGAGCACTTCCTGAGCATGGGATACTTGGAACATGATGACCATTGGAGCTACAGCTTTGATCATTTAACCCAATCAACTACGACTAAATGCTGGGGACTAGTTATTTCAATTTTAACACTCCTCGACCTTTGACTGCAAAAATTTGACCTATCTATCATGTGAAGTGGTGTACATGCAATCTCAACTATTATAGCGTTCACACTCCAATTTCACCATACCCATCCACTGCCTATCAAATCTGCACCCGACATCAGGTTACCTTCCCTCGACTCTCGCTTTGAGGGGGAATACCTCATCCCATACTTGGGGCAACCTACACCTCATCTCATACTTGGGACAACTTACTCCTATTTTTGTCTTGTAGTTCATTAGAACAACCAATAGGACAAAAATGACCTTATCCCATACCTATGACAACTTACTCCTATTTTTGTCTTGCAGTTCATCAAAACAACCAACAGGACAAAAATGACCTTATCCCATACTTGGGACAACTTCTATTTTTGTCTTACAGTTCATCAAAACAACCAACAAGACAAAAATGACCTCATCCCACATCTGGGGCAACTTACTCCTATTTTTGTCTTGCAGTTCGTCAAGAACAACCAACAAGACAAAAAGGGGCAAATGTAATCACCAAAATATTGTCAACCCCCCTTGGTCCCTTTCTAACTTCAACATGCCTAACTTATACTTTATTAATTTAAAATACTTATTTTAAATTAATCATCCCCCCTAGACAACTCACCTAGGACACATCACCTAGGACACCCTACCTTGGATACCCCACCCTTAGACCATTTAGCATCCTATGACAAGTCATAATTACCTAAGACCTATTTCAACCCTCTCCCACTAATTCTCATGCCTATTAAACCCACCTTTGGACCATTCAATAGCGACAGTCGAACTTGGTAGATGGAAGAACAGGCAAAAGGCTAAAAATATCTTTTTTTCCCATTCTCTAGCTACCGACGTCGATCAACAGTTGACTGATGCCGACGGTATCACCAATGTCGATTGCTTAAAACCAAATTTTGACCTCGACTGTGACACGAATGGAATTCTCTTGCACCTGAATCCAACCTCTCTTGCTCCTCGACTCTTTGCATATCAAGGGCAGCCTTTGGGATGAGGTATCAATATTCTATCATCACTCTAGGCTACAAAAACTCTGTAGGTTTCACTCCAGATATTGGATTTGAAGGTTGCACGAAGTCTCCTACTTCAGCCATAACGGGAACAAGTCTTCTATACTTTTGAGCTAAGTATTATTCTGCCTTTCATTTTAGTATCTTTAGAATGGATTGGTAATCAGTCAATTTGCTATTTTTGAGTACTGTTGAGACAAAATTCAGCTTCCTTCTTGGAGAGGTAGAAAAGCCTTTCTCTTACCCCGACCCTCATCTCACACATACCATCTACCTCTATCCCTCTTAAGACTCTATTGACTTCCTTGCAACCTAGCACATACCTCCAAACTCCTATAGACCTCCTAGACTCCTCTATTGACTAAAGACATCAACCAGAGACCCATCTAAGGCCCATTGCCCCTACTGACATCGGTAGCATAACCGACATTGGCAACTTTACCAACTAATGCCAATAGGACCATCGACATTGATGACTGTGGCAGACTGACAGCAGAATATAGGTACGCATTATCTCTATTTATCTTGTTTAGTCTTTCACCTTTTTTGTCTATTAAAACATTCTTTTTATCAAAAAGTGGACTGTCATCCCTTGAGGAAGTCTTTGCACTTCTGGGACTGAGCTTTGCTTGGTAGTCCACCATATATCTATCTAACATTTTTTGTGTTTGAGTTTCTTTCTTATCTACAGGTGTCATCCTCCACAGCCAAAGAAGAGCTCCTTCAATTGCTTGGATACGGTGCACAACTTAATTCAGGTATCATCTAACCCCTGACCATTAACCTTTAGTTTCTTTCTTCTTCTAAATGTAAATAAGCAAAAGCAAGTGGAAACAGGAATAGTCCACCAGGTAGACATCAGAGAACTCAAACATTCAAGGACGTGACCTATTTTTAGACATTAAGTAAAGGCAAATAGATAACCGTGTAAGTGTCATAAAGAAGACCAGACAACCCATGCTTAGGAGAAGACATTTGAGATAATTCAGAATGCCAAAGTCAAAGCTGATGATCTATTCCAGCATGGTCCTTTCATAGATATTCAAGGTATTCAATTTAGCATGGGCCATTTTCATGAAAATAAGTGCCCAAGTTGAATTATAATGCTATATATTGTAATCTCCCATTTTGTATAAGGGAGATCTCTCTGTTATCAGAAGTGAAGCTATGCCCAAATTGAAAGGCAATCCTGAGACTTTGAGCTCAGACTATTAATCATATTTTGTTAAGTGAATGAGAAAGCAAGTGACCTTTCAAACTTTGTGTTGAAATAGCTTGTGTCATTTAAGAAATTATTTTTATGTCTTTTTCTTAAATATAGTCTTTTCCATTTAATCAAACAAGCAAAACAAGTGGAAATAAGCTGGAAGATGTCTTGAAGCTGACTATGAGAGACTTTGTGCTATCATAATTGCCTTCAGTCTGTGTTTTGTGTAAAGGATACTGGAGAGAGTTTGAGCTCCCATTATCCTTCGTAACCTTTCCCTCTGTTGTAGTTGGAGTGGAGACTTTGGGCTATGCTTCAAAATACTGTGTCATTCATCCTAATCAGTATGAGAGAAATAATGAAAGACTTTGTGCTTTCATAGGTTTCTTATGATTTTTGTTACTATCTAGAAGTCTTCCTCTAGTTTTCTGAACATTATTTCTGAAAGAAGAGAAATGCCTTCAGCAATTACCTAGGAATTCTCCCTTTTTCAGTAAACATCATCTCTAAAAAGAGAGAGATGGATGGTATGATTTCACCTTTGTGTCTATTTTTAGCTTATATATATATTATAAATTATATGGAACCTCCCCTTGCTGAGAGGAGAGATTTGTCTTAACCTAGCTACCGTCACCACATCTGTTTGGCTATATAAATATTCTTATGCTATGGTTGATGTAATCATTTTGCCGTCAGTCAATTGATGACAAAATATTTACCCAGCAATTTTTGGCAGCTCCACTGGAGATAGAACACACAGTTTGAAGCCTCAAGCTTCAAATTGAAGCAATTCTAGTTCTTTTCCATTATCTATCTTACACTCTGATAGATCTACCATACACGTGAAGCCAAAGAGATCTAGGTGTTGTTGACCTTGTATTTAAGCTTGTGCAATAAAATAATTTTGATCTTTTCCCTCCACAAACTCACCTTCAATGAACTAGGAGTTTTCCTCCTACAAACATTAGGTCCCTAATACCAGGCAAAGCTGCTCTTTCCCCTACTAGTAGAGCTTTGTCTACACATATCCCATAGAAATTTATATCCCTCATTTCAATAGCCATATCATGGTAGCTCAAGGCCCTTGGGGTAATATTTTTGGTCCCCTGAATCTGACCCTACCTCTACATGAGTTACCCCGTAGCTCAAGAAATTTTTTCCCCAAGTTCTATGGTGATGGGAAGGTTCATCCTGATGAACATATAATAGCCTTTTGCATAGCCTGTGGTGTAGTGGGCATTGAATATGAATACATTATAGTTAGACTATTTATGAAAACATTGCAAGGTGCCACTATAGACTAATTTTATCATATGTAAGCACAAATAGTGATTGATTGGAACACTCTCAAGGCCAAATTTGAGGCCAAGTTCAAACCTACAGAAGATGCACATGCCCTGATAGCTCAGCTTACATAAATGAAGAAGGAACCTCATGAACCCATGAGAGACTTCATTTCTAAATTCAACAAGTTGAGGAATAGGATTCCCACAATTACTCAGCCGACACCTATGAATCTCAAATACTTCTTCATAAATTCTCAGCTTCTTGAAGTGAGTTTCTTGTTGAGGCAGGCTGGCCACATAGACCTTACTGCAGCTCAAATTTTGGTGACTGAGGTTGAAGATGATCTTATCTTGGTAAGAAAGATAAGAAGAGATCCTAACAGAAGTAAATATTCTTCATCTTTTAAATATTCTTCTATAGGCACCACTGATCCTATAGTGTAAAAGCTAGAAAATGAATTGATAGCTCTAAAAAAGTAAATGGTGCAAGGGATGTCTGCTTCTCCTTCTTCCCAAGATATACCAAAGAGGACATTTCCCAACCAGTCATATCAGGGCAATGCTACCAAAAATCAAGGGCAAGCAAATCACCTTCCTCCTCCACTAAAGAAGCTTGCCATTGAAGCAGCACCAACCAACTCAACAGTTGGTTATCTTGAAACTGAGTCTAATTTTTCTTTTCAACTTGATTTGAACCAAGAAGATGATGCTAATATTTTTGTAAAAATCCAAGAAGAATCAGCTGGTGACTCTAACATTGGTTTTCTAAATTACTATGATGAATCTAGAAGTACAGGAGAAGCATTTGATAGATCATACGTTGTATTTACTAGGTCCTAGAACCAGTCAACTTAATAAGTAGATACAAAAATAGAGAAAGAATCTCGACCAGTAATTTCAATTGCTAAATGAGGGGCTTCTCTGCCTTTCAAATCAAAGGACTTGGTGATCACTAAAAAAGTAAGTACCTCAAATATTCTTTCACTTTCTATTTCAAATTCGTAGACTAGTCCCACACCTAATAAAAACTAAATTGATGGAATGCATCCCTCTATTTTGAATTTGTTTCAGTCATTTGATATAATTGACCATGCTAAGAAGACTAAAATTCAAATGTCTGAGTTTGAATTCTTGCAATCCAACCCCAAACATTTGGATAGGTTAGTTCAATGCATCAAAAATAAAACCATCTCTATAGTACAAGAAATTTTAAAAGTAATTCTTAGTTCCCCCAAGATCACACCTGCCAAAAATAATCTTGTGATTGCTCCTCTAGCTGCCCCTAGGAAAACTGAACTGTTTTATGTCTCCTTACTGGTAAATAGTCATCAATTGAACAATTGCATTATAGATTTTGGTGCATCTGACAATGTCATGGCTGCCAAAGTGGTAGAATATCTTGGTCTCACATTGACTAAGACTTTTGGGAGATGTTTCTCCATGAAAAACAAATAGGTGCCTTTGCTAGGACAAATTAAAGATGCTCAATTTGCATTTATGGCCTTCTTAGATAAGAGAATCAAAATGACAGTCTTGGTGGCTGATGTCTCAGCCTCTTACGACATTCTTTTTAGGTGAAATTTTTGCAAGGACATTGGTGGAGAATTGAGCATGAACTTGTCTGTGGAAAGGATCCCTGTCAAGGGCATCATGCAAAGGCTGCTTCTTAAGAAGGAGGTGAAGTACATTATTACCCCCTGAAGCTCAAATTTTATTTGAGTCTTCAGACATGGGTAAATACTTTTTGTCTACTGAAGACGTTTCTATTTCAGCAGATGAAAGTCCCATAGGTGACAATCCAAAATATTCAGATAAGACATTAGAATAATTGGTAGGGTACATTACACATGAAAATGGATCTTCCCTTCTTAATGAAGACAAATTTGAAAGAATATTAGATTCTAATGATGTCTAGATTTTAGAATTCGATGGCAGCAATGCTTTAACTGGTTCGAGAGCTGGAGTAGTTTTGATATCTCCTCAAGGAGATATTTTTACATATGCATATAATTTGTAGTTTAGCAACATTAATACCACTACTAAGTATGAATCACTGCTGCTCAGTTTAAAGGCTGCTCAAGATAAAGGTGTTAAACTCCTTCATGTTTAAAGAGACGCTAAATTGGTGGTTTGTCAGGTGAGAAACTTGTATCAAACCAAGAATAAAATATTGAAGCAGTATCATAATTTGGTGTGGAAATGCATTGAAAACTTTGATGCTTTCAGTATTTTTACCTTGCCTAGAGAATTCAATAGTCATGAAGATGCATTGGCCGTCTCTGCAACTCTCTTAGTTCCTCACCAAGATTTATAAGAGGACAAGTACACTATTGAACTAGTATTTTGACCAAGCATACCATATAATGCTGAACATTAACAGGTGTTCAATGGTGACAACCAAATCATTACTTTTTTAGAACAAATGAATAGCTTTGAAAAGCTTCAATTTGAAGGCAGTGAATCTCTACCACTAAAATTAGCTCTTGAAATAAATTTAAAAGCTAATGAAGAGTTCCTTTAGCTCAATGGGAATAAAATTCCCAAAAGATTAGTTTCTCTTGAGAAATTTTTTGACAAACATGATAGGTTTATCAAGGAACAACAAATAGATTCTAAATCCTCCAAAGATTTTGATCAAATAAATTTAAGTACAGAAGACAATCCAAAAATGGTCAACATTGAGAATTATTGTACCCTTGATGAAAAAATTAAATTTATCACTTTAATTCACCATTACATTAATGTTTTGGCATATTCATATGATGATCTGATATCTCTCATACCTAAAAAAAAATTGTATGAAATTCCTCTCAAGATCAGGTCATTGCCTCACAAGCAGAAGCAAAGGTAGTACAATTCCAAGATATCAAGCATGATTTTATTTGAAATATAGAAAATGTTGAATGCAAGAATTATTTTTCCAATCCATCATTCCACCTGGATTGTGAACATAGTCCCTGTGAGAAAAAAGAATAGATAAATTTGCCTATGTGTTGATTTCAAAAATCTGAATTAGTCATCTTTAAAAGACAACTATCCCCTTCCCATCATGGATCAGCTATTACAGATAGTGACTGGTGCTGAGATGTTATCAATGCTAGATGGTTTTTTAGGATATAATCAAGTGAAAGTTGGTGAAGCAGACCAACATAAGACCATCTTCACAACACTTTGGGGCACTTTTTCATATTGTAGAATGCCTTTTAGCTTGATCAATGCTGGCACCACCTTCTAAAGAGCAATGGATCTTGCTTTCAAAAATAAAATGGGTAAGTTTATTGTGATATACCTTGATAATTTGATAGTATTTTATGAACATTATTTTAATCATGTACATCATCTACAATAAGTGCTAGAGTGACGTAGGCAGAATGGTATTTCTCTTAATCCCAAGAAATTGATTTTTGGGGTTACTGAAGGAAAACTTCTCAGTCACACTGTGTCCTAAGAAGGCATAAAAATTGACCTGAAAGGGTCAAATCTATTCAAGAGCTTTCTCTTTTTACCAGTAAGACTACAGTTCACTCTTTCTTTGAAAAGGTGAACTTTTTGTGAAGGTTCATTCTTAAATTTACAGAGAAGACTCGCCACATTGTCAATATGATGAAGGGCAAAACCACTTTTAGCTGGATTGAAGAAGGCAAATCAGCATTTCAAGACATCAAGGAAGCTATCACCCATGCCCCAATTTTGATTTATCTTGATTATACCAAAGACTTCAAGATGTACAGCTATGCTTCTGAACATACACTTTTAACCATCTTAGTTCAATAGAATAAAGAAGCTGTGGAATCTCTCATATCTTTTATGAGTTGTCCTCTCAAAGCTCATGAGCTAAAGTATTAAAACATAGAGAAGCATGCTTATGCTGTGGTAAAGGTGGTAAAACACTTCCATTTTTACATCTTGAACTCATACACTGTTGCTTTGGTCCCTGATACAATAGTCAAGTCCATTGGAACTAAAAGGGGCAATTAGATTGCCAAAATCTAGGAGTTTAACCCTGTTATCAAACTAATGAAGCTTGTGTAGGGAAGGGGTCTCAACTAATTAATTACTGATAACATACCAGAAGAAGTAAGGCATGAAGAAATGAAAGTTGAAGACATGCTAACAGTTTTCTTTATCACCACTATGAATAAGTGGTATTCAAATATTGCTCATTTATTTATCTATGATGAGTGTCTTGCTCACCTATCTCGTAAAGAAAGGAAGACTGTTAAGTTGAAAGCTACCAATTTTATCTTATGGAACAATGGTCTGTATAAGAAGAACCTTGATGGGGTATTCCTTCGCTGCATGGATAAAGTGTAGCAGAACAAACTTTTAGAGTCCTTCAACAATTTGGCTTGTAGAGGACATTTTTCCATGCCTATGACTGCCCATAAGATTATGTGAGCCAGGTATTATTGGCCTACTCTATTTTGAGATTTATACGCTTGGGTGTGTAGATGTGAGCTTTGTCAACAGTTCATTGAAAAACTTAAGTTGGCTGCATTACCTCTCAAGCCTATGGTGATAGAAGCACCATTTCAGTAAGGAGAATTGATTTTATTGGCACTATAAATCTGTCCTCAAGTGCTAGACATGATTATGTCCTTATAGCCACATACTACTTTACCAAATGGGTGGTAGCCATTCCAGTCAAACATGCTACTTCAGAGGTGGTATGTAATTTCTTCAAGGAAAACATTATTTCCAGGTTTGGGGTCCCAACCAAGATTATAACAGATAATGCAGCCTATTTCTCTTCTCATGAGATCACCCAATTTTGCTACTATTATGAGATTATTCTCTCCCACTCTTCTGACTATTATCTACAAGGAAATGGTCAAGTAGAATCAAGTAATAAGGACTTGGTGACCATTATCAGAAAGCTGATACATGACAATCAAAGAACCTAGCATAAAGCGTTGCTTGATGCTTTATGGGCAGACATAATTACACCCAAGAGGGTGATAGGTATGTCCCCATTCTAATTTCTATATGGTCTCAATGTAGAGATACTAATCACCCTGAAATTATGAGCATTAAAATTAGCAAAAGTAGTAGAAGATTCAACTTTTGAAAGTTCCATTAACAAGAGGATCATGTGCTTGACTGAACTTAATGAGCAAAGAACTATGGTGGTGGACCTAATTGCTATGCATCAAAGTTTGATAAAGAGACTCTTTGACCAGAAAGCAAGAATCTATGACTTTAAAATTGGAGATCAAGTCTTGTTGTGGGACAAGAAGAGAGAACTAAAAGGAATGCATGAAAAATTTGATTCTTTATGGAGAGGCCCATTTGCCATTCATCATTTAAATGGTAAAAATAGTTTCTTGTTAAAATATCAAGATGGAACACCATTTGCTCTGCCTCACATTGGGCAACATTTGAAGCACTTCAATCCTTGAAGTATTAGATAAATCTAATTATTCATTTGTATATATGTATAGTCTTTCTTTATTTTGTGTTTTTTATTTATTTTTAGCGCTATTTGGTTTTTGGCACCTTTCTTTTTGGGTAGCATGACTCCGTAGCCCAATGGCATAAATGAAGGCACTAAGATTCTAGTTTCTACTCCCCTTGATTGTTTCAAAATTTCAATCAATAAAAGTTCCCTAACTGGAGCCACCTGTTGTTCCCAAAATTTGTCACTTATTTTTGTGGACAACATGCTGACCATTTTGGTCCTATAGGACAAAATGCTCTCTTTCTTTCTTAAAAATGTTTTGAGCAATTAATTTTTCCAGATATTCAAGCCTTTTTAGCTAATGAAGTTGCAGGTTCAAGAGGTGGGCTTTCTTCAAAGGAAGTTCAAAATACTTAAGGCATTTCCTTAGTCTTTTAAAGATGGTTCAATGCAAAGGTTTGATCAAAAGACTTAACATCGGGCTTCAAACAATTAGAATGAACCACTTTGATCCATTGAACCCCACCTCCAAAAGGTTCAAAAGTTCAACGAGTTCAAAGGTTCAATGAGTTAAACAAGTTCGAAGGACTTAGAGAATAAAAGGCTTCAAAGAGTTAAGATTGAACCGTTGAACCTTGAACCAAAAAGGTTCAATGGTTCAAAGGTTCAATAAGTTTAAAGAGTTCAATAGACTTAGAAAAGGAAAGGATTCAAAAAGTTTAAAGCTTCAAAGGATTCAAAGAAATAGAATGAACCATTGAACCCTTGAACCTTGAACCGAAATAGTTTAAAAGGTTCAAAGGGTTTTGTTGGGTGAATATTTTGTCAATTAGCATACTGATGAGCAAAATAGGTTTGATCAACCATAGAAGGAAGATTGGTCAGCCAAATGTGTAGGTTTACCACATCAAAAGGTGACTAATCTCTCCTTTCATCAAGGGGAGGTTCCCTATAAGTATAAAGTACTATATATATATATGTTAATCTATTATAAATAAGCTAAAAATAACACTTAGAGGTAGGATAACACCATCCATCTCTTTTTTTTAGAGATGATATTTCACAAATCAAAGGAGGAATTCTAATGAAATGATAGAAGGCACTCCTCTTCTTTCAAAAGTGTTGTTCGACAGACAAAAGGAACCTTTCTGGTGGTGACAAATAACTGTAATAGGGTGCAATAACATGACAGGATGAAATGTAGCACAAAGTCTCCACCTCAACTAATAAAGAGTAAAATATGAAGGATAATGAGGGCACAAAGTCATCCCAAGATATTTTACACAAAAATAGAGAAATAGACAAACTAAAGATAATTGTGGTAGCACAAAGTCTCTCCACAGTCGGCTTCAGGACACCTTCCTGATTACTTTCACTAATTCTGCTTATTTAATTAAGTGGACATAAAATATATTAAAAAAATAGCCATAAGAATAATTTTCCCAACAACCAAGCTATTCCAGCACAAATTCTGAAAAGTCACTTGTTTTCTATTCAAATAATAAAATATGATCAACAATCTGAGCTCAAAGTCTCAGTAATGCCTTTCAACTTAGGTAGAGTTTAATTTTTGATAACTGAGAGAGATATCCTAAAACAATAAGAGAGAGTCCTATATATAGTGCTCCAAGAAAGACTTGGGCACTTTATTTCACAAAAATGATGGTTTATGATGCAGTCAATGCATTTTAAATTCTATCTATGGGCTATGCTAGAATCAGGAATCAATTTTTAATATGGGTCGCCTAATGTGTTTCCCTGATGTGTTTTGAGCTATTCACTTTATTCAATATAGAAAAATAGGTCGTGCCATTAAATATTTGCACTTTTTGATGTCCACCTAATGGACTACTTTACCTTCTAGAAACATCTCCCATCACAGATATTTCTGATGCTTTTCCATTGTTCTCCCTTTATTGGCTATATTTTGCTTTTATCTGTGTGATTTGAGCTCCCAGGCTATCTCTTTGGCCAATCACTAAATTTGTTCACAGGGTCTGTGCTTAAGCCTATAAGGATCAATAGTTATTTCATTTGTCACAATTTTGATGTGTTTGGGTCCGTCATCATTTAAAAGCCAATGGCTACTTGGTTGCCCTGAATTTGATGGCTGCGGGCCTGTCATCTTCCTTAGCACTTCCTTTGTGTCTTTCCTATTTGTTTTGGATGCTTTTCGCTATTCTTAAAAAGTGATACATGACACATTCCACTATAACATAGGTGAGGACACGTGGTAGCTTTTACTACATCTTATAGAGGCTTTGGGAGCCTTTTGAGAGTCTTGCAGATGATGACACGTGGTGGCTTTTGTTGAGCTCATAAAAACACTATAGAAACATTTGGGACTCTTTTAAAATCAAGCAAATGATGACACATGGTGCATTCTGCTCGAGTTTAGCCACTCACTCGAGACCCACCATAGTCCTTACTCAATAAAAGGAAGAAGTTATAGTTGTTGCCACTTGGCATTCTTTGATGAGATTTATAGATGACACATGGCACGTTTCACTATTTTGAAAGTTACTAAAAATTGTGTCTCAAAAGATGACACATGGTAGCTTCCACTGCAACTTGAGATTTGATCTTTCACAGAGGGAACTTGCCCTTCAGGGTCTTGAGAAACAGTCCACTTTCCTTAGCGAGAGCCTCTTGCAAGGGTACCTACCCTTCGGGATCTTTCAGGCGGCCTTCGAGCTTTTATTTCCTCGACAAGTTTTTTGTCAGTCTTTCTTTCCAGATGAATTCCTTCAGACAAAAAGTCTAAAGGATTCTTGCCTTATCCTTTTTACCACATTATTTTCCTAAAAGAGAACTGTGCCCTCCATAAGGACTTGTTCACGATATAAAAAATGGCTAAGTGTTGAGTTTTTTTCTCTCTTGTAGAGTCCATAGAAACTAACTTGTGAAGTCTGTAGAAATGAGCTTGTAAAACTGGTGGAGTCTATAGATTCAAGCTTGCAGAGTCTGTAGATATCTAAAAAATCTTGAATAATAAAGAATTCAAATGCTCAAAATAATTTTTGAGGAGAGAGAGGATTTTGGTCTATTAGACCAAAATAGTTCAAATATTGTCCCAAAAATGAGTGATATTTTTGGAAGACAATAGCTGGCTCCAGTTGGAATAGCTGAGGGGGGGTAAAAATTAGAATCTCCAGTGCCTTAAAGTATGCCATTGGGCTATGGAGTCATGCTACCCAAAAATAAAGGTGACAAAAATAAAAACAAACAAAACAAAATGGAACTAAAAACTATACAAATATACATATGTACAGATGAAATGAGTTGGTACTTCAAGAATTGAAGTGTTTCAAATGCTATCTACTGTGAAATAGAGAAAAGAGCATGCCATCTTGATACTTCAGTAGGAAGCTATTTTCACCATTGTGCTGATGGATAATAAATGGGCCCCTCCAAAGGGAGTCAAACTTTCCATGCATCCCCTTTGGTTCTCTCCTTTTGTCCTATAATAGGACTTGATCTCCAACTTAGAAATCACAATTTTTTGCTTTCTGGTCGAAGAGTTTCTTCACCAAACTTTGATGGGCAATAATTCAATTTACCACCATAGTTCTCTGCTCATCCAACTCAGTCAGGCACATGATCCTCTTATCAAAGGGGCTTTCATTTGTCTGATCTTCAATTGCCTTAGCCAATTTTGATGCTGGCAATTCTAAGATGATTGGTATCTCAACATTGATACCATAAAGAAGTTGAAAAGGAGACATACCAATTGCTCTCTTTAGTGTAATTCTGTCTACCCATAGAGCATCAACTAATGCTTTATGCCATGTCCTTTGGTTGTCATCCACCAGCTTCTTGATGATAGTCACCAAGTTTTTATTGCTTGATTCAGCTTGTCCATTCCCTTGTGGAAAGTAATCAAAAGAGTCAGAGAGTGTAATCCCATAGAATAAATAGAATTGTGTAATCTCTAGGGAAGTGAAACAAGCTGCATTATTAGTAAAAATCTTAGTTGGGACTCTAAATCTGAAAATGATATTCTCCTTGAGGAAATTGCACACTACTTCTGAAGTAGCATGCTTGGTTAGAATTACTTCCACCCACTTGGTGAAGTAGTCAATTGCTGTAAGGACATAATCATGTCCAACACTTGAAGATGGATTTACAACTCCTATAAAATCAATTCTCCATTGCTAGAATGGTTCCTCTATGACCACTAGCTTGAGAGGTAGGGCAGCTAACTTGGGTCTTCCAACAAACTGCTGGCAGAGTTCACATTTCCTTACCCACTTATATGCATCTTGGAAAAGAGTTGGCCAGTAATATCTAGCTCAGAGAATTTATGGGCAGTCACAAGAGGAGAAAAATGTCCTCCATAGGCTAGATTGTGGAAAGATTTCAAAAGTTGGCTTTGCTGCTCCTTGTCTACACAGTGAAAGAACACTCTATCAAGGATCCTCTTGTACAGGACATTGTCTCAAAGGACAAAATTGGTAGCTTTCAACTTGATAGTCCTCCTTTCTTTGTAAGATAAGTGAGCAGGACACTCACCATAAGTAAGGAAATGAGCAATACCTGAATACCACTCATTTATAGTGGAGACAAAGAGGACTGTCAGTGTGTCTTCCACCTCTACTTCTTTATTCTTTATTTCTTCTGGTTTATTATCAATAATTAATTGGCATAGACCTTTTTTCTATACCAGATTTGTTGGCCTTATGTCTAAATCAAACACCTAGATCTTTGCAATTTAATTGCCTCTTTTCATTCCAAACTCCTGCTGAGTTAATATGGATTTGACTGTGGTGTCAGGAACCAAGATAGTAGTGTGTGAATTCAAGATGTAGAAGCAGAAATGCTTGACTACCTTTACCACTACATAAGCATGCTTTTCCATTTCTGAGTACTTCATCTCATGAGCTTTGAGAGGGAAGCTCATGAAAAAAATAGGAGATTCCATACCTTCTTTATTTTGTTGAACCAGAATTGCTGAAAGTGTGTGTTCAAAAGCATAACTGTATATGGTGAAATCTTTGTTGTAGTCTATACAAACCAGAGTTGGGGCATGGACAATGGCAATTTTGATATCCTCAAATGCTGAGTTGCCTTTTTTAGTCTAGTTGAAGGTGGCCTTTCCCTTCATCATGTTCACAATGTGTCGAGTCTTCTCAACAAACTTAGGGATGAACCTTTGTAAGAAATTCACCTTTCCAAAGAAAGAGTGATCAACAATCTTACTTGTGGGCAAGGTAAGCTCTTGGATAGACTTGACTTTGTCTGAGTCAATCTTTATGCTTCCTTTAGACACAATGTGTCTGAGAAGTTTTCTCTCTGTTACTCCAAAAATAGACTTCTGGGCGTTCAAAGAAATGCCATTCTAGCAGCAGCGCTCCAACACTTATTGTAGGTGGTGTATATGATCAGAGTGATGCTTGGAAAAGATGGCCAAGTCATCAAGGTATACCATAATGAATTTACCCATCTCATCCTTAAAATTAAGGTCCAATACTCTTTGAAAGGTGGTGCCAGTATTTATCAAGCCAAATGGCATCCTTCTATATGCAAATGTGCCCCAAGGTGTGGTGAAGGTAGTATTGTGTTGGTCTGCTTCACCAACTTCAACCTGATTATATCTTAAGAAGCCATCTAACATTGATAACATCTTTGAACTAGTCACTGTCTAAAGCACTTGATCCATGATTGGCAAAGGATAGTTATCTTTCAAGGATGACTGATTTAAATTTCTAAAATCCACACAGAAGTGAATTTCACCATTCTTCTTCCTTAAAGGCACTATGTTTGCAATCCATATGGAATGATGGATTAGAAAGATGATTTTAGCATTTAACATTTTTTGTATCTCAGATAGAATAGTACCTGATATATTTGGATTGTACTGTCTAGATTTTTGCTTGTAAGGCACTGAGTCAGCCTTGAGAGGAAAGTCATGGCAGATTTCATTAGGCCTAAGAGACTTTAGGTTATTATAGGAATATGCTAAGATATCCATATATTGGCTAAGCAAAGTAGTGAACTTGAACCTTTCCTTGGGAGTGCAACATTTAACAATGTTAACCATCTTGGGACCTTCCTTGGTACCCAAATTTACTTAATCAAATTCTTGAGAGGAGCTTGAATCTGTTTGCTGTTGTTTGATGAATTTGTCATGTTTGTCAAACAACTTTTCAAGGAAAACCAGGCCTTTGGAAATCTTATTCCATTTTAGTTGTAGGAACTCCTCACCCATGTCCGTATTTGATTCAAGAGCTGGTTTACACTTCTGAGGTTCACTGCCTTCAAAATACAACTATTCAAAGCTATCTTTTTATTCTAAGAAGGTAATGATTTGGTGATCATCATTGAATACTTGCCAATGATCAGCATTGTCAGGCACACTTGGTCAAAAAACTAGTTCAATGGTGTACCTATCTTCTTTGAAGTCTGAGTGAGGAATTAAGAGAGTCGCTGAAACAACAAGTGCATCAGCTCAATCATTGACTTCTCTAGATATGGCAGAGATGTTGAAAGCATTAAAGATTTTAATTTGATCCCAAAATAGATTGTGGTAGTGACATAATCTCTCATTTTTGGTTTGATACAAGTTCCTTACTTGAAAAACCACTAGTTCAGCATCCCCTTTGGCATGAAGGAGTTTGACACCCCTGTCTTGAGCTGCCTTCAATCTAAGCAATAGAGATTCATACTCAGCCGTGTTATTGGTGTTTCTGAACTGTAACTTATATGAGTAGGAGAAAATATCTCCTTGAGGAGTTATCAACACAATCCTAGCTCCTAAATTGGTAGAGGAGCAGCTGCCATCGAATTCTAGAATCCATACCTCATCAGACATTGATTTTTCTTTAGATTTTATTTCATTAGAGAGGGAAAATCCTTCTCTATCTGTACTGCAACCTATCAATTCTTCTGATGTATGGTCTGAGTTAGACTCTAGATTACATTTAGGGACTTCATCAAGCACCTCATGAACTTCTTCTATGGATAAAAAGTAATTACCCATGCTTAAAGACTCAAATTGAATTTGAGGTTTAGGTGCTGATGTTTGAGTGACCACGTATTTTGCTTCCTTTTCAGGGAGTAGCCTCTACATGATGTCTTTGACAGGGATCATCAATTTAGATAGGTCCATGCTAAATTCTCCACCAACATCTTTGTAGAAATTTCACCCCATAAGAATGCTGTAAGAGCCTGGAACATCGGCCACTAGGATAGTCATCTTGATTCTCTTTTCTAGAAAGGCCACAAATGCAAACTGGGCATCTTTGATTTATCTTAGCAATGGTACTTGTTTGTTTTCCATGGAGAAGCATCTACCAAAGGTCTTGGTCAGCGTGAATCTAAGATATTTTTCCACTTTGGTAGGTATGATGTTGTCAAACACACTTGAGTTTATGATGCAGTTGCTCAACTTGTGACCATTTATCAACAGGGAAACATAGAAAAGCTCTATTTTTCTAGGGGCAGTAGGAGGAGTAATGACAAGATTGTTTGGGATGGACATTTTCCTTGGGGGATTATGAGTTATTTTCTTAACATCTTGTCTTGTAGGGATGGCCTTATTCTTCACACACTCAACTAACTTATCTAGTTGCTCAAGATTAGATTGTAAATATTCAAACTCAGTCATTTGAATTTTGGTTTTCTTGACATGATCAATTATGTCAAATGACTAAATTAGACTAAGAACAGAGGAAGGTAATTCAACCTTTTAGTTTATATGGGAGGGAGGACTGATTTGTAAAATTAAAGTTAAAGGTGAAGGTGAACTTGATGTACTTACTTTTTTGGTGATCACCAGGGCCTTTGGCTAGAAAGGCAAGGTGGTTCCCCACTTATCAATTGAAATTGTAGGTTGAGAATGCTCTTCCATTTTTCCCTTATCAGCTTGTTGAGCTAACTATTTTTGTGACCTAGTAAACACTACATATGATCCATCAAATGCTTCTCCTTTACTTCTGAGTTCATCCTGGTAGTTCAGGAAACTAATGTTGGAGTCACTAGCTAATTTTTCTTAGCCTTCTACAAGGAGATCAACGTCATTTTCTTGACTCAATTCAGGCTGGAAAGAGAAATCTATTTCTGCTTCAAGATATCCCACTACTGAATTGGTTGGGGGTGCTTCAATGGCAAGTTTCCCCTATGGGAGAGGAAGATGATTTAGTTTCCCTTGATTTTTGGCAGCATTGCCCTGGTATGACTAATTTGGAAATGTCTTCCTTGGCATATCTCTGTATGAAGGAGAAGAAGACATTCCTTACACTATTTGATTTTTGAGAGAAAGCAACTCATTTGCCAACTTTTACACCATTGGATCAGTGGTGCTTGTAGATGGATATTCAGAAGATGATGAGGGTCTATTTTTATTAGGATCTCTCTTTATCTTCCCTACCAAGATGAGATCATCTTCTACCTCAGTGGCCAAATCTTGAGCTGCAACAAGGTCTATTTAACTAGCACATCTCAGTAAGAAATTCACTTCAAGTAGCTGAGAAAAAATGAAGAAACATTTAAGATTCTCAGCTGTAGGTTGAGTAATTATAGGGATCCTATTCCTTAACTTGTCAAATTTGGCTATAAAATCCCTCATTGGTTCATGAGGTTCCTTCTTCATTTGTGTGAATTGGGCCAAAAAGGCATGTGCATCTTCTATAGGTTTGAATCTATCTTCAAACTTGGCTTTGAGGGTATTCCAATCAGTTACTGACCAAGCCTACAGATGGTAGAACTAATTTGCAAAAGCACCTTGTAATGTCTCTACAAATAACCCGACTGCCATGTCCTCAAATTCCATGCCTATTATGCCATAGGCTGTGCTGAAGGCTACAATATGTTCATCAAGATGAACTTTTCTATCACCATAGAACTTGGGAAAATTCTTCCTTGAACTGTGTGGGAGCTCATGTCGGGGTGGAGTTAGATTAAGTGGGCCAAAAGAGTTATCCGAGGGGCCTTGAATTACCATTGTATGACTATGGAAAGGTGGAATAACAAATCTCAGAGGGGTAAGTATTGGCAAAGCTTTATTAACAGTAGAAGTGGATGCTTTGCCTAGTAATAGAGACCTGACTTTAGTAGGAGAAAAACTCTTGGTTCGTTGGAGGTGAGATAGTGAAGAAAATAGATCAAAATTACTTTGCTATACCAACTCAAATACAGGGTCAACAATACCTTTAGCCCTTTGGCTTCATGTATAGCGTGGATTTGCCAGAGTGTAAAAAATGAAAAGAATTGGCATTGCTTCAGCTTGAAACTTGAGGCTTCAAACTACGTGTTCTTCCATAGTGGGATAAATGGATAAGGATAAGAACTGCTTGTTCGAATCCCCAACAGAGTCACCAAAAACTGTTAGGTGAATATTTTGTCAATCAACGTACTGATGAGAAAAATAGGTCTAATCAACCATAGTAGGAAGATTGGTCAGCCAAATGTGCAGGTTTACCACGTCAAAAGGGGACTAATATCTCCTTTCATCAAGGGGAGGTTCTCTATAAGTATAAGGTACTATATATATATGCTAACTACTATAAATAAGCTAAAAATAACACTCAAGGGTAGTATAACACCATCCATCTCTCTTTTTTTAGAGATGATGTTTCACAAATCAAAGGAAGAATCCTAATGAAATGACAAAAGGCACTCCTCTTCTTTTAGAAGTGTTGTTCAACAAACAAAAGGAACCTTTTTGGTGGTGACAAATAATTGTAACAGGGTGTAGTAACACGGTAGGATGAAATGTAGCACAAAGTCTCCACCTCAACTACTAAAGAGTGAAATATGAAGGATAATGAGGGCACAAATTTGTCCCAAGATCCTTTACATAGAAATAGAAAAATAGACAAACTAAAGATAATTGTGGCAGCACAAAGTCTCTCCACAGCTGGCTTTAGGACACCATCTTGATTACTTTCACTAATTTTGCTTATTTAATTAAGTGGACAGAAAATGTATTAAGGAAACAGACATAAGAACAATTTTCCCAACAACCAAGCTATTCCAACACAAAGTCTGAAAAGTCACTTGTTTTCTTATTCAAATAACAAAATATGATCAACAATCTGAGCTCAAAGTCTCAGCAATGCCTTTCAATTTAGGCAGAGTCTAATTTTTGATAACCAAGAGAGATTTCCTAAAGCAATAGGAGAGAGTCCTATATATAGTGCTCTAAGAAAGACATAGGTGCTTTGTTTCACAAAAATGACGGTTTATGATGCATTCAATGCATTTTAAATTCTATTCATGGGCTATGTTGGAATCAGGCATCAGTTTTTAATATCGGTCACATGATGTGTTTCCCTAATGTGTTTCTAGTTGTTCACTTTATTCAATGCAAAAAAATAGGCCATGCCATTAAATATTTGCACTTTTTAATATCCATCTGATGGACTGCTTTACCTTCTAGAAACATCTCCCATGCATAGATATTTATGATCCTTCTCTATTGTTCTCTCTTTTTTGGCTGTATTTTGCTTTTATTCTGTGTGACTTGAGCTCTTAGGCTATCTCTTTGGCCGATCACTGAATTTGTTCATAGGGTCTATGCTTAAGCCTGCAAGGATCAACAATTATTTCATTTGTCATAATTTTTATGTGTTTAGGTTTGTCATCATTTGAAATCCAATGGCTACTTGGTTGTCCCAAATTTTATGGCTGCGGGCCTATCATCTTCCTTAGCACTTCCTTTGTGTCTTTCCTATTTATTTTGGCCACTTTCCCCTATTCTTAACAAGTGACACATAGCATGTTCCACTGTGAAACAAGTGAGGACACGTGGTAGATTCTAATGCATCTTATAGAGGCTTTGGGAGCCTTTTGAGAGTTTTGCAGATGATGACACGTGGCAGCTTCCACTGAGCTCATAGAAACACTGTAGAAACATTCAGGACTCTTTTGAGATCATGCAAGTGATGACACATGGTGCGTTCCACTCGAGTTTAGCCACTCACCTAAGACCCATCACAGTCCTTACTCAATGAGAGGAAGAAGTTGTAGTTGTTTCCACTTGGCGGCCTCCACCAAGCTTTATAGATGACACGTGGCATGTTCCACTATTTTGAAAGTTACTAGAAACTGTCTCAGAAGATGACATATGGTAGCTTCTTTTGTATCTTTATTGGGGACACATGGTAGCTTCCACTTCAACTTGAAATTTTATCTTTCTCAGAGGGAACTTGCCCTTCAGGGTCTCGAGAAATGGTCCACTTTCCCTAGTGAGAGCCTCCCACAAGGGTACCTACCCTTCAAAATCTTTTGGGCAGCCTTCGAGCCTTTATTTCCTTGACAGGTGTTTTGTCAGGCTTTCTTCTTGGATGAATTCCTTCAGACAAAAAGTATGAAGGATTCTTGCCTTAACCATTTTGCAACATTCTTTTCTTGAAAGAGAACTGTGCCCTCTACAAGGACTTATTCAAGCATGGAACTATCCTTTGGGTTTTTGTAGCAGTCCATCTACTCCTCGTCTGCCCTCTGCAAGGGCTGTTTGGCCTTTGGCTTTGCCTTAGTCAATTTTCTGCCGATCTCAATAGGTGACACATGGCAACATTTGCTGTGAAACAGGTGAGGACACATGGTAGCATTCACTTAACTTATAGAGGATTTGGATGCCTTTTGAGAGTCCCATGGAAGATGACACATGGTGGCTTTCGCTAAGCTTTAGAAACACTGTAGATACACTTGGGACTCACTTGGATTCATGTGGATGTTGACACTTGGCATGCTCTATTTATCTTACAAGGGACACATGGCAAGTTTAGCTACTTTGAGAAGCAAATCATAATGTGTCTCGACAGATGACACTTGGCAGCTTTCATAATTTCTTCACAATAGAAAAAATGGCCAAGTGTTGAACCTATTTCTCTCTTGTAGAGTCCATAGAAACTAACCTATGAGGTCTATAGAAATGAGCTTGTAGAATTGGTAGATTCCATAGATTCAAGTCTGTAGAGTCTATAGATATCTAAGAAAGCTTGAATAATGAAGAATTCAAATGCTCAAAACAATTTTTGAGGAGGGGAGAGAGGATTTTGGTCTGTCAGACCAAAATAGTTCAAATGTTGTCCCAAAAATAAGTGATATTTTTTGGGGACAACAAGTTCAAAGAGTTCAAAGTCTGAAAGGAAGCTTTAAGAAAATGAAGGAAGTGAAAGATTCCAAAAAGAAGTTTGATCAAATGGTTCAATCAAAGAATAAAAGGAGAGCGAATGCGGTCCTTTACAAAACATTCAATCACTGAACTATTGAACCTTTGAACCATTGAACCTTTAAACCAAAAGAGTTCAAGGTTCAAGGTTCAAAGAGGTTCAAGCGATTGATGACATCCCCATGGATGTCAAATTTAGGGTGATGGAATAATCATTGGTTTTCAAAAGACCTGAGAGCAAGCTTAGTGACGAGCCCAAAAAGGAGCCGAAAGAGCCAACAAAAAATGAGAAGATAGCCCTGAGAGCTCATATCACCAAGGAAAGACAAAATGTGGCAAGAAAAGAGAGAACTATAGGAAATCCAAAAATATCTGCGGGAGAGTTATTTCTAGTAGGTGGAGTAGTCCACCACGTACACATCAGAGAACTCAAACATTCAAGAACATGGCCTATTTTTACACATTAAGTAAAGGTGAATAGACAACCATGTAAGTGTCATAAAGAAGACGAGACAACCCATGCTTAGGAGAAGACATTTGGGATAATTCAGAATGCCAAAGTCAAAGCTGATGATCTATTCCAGCATGGTCCTTTCATAGATATTCAAGGTATTCAATTTAGCATGGGCCATTTTCATGAAAACAAGTGCCAAAGCTGAATTTTATTGCTATATATTGTAATCTACCATTTTGTATAAGGTAGATCTCTCTGTTATTAGAAGTGAAGCTCTACCTAAATTGAAAGGCAATCCTGAGACTTTGAGCTCATACTATTAATCATATTTTATTAAGTGAATGAGAAAGCAAGTGACCTTTCAAACTTTGTGTTGAAATAGCTTGTGTCATTTAAGAAATTATTCTTGTCTTTTTCTTAAATACAGTCTTGTCCATTTAATCAAACAAGCAGAACAAGTGGAAATAAGCTAGAAGATATCCTAAAACTGACTGTGGGAGACTTTGTGCTACCATAATTACCTTCAGTCTATGTTTAGTGTGAAGGATACTGGAGAGAGTTTGAGCTCCCATTATCCTTTATAACCTTTCCCTCTGTTGTAGTTGGAGTGGAGACTTTGGGCTACATTTCAAACTACTGTGTCCTTCATCCTAATCAGTGTGAGAGAAAAATGAAAGACTTTGTGCTTTCATGGGTTTCTTGTGATTTCTATTACTACCTAGGAAGTCTTTGGTTTTCTGAACATCATTTCTGAAAAAAGAGAAATGCCTTTAGAAATTACCCAGGAATTCTCCCCTATTCAGTGAACATCATCTCTGAAAAAAGAGATATAGATGGTATGATTTCACCCCTGTGTCTATTTTCAGCTTATATAGATACTATAAATTATAGGGAACCTCCCCTTGCTGAGAGGAGAGATTTGTCTCAACTTGGCTATGATCACCACATCTATTTTTTTATATAAATCTCCTTATGCTATGGTCAATGTAACCATTTTACCGTCAGTCAGCTAGTGACAAAATATTCACCCAATAGATCCAATCGACCTAGTCATGTAAACTATCGAAAGGGGTTTTAGGTTAGGAAAAGGGGTATTAAAGGTGGTAAAATATTGTAGGAGTATGCAATAGAGAATAACAATCTTTGGGGAATGGTGTTTATGAGACAAGTGTGTATATAACAAGTGGCAAAAGGGACAACAATCTTGTAAAGCACCAATGATCTACCCACCCCTTTTTTGATGTACCCCTTAAGGCATGCACTCAGAGAGATTGAGACTTAAAGATTTTTTTCAAGATAAAGAGCATCAATAATTGATCAAATTTTGAAAATATTATGTGTATATAAACACCATATCTATGGATTCTCTCTATAGTCATATCATTTTTCTCTACTATTGATAGTTTTCTGTTGGTGAGTGTATGGAATGATTCAACCCACCATCCCCTGGTTATGCTAAGATATCTCCTACTGTGACACCAGAAGCATCCACATGTACATGGAATGGATTCTTCCAATCAAGAAAAGTTAAGATAGGTGCAATTACTAACCTTTGTTTGAGAGCAATAAATGATTTTTGGAATTTTGATGTCCACTCAAACTTTGTATCTTTGCACAATAGTTTTTCTAATGACACAAATATGGTTGTGTATCCCTTGATGAATATTATATAATATCGTGTATGACCCAAAAATGTGTGCACCTTTGTGTAACTTGTTAGAGGTGGCATCCCTACTATTATAATAATTTTAACCTAGTCTACCAGGGTTCAGTGCACACCTCTACAGAACTAGTTGGAGGTGGCAACTCTGCTGTGACAATAATTTTAGTCTAATCTACCAAGATTACATTACTGTATATGATGTTACTTAGAAGAACACTAAAATATTGAAAAATAAACACTTATTTTGATTCAAAGTAAGTGCATGTATCAAGACCATTCTATCATTAAACATAACTTCAACATATGCTCTTTAAACAAAGATAAGATAGCCTAATCATCCAAATAAACTTTCAAAAAAGCATGAATGTAATCTTTAAATGTAGTTACCACAACCCTAGAGAAAATTTTTAGAGCATTCTTAAGACCAAAGAGCATTACCTTATATGTGAACAACTCCCATTCCATTGCAAATGTTTTTTCATCTTGGTCTTCCTTTCTGATATGAATCTTATTGTATCCACTAAGTCCATCTATAAATGAGTATCCTTATGATCTATGACTGATTTGATAACCTCATCTTTAAATGCTATTGGAAATGGATCATTAATATAGGTATCATTTAGTGTGTGGTAGTCCCCATTGACCCAAATCTCACCAGACTTCTTTGGTTACACAACCATGGGACTAACCCAATCTACCTTTTCAATTGGATAAATTATCCTTGTTTATCGCATGTGATCCAACTCAACCTTTAATTTCATATTCATATTGGGAATTAATCTATATGGGCACTTTTTAATGGGTCTAGTGCACTCTTTCAATTCAATATGCATCTCTTCTAATGATGGATCTACACCTTTCACTTCTGTGAACTTAGTTGGGAAGACATCTTGATAATCTCTTAGTAGCTTTAATGCCTCTGAAATCTCATTTTATGTCTAGTAGTCTCTCACAGTCACAAGTTTAGGCACAAACTTTGTTCCAATATTTTCTTCAATCTTCTTCAATGGTTCTTTACATACTTCGAAGATCCACTAGGTATAACTACTCACAGAGTTTATTCCCCTTCCCATTCTAAAATATTTACATTTTGAAATCTTTCCTCTTCAACTTTTCTACATTTTGGACATTTATTGGCTCAGCTTCTCACTCTGGTTCAAATAATCCTTTTAAATATAGATCCCCATCACTATCACTTGATTCTATTAGCTCATTTGTAATTCTATTATAATATTTAAGGAGAGATATATCTTGTTTATTATCCTTGTAATCATGATTATCTGGATTCAAATCTTGATCTACTTCTTTCTATGATGATGAATCTATCACATCTCCTAAATATTCTACTCAGATGTAACATAAATTTTTTTGCTATTTTTTGTAGTGCATTATGTACCACTAAATTATCATCTTAAAACACAAAATTTTGGATAAAGTCTTATTGTACTTGTGCCCATTTTTTAGTCTCTATTTCATGCTCTTGATACATATATTAAGTAATTAGAAGTGGTGCTAGCATGTGGCTAAAAATGTGCACCCAATATCTTAGCTCAATTCTTTATGCAAACATATATCTACACATTCATGAATGTGTAGCTCGAGACATTGGTCTTATTGAAATAATGGCCACTCTATTCTCATAGTGAGTGGTAACTAAAATTGTGCTTGTAAAAATTCACATGCTTCATCCCACTGCAACTCTTATTCTCTATGTACTACCCACCAAGTCACAACAGTTCCCTTCAAAGCATAACTGAGTGCACCAACTCTTTGATCTACATCCAATATATGGTGATCCATCCTTTAGATAAATGGATTGAGATCCTCTATTATAAAATATTGTGGCAATTGGCATTCTATGGTGAACACCATGTGTAGAGGCTATATCTCATGATCTTCCATAGCTCAATTCAACATATGTGTATATGAGTTACCCCTTATTGAAGATGTTATTTCTAAAGGTAAGACACTTTTTAGAGTAGGATCTATATAGTACATAATTTTTACACCTATATTATATTGGAAATATACCTTTGACTTAGTTGGAGATTACACAGATGAAGAGGTACATCCTTTAATTTAAAACTAGAGAGATAGAAATTTTGCTCTCACTAGCTTGTAAATTGACTACTTTATTGTCTACATTTATATGTCTTTCTCAAGTTATAGTTTCAAAAAATGGCATTCTATAGATCATAGAGCCTTTTTATTTGTATTTATGTTGACTTTGACCAACTATTATCACTGTATGCATAAGGTAACTTTAGTTCCTTTATAATCATATAGGTCTCCTACTCTAATTTATTCAATGGTATAATATCTATCTTGTCTCCTTAATGAGCCTCTAATTGATTGTGCACTATATTGATAGTCATTTGACCATCATAATCCCATTTCTTATTAATCAAGGTAGGATAATGGGTCTCATCTATTTTATGTCAATGACCTAAAAATCTCTTTATAAACTCAGCTCAACAACTCTATTCTTCACATTTTTGAGGCAATAAAATGGTTCTACCCTCCCATAGTCTACAAGACTAAGAGTGATAGGACTGTAGCTCAAGTGTGGCATACCAATAACCTCCCGAGTAGATATAGGAATCACATTAATAGTACTTCCAAAATTAAATATTTCATTAATAATTCATATCCTAGGAGCTTAATGTCCATTCATGAGTCAACATCCCATGATTTCTTAGTTTTAACATATTAGACCACTTTTTCGGGATGCTTTTATCCTCACTATGTGTACTCTAGAAGATTATGCAAGACATATTCAATATTCTATGAGATATCTTCATTATGCAATTTTCTAAGTAGTTTCAACAAATCTATTAGAGTAGTCACAATACCTTCCTGTCTCATAATTCACATAATTTACCCATATATTTATACATCAATGCCTGTGGCATATTCTTCCAATGTATTATATTATTGTATGTCCTGAAGGAAATATGTAGCTTGATACATAAAGCTCTTATCTATCATAGGATCATGACATTCATCCTATGGCACCTTCTTGATTCCATGATCTTGTGACATTTTTAATGGAGACAACCCTTACTCTACTTATGATTATATAGTAACTACCTACATAAATGCATTTTCCTTAGCCTACACATTTATCATATTCACATTGGGCATTGACATTTATTTCCTTTGCTTTTGTAATACTAGGTAATTTTTAGATTGATGTTGTCCTTCAACTCTACAATACACGTAATATGTCTATCTCTGAGGATTAGTGAGATAATTTGATACAAAATGATTATAATCACCACATAAATAACATTTGATTGGTTGGTAAGCTTATCACTTGTCATTATTGTGACCTCCTTGATATCCACCTCAATATCCTCCTCTATTCTATTAAAATCCCCAATTGTGTGACTGTAACCATAAAAATCCAACTTATAATGTTTGCTATGCATTATATCCATCATATTAATGTTGAGGTGATGTTGGAGGCCAATTTGATTACTATTGTTGAGGACTCGCATTGTTACATGAGGATCGATACTGATATTGTGGTGATGATGGTGTCTATCTATCTAGACCTTAGGGTTGATATTGATATTGAGGTGCCAAATGCATCCATTTGGGACTACCTTGTGTTGCATTAGTCATTTATACCTTTGGGCCTCAAATTTATTGCTTTGTAATGGATAACTATTGTGCTACAATTACAAACACATTTTTTATGATATCTTCTTTTAGTTCCTACAAAGCTCGACATCTCTTTTCATCATGGTTACTCAATTTACAAAAATTAAAGTACAAACTCTGATATTTTTGAATGTACTATTGTAATAGATGACACTTTGATTTTGTGTTCCCTACTACTCTATATATTATGTTTAATTTTGTCTTGAGTTTAGGAAAATCATTCCTATGATGCCTTTCTCGACCACACTCTATACACCATAAGTGCAATTCAAATCTATCACTTATCATTCATCTCATCCATCCTTTAGAGGAAAACATCTATTTTTCCCTCCACTTTGGATCTAGCTATTGGAGCATGTCCATAGTCCTCAATTTATTCCACCTATAGAGCAACTACTCAAGCTTCAACCTTAGTTAAGAATTGGGTATGTGCAATGGAAAATGAAATTCTAGATCGCAACCCTTCTACAATCCAAGAAAATTTGTCATTATCCTCCATGATAAAATCAATAATATTCATCACATTTGAGAATCTATGATCATAGTCCCATATGGATTATGCACTCTACTATTGAATGTCCTTTAGATCTTGAATAGTTTGACTTGATCAATTTTTCATTTTAAATTTTGTAACTAACTATACTTTAACTTGCTAAGGATATAGGGAATTAACAACTCTTTTGAAAATGATTTCTAAAGCTCAACCTACTAAATATCCTATGAGATTGAAATTATTTACATCATCAAAGGTTATTCCCTTAACCTACCATTTCATGTTTTAGGTTAACAAATAATGCTTAGGGTTAGTAGACCCATCATATTATGTCAATGCGATAAACATGCATGGATTCAATGCCATAGTTGGTGCACTTATAATAGATAGTACCAACTTATACACACTAGTAATTATGACTGAAAGCTATTACACACAAATCACTATGACTATAGGCTTCTACACACTAGTTTTTGTTGGTGTCTCACAATAAAATCTAACCTCTTTTAGCCTCTTCTTATCTATGGACTTCTTAGTCTCTATACTAAGTTTACCAAATTTATCATTTAATGATTCAAACCAATTTATACACATCCCTTAATTTTCACTTGGTGTTCTTACTAATGATAAATTGGGATGGGGGATACGTACTCAAGAAATAAATGATCTATGTCCTCAACTACTTTTGTCTGTGAGATTAAACCTATGATACTTTTATACTTTTGCATAATATATTCTCATGAATATTGTTTCATTGCTTCAAACAATACTTTTCCTCTTAACTACGATCTACTCCTATCTTTTAACTACTTTACTTTTATCCTACTTTTCTCTTCCTCTTCAATCTGATCCATATCCTCTCTACCCTCAATGATTTCTTCTTTCTCTTCAGGACCTTCTCTTTCCTACTCTATATACTATCTACCTTCTCTACCTCTAGCAGCTTGCGAAGCCTCTCTCTAGGCTCCCATTTCTTTATCATCCTCTACCTTATTCCTACTCCTATTTATAGTTAATTATATATCATTTAATTTGTTCCATCTTCTTTGTTGTTACAATTATCTTTCCAATCCTAGAATCTTCTTCTCACTTTGGATCTTTTCATCCTCCATATTTTGGGTCTAGGTTCAAGTTCATCTACTCAACTCTAGATCATTTACTCCTAAATCACACATCCCCATAACACTCAAGGTGATTAATCCATGTTGGTAGGAGTATGCACCATGGCCTTTTCTACAATTGCCATCTTAATCAGAGTAGGTAGTTATTGAAAGAACTTTATGCAGATTCCTTTAACAAATAAGTCTTGCATAACTTCAAAATACAAATAACCTTTTACAAAAAATCTAGTGATATATCCATCAATGGTAGTCTCAGTTCCATAGTATATTGCATGGGTCTAATCAATATCTATATTTCACAGGCTTTCTAACTTTTCATCCAAATAAGTTATGAATTATATCCTTCTTGGATGAAAATAATAATACTCCAATATAGATAACTAAACAACTAATAGCTCAGGTAATTCATACCAGAAGATTTCATAGATTTATCCATAGATATGCTCCTGAATAATTTCCTTCACAATCTTCCATATTCTTCTCACTTCCTCTTCTACAAAAATTTGAATTCTATCATTGAGACACATTTCTATATCTCTTTGCTTTGGAAACCATATCAACATGTTTCTACAAAAATTTCCATGCTCACCACACCAATGTTAGCAGAGGTATCTACAAAATCTTTTAGAACATACTAATACATGGACAACTTATGCATGAAGTAACAAAAGAAAAAAATTGATTTGAATTTAGATTGAATAAACTTATTAACAAAAAAAATAATTATATGCATAAATAAATGTAAGCTTATTAGCATCTGAATAATTGATATAAACTCATATGATTAATAGATTAAAGCAAATAGAGTACTCATTGCACATAGAACGATGATAAAAGATACCTAGGAAAACCATTTAAAAACAATTTATATTAATGTATATCACATTATAACCATATCCAAATACAATTGAGCACTATATATAGATTTTTATAAAGTGATATCCCTTCATATTCCAACCTTTCATTATGCCCAAAAGAAAGGAATCTTCAATTTTAAATTCTATTAATATGCTTAAAAAGGTTAAATACATATAAAAAGATTATATAAAAAATAAAATAGTGTACGCTGCACATGTGTCCATTAGATATAATTTGTAATTTTGATAGCCTTGTTCTACACTCAACAAGAGAGAAACACCTTATCTACCTAGATAACAAGCATCCATGCTATGTTTAACAAAACAATCACCTCCAGTAGGGACATAACCTCCTTAGTATAAATCTCTGGCTGCCAAAAGATACGTGATTTTTTCCCATAACCTAACACTCACTCCTACAAAGCAAAGCATGTTAACACACATAGTCAAATATATCTATCTAGACATTGACAACAAATCGAGTGCATCACATCACTCCTATTTTAATCTAAATCATTCAATCAATCAAATCAAATTCTAATCAAGTAAAAATTTCCTCAAAGTCAACATCCATTCTTCATTTTCATGATTTCACCATTTTATAGCAATATAATTATTTAGTAGGCTTATCTCATTATTTCTATTGTCATTCTCACCATTTTGGCATTTTTCTACATTTCATGGTTATTTCATCATTTTCCTTCACAATATTTCCATTTTATGAGTCATTATCACCATTTAATTGATTTGTATCATATTCAGGTCATCTCACCAATTTAATCGATGTTTTCAATTTTATTAGCATTCCCATAGATTTCATCAACATTCTCATTAATTTTATCCTAATCTGACCATTTTCATGGCCATTCCACTATTTGCATGGCCGATCTCACCATTTTATAATTTTATGAAATTATTGAATTCACTAATTCTCTTACTTATAGCTAGCATTGATGACATTAAATTCAAAAAATTTCAAAAATAAAAGGTACCTACCAAATGCCCACTCCTTGATGGTCACTTGTACTCTTGAGCCCACTTGTTAAGATGTATGTGATGAGGGTTATGTGCCATCAAACTCAAAACACTTATGTGTGAAATATAAAAGAAAAAAATCCAAGAGGGGAGGGTGAAAATGAACTATTTTCATTCCCAAGGGTTAATTTATAGCCCAAAATTTGAATTTTTACCCCTACCCCTCCCATTGCATCATTATTCTTCCCAGGAGACCTATTTATGGCTTAATTGTTTGTTTTCAGACCCATTTTCACCTATTTATTCATTTCTCAACCTCTTATATCATATAACATATTTTTTTCTTCCTTTCGAGGCCCCATCCATCAAAATTATTTTTTAGCCACTCCCTCAAGGGGGCATCCTAGGCATCCTAAACATATTTTGGGGCATAATTGTGAACTAGTTTTTTTAGTAAATTGAACAAGAATTAATAAAACATGAACACATAATTCTTCAAAAATTATCAAATCATTTCAACAACCTATTCATCTTTGAAAAGTCATTACTTCATCTGTGTCTTGCAACACCCTTTCAAATAGGGGAAAAAATGTAAACACTCCACTTTCATCACTTCCATGTTAAAATTGTAAATCAAAATAATTTCTTGGAAGAATACACAAATTAAGTTAAAAATCATTAGAACATTATAAATCATTAGCACAATTTAACTTACACATTCTATGACACATTGGTGTATCCCTAATTGGGGCAATACACCACATCAAATCATCTAATTCGTCATCATCATCTTGAAAGTGGTCCCCTTCTTGCAAATGTCTCACTATGTATATTAAACCAAATAAATCAAACCTTGCAAATGAGACTATAAAAATAAAAAATCAAATTAATTAGCCAATTACTTAATCATGATAATTAAACATCTTCTAAAAATGAGGTTACATGGAATGCACATATCCTAAATATTAGAAAATCAAATATTTTATAATATCCTCATCACATAGCAAGTTGCCAATTAAAAATTCATTAAATCTCCCACTTTTCAAGGTAATTGAATGAGAAATGGATGATGTATAAGAAAGGTTTATGACATATCTTACATCCCTCTTACACACTCAATCCAAATTCTTCGACACTCCATGTCTTCATAAATTGGACTTCTTGCAATCTCAACCTCTCACATTTATGAAGGTGACTCATTCTCCACCCTCCATCTCAATTTTAAATGTATGGTACATATTAACTCACTAAATATATAAATGAAGGATCCATTCTCCATTATAAATAATATTTTTTATGTTAAACTTATGCTGTCAAATCCTCAAGAGAGCTTCAACCTTTTCTTCACATTGCTTATCTAGTCACACATAGTGTAAGGGGAGATGTCATTTGAATAGTTTTAAAACATTGCCAAAAATCTCAAGCTCTATATCAAAGCCAATCCAAACTTGAATTCTGGTTAGAAGGAGACATCTATGAGGAAGTTATAATTATTTTATGTTATCTTCTATTATTTGTTTTTCACTTATTAGACCTTGCCCAATCTAAGGATATGCACCTAGGAGTTAATTTTGTATTGTTTTGGTTTGATTTTCAAACTAATAGGAAACTAATATCCTTTACAATCATAAGATCGTACCTAGTGATCAATTAATATTTAATAGTTTTCATGATAGGAATTTATATCCCCTATTATTATCAATAACTAATCAATGGTAAATTTTTAGATGATTTTTTTCTTACCATTTTGGAGAAAGAAGATTCAATCAAGAATGCCATGGAATGACTTGAAATTTTCACCTTGCATTCAACTCCTCTATTGAGTGGAGAAAGACTCAATGCTAAAGGTAGTCTCTCTCTCCTAAATATCCTTCATCAGAAGGATATTTATGGCAATGGATTTATCCAGGTGTGTAATTTAAGTTTCTTGGCATTCCCTTTGATTTTCAAGCTTCTCCATTTGAGTTTTGATCGTATGTTGTTCAAAGGGTTGAGAAAAATATTACCTATTGGATCAAAAACCTATTTATTTAGTAGGGAAGTTTCAAATTTATTCTAAAGTGTTGACTACTACCCATTTATATTATTCTTCTTGTTGGGATCCTTCAAAATTTGCCAATGCTAAATTGAAGAAATTATTGAGAAATTTTATTTGAGCAAATTTAGAAGGCCATAAGGGCTTCCATAGGGTCTTCTAGGATCTTTTTTGTATACCTAAGGAATTTTGGGGTGTTGGTGTCATTTACATCAAGCTCCAAGTCCTTACACTAAGTGTCAAGTGAATCATAAAATATTAGAAGGGGATGAGGCTTAGAGTTATTGAGACATTACATTACCCAAGGAATTCCTCTTGGCATAAAGGCATATAAATGACTTGATTTACATAGTCTTATTATTTCTCCTCTACTAATTTAAATTCTAGAACACCTTAAAAGTATATAGAACACCTTGGAATTTTTCAAACCCAACCTCATCTGTGTAGGGGATATTTTTAGAAATGGAATTTCTCTTAATTCACATTCTCTCTAGTGCTTTTTCATTCTTAATTTTAATAATTTCCCCTCTCCCATGGTCCCTTGGATTAAGGGTATCAAGTTTTTTAAAAAGGGATTCAATACTATCAGTGACATCTTCTACAAGGTTTCTCATAGGTGGATCTTGTGGGATATGCTTAGAATAAAATACCAGCTTAAGGCTAGGGATACAAAGTCTATTTATGAAATTCAAAACTCCATACTTGATGTTTATTTTCATGATATTAGTGTTTATTTTATATCTCGATGGTGGAAAGTTTTCCATTGGCCTAATGCTACTCCTTTTTGCCAATACAAACCCTATATTGGGTATCGTCTTCTTTCCCCTCAACATATTTAGAGTGAAACCTTCAACCATATTTAGAATTTAAGGTCCATGGATGTTGTTTGGGCTAGAAGGTTTGCAAATCTTTGGAAATTCCATATTGAGTCCAAACAAATCATTTTATCTAGTATATTTTCTACCATGGCTTACCAATTGGAGACTAGCTTAAGCACATGGGGTTTCAATTCTCACTTGCCTTACTTGTCATTAGGTTAAGACCTTTAAATTTTTTTGGTTTTGACCCCATGATCAATATACATGGAAATGGATTCATATCCTTTTTTAACCTTTTATTCCAAAATTATTTACTTAGAAAATGGTTCTTTTTGAGGACTCAATAATGTTACCTACAACATACAACTCTTTTTGGTAGATATTTCATATTGATATTCTTTTTCATATATGGAAATACATATATCATGATGTTTTTAATAATGAAGCTATGCAAATAGATTTTTTGGTGACTAATAATGTTTCTATAATATTTTACTTTAGATCCAAGTCCAGGGGGAGAAGGTCCACTTAGAGGTAGAACACCTCCAAACTCTTTTAGGCCACTGGGGGAGCACTCTGTGTGCTATTAGTCAGGTGCCTATGGATCATGTGCACCACAATTCTCCTTCTCAGGGTTGGGGACATAGTTTTCAATGTCATTGTTATAGGAATAGATAGAGATCTCTCCCAATTCTCATCAGCCTTTACCTATCCATGGTGGTGGCATGTTTGATCATCTTAAAAGAAGTGGTGGTAGGTTGGGGGGAGTTCCTCCCCAAGATAAGTTTAAACACTTGAATCTTTTCATTTCTCCTTCTCAATAGGCCAAGGAAACTAAAGAAAAGTAGCATAATGATGAGTGGTAACCCATACTTAACACAATGGAACCTCCATGTACCAATGGTTGGGGGGAAAGCTTGATATCACCTCTTTTACCTCCTTTGACTGCCATGGTCACCATTGATGCCTAATGGTAGTATTATTTTTGGATTGACATTCTTCTCTTTTATCACCCTTCTTTGATTGAACTGCATTTTTAATATGCCTATAATTATTATACAATCTTAATTTTGACACTATTTTGATGTAGTTTGTATTATTGAGATTTTCTCTAGCTCGATGTGACTTACATTTTGGGGTGTGATTATCTGCACCCCCTTTTTTTTAGTGTGTTTTTCTATCCAATTTTTTTTACTTACAAGTAATAAAATTTATAACATACATAAAATTATGGAAATATTTTAATAGTAACAAATGATATACTACCATACATATCTTAGATAAATATATTTCAAAAACATGGAGAGATATCATTCTTGAGACATCTATATTATATTGGATTTGTGATATAAGTGATATATGAGCCTCAAGACTGATATCTCTCGGCGTCTTTTATATAGATTTATCTACGATAACATGGCATTTTACCTTTTTTATCATTAATTTATCTTTATTATTATTATTTATTTATTTTTATTTAATTTAAAAATTTATTTAAATTTTGTTCAAAGTTGTAAAAAAATATATTATATTATTTAGTCTTAATCTTTTAAGTTATTCATCAAATTTATAAGTTAATTGTTTAAAGCAAAAATTATTAATTAATTAATTTATATATATATATATATCTTGATATATGTATTTATTATTTAATTTTTTTAATAAAAAATATTTATAATTAATTAATTAAACAAATTAAATTTAGGTTTTATATTTATTATTTTTTCATTTATATTAATTTATTTACGTTTTATATTTTTTTCTCTAAGCTGACCCTTTCTTTCATTTCACCTATTTCTCCTTCCTTTTCTATCACACTTATTTATATAGCTCAAACTCCTCTTTTCTTCTTCAAGTATTAGTTTCTCACTTTTCTTCCTTGAGGCTATAGATATAATAGTGAGATTTAAAATGTCTTTACTATAACAATTTTACACAATTAGATCAAAGAACTCTACTCATTATTACCTTGCAAATAAACTAGACTCAATTTAAAAATATATATATATATATATATATATATATATATATATATATATATATATATATATATATATATATATATATATATATATATATATATATATTGCTATGCTAACTAGGAACCTAGCCTTGAGAGAAAAAAGATGAAAAAATAGGCCAAGGAAAACATCCGCAATGAGAAAAAAGAGCCAAAAGTTAAAGAAGATTCAGACTTGTCAAATTAAATTAAAAAATGATAACTTATTGATGGGGATATTAAAAACATTGAAAGTTATTAAAAGAAATTAAAAAGACCTCTCCTAATAGAGGAGAAACAATGCCACAAGCCCACAAGTATACCCAGTTAAGGATTTGAGATTTAAAGTTAGACATGTTGGCTAAAAATTTTGTCAGAGGGACAAAATATGGACTTTTAGTCAATAACATTGGGATAAATTATGTCTCCTATTATTAGGTGAAGTTACCTTTATTTAAAGTAAAAATAATGCGGGAAATAAAGCTATGTACAATGATTTACAACAAAAATGTTTTCTATGGGGTTGTAATCTTAATGAAAAAGAACCGAAAGATAACATAAATGAGAAATGAAGAGGAATAATGGAAATGAGGAAAAGAAGGGAGAATGGGAAAATTATAGCTAGTTAAATATAAAAACCTGTTATAATAATCCTAGGGAATAAAAAAGATAACTCTATGTGGCTAAACATATAAACTCATTAGAGTAATCTAGGAATTGAAATTTTAACATAAAAGACCTTTATCATGAAAATGAAACGAGAAATATATATTTTGAACATATGAATATGATACATACACCAAGATTATGTAATTCATTACAAACAAAGATATAAAACAACCTCATATTTATCAATAAAAATAGATATTAATTTTATTTTCAATCTCACAAAGGTTTCATGAAGGCAAAAGTTCCTAATGTAGAGTCAATATAACTTCTACACTAAAATATTTACATCTATTGAGTATTTAACAATACTATTTTAGAAAATAGAAAGAGGAAGAATCAAAATAGAATGACATACTCATACATATAACTCATCTAGAAAAATTCATGACTCAAAATCCTGTAAATAATTTTTATGTTGATCCTTTATGAGGTTGTACATATAGACTCCCTTCTTCCATCTTGCCAAAATTTCTTTCTTCTATCAAAAAGTCATTAAAAATTATCCAATAACTTATTTTAATAACCTATCAAGGTAGTTATAAAAGTTAGTTAGGGTTATAAAAGAAAATAATACCTAAAAATTGACTTTATGAAAAATATAAAGGGTTTATTTATTAAATCATCACTTTTTAAGATAGATATGGGGTTTTGGGTGGCCTCCAACCATATAAAGTTTTTACAAAAAAACTAGCCAAAGTATGAAAAGGACATGGTTGAAACCAAAGACCAGTAAAACCAATTGAGTGGAAAGCCAAACAAACATAAAAAAATGCTACCAAAACAAAAAACCCTAGCATAACCCTAAGGCTAACCAAAAAAATGGATAACAAAAAACTAGATGACAGAGAAACCATATGCTCACTCAAGGTGGAGCCATGTCATCTAGGTCTTTGACAATTTTGTTTTTCCTTGACTTTGAATTTAGTATCAGAGGTCTCATTAATTACCAAGCCCTTGTGTTTCTGAGAAGTAATTTTGTACCCACCCACATAAGTTACTGTGTTGTTAGTATCAACTCTACCCTACATCGCCTTTGAATCGACCCTTCTTGGTGAATTTTTGAGCTAGCGAGGAGCTACAACCTTACATGAGCCACCATTTTAACTACCTATACCCTTGCTCTGTTAAGTCGATTCTCCTTCCAATGAGTGATTTCTACAATTGGGATTTTGATTTATGCCATGGGTTGTAGGGATAAAAAGTGCCCTTATAAAGATTCTGAAGAATAGACCTTTTGTTAGATTTATTTAACAAAGCTAACCAAGAGTAAGAAGTGGGTTTTTACTGTATAAAAAGCTGACACTAAGACCAAACTAGTTTTATCTGATCTAGTGAATGACAATTTGGGGAGAGGACCCAAATCACTTTTGGCAATGTCCTCTAAGAGACCAACATGATGATTTAGTTTGATGAAAAAGACACCAAATTTAAAACCATTTCAACATCAAAAAATAGTACCATAAGGTTCAAAGTGAACATAGAAGCCACCTCTGAGTTGACATGACTGTGAATGCCCTATTCCATGTAATCATTTCCCAACACTAATGAAATTACCTCAAATAACTCCTCCATTAGCATATAGAATATTTTTTATTCTTTCCTAGTATATCCCCCCTTAAATGCCATCTCTTAGATGGAGCTACTAGCATAGACAACATGATGGCTAGTGTAATAAAAATCCCACAGTCCATGATAACACCCAAAAATACTAAGAAAAAACAAACCATAACCCAAGTGGAGATCCAAGTGGAAAGTTAGAATAATACAAAAACACCATTTGGCTTAAGGATATCAAGCCAAATCCAAGCCATTAAATGTGATCAAGAGTCATCATGGAACCATCACGAGACATGCATGCTATGGGATTATAATCATGCAAGCCAATGAATTAGCATACTTTGAATTTATGAGAAGATCATCACCATGGAAATAATCATTATGGATGATTAAGGCAAAATATTTAACATAAAATTTAACCCATCCACTAAAACTGTAGATAAAAATAACAACCACTCAAATAGATAAAAGAATTGTGGATAAGCCAAACATTCCCCTTTTTTGTAATTATTTTTTAATTTTTTAAAAACTAATACAAAAAGAATAAAAATATAAGTTAACAACCCAAGTCAATGGAGGTAAGGTATAAAAAATCCTCCCAAGTTTTACATGGATTTTCCACTCTACTCATTTTCATTTGGTCGATGCCACAATTGGATAGAAAGTTGGCAATAACATTTGCTTCACGATAGAAATGTTTAGATTATAGAGAGGCAAAAATAAATAGTCTATCCCAAGCACCAAATAAGATGTTTTTTAGCTTTCAAGAATTGACAACCTTTTTCTAAAAAGTAGAAATAATAATCTGGGAGTGCCCTTCAATGATGAGTTTATCGATATTACATTGGATTGCAAGTTCAATCCCTTTAACTAGGGCTTATATTTTTACTTCATTGTTGGTTCCATCTATAAGTTTCCTAGACATTTCCCAGATCAAGGATCCACTATAATTATGAATAATCCAACTAGCCCCTAATGCACTCATATTTACTTTAGAGGCACCATCAAAATTCAAATTGAACCACTATGATGGTGGAGGGGTCCAAAATATCTTATCCTTTATTAATTTTTTTCTAAAAACTATAATTTACCCATTAACAAGGGGAAGAGAGATAAGTCTATATTTCACACTCATTCTCATATCCTAGCTTGAGAGAAGACCATTTCTCCTTTTGACCTGAGATGAAATGACTTCTAAAATTGACACTATAATCATACTTCCCATGACCCTACTCCTCCCTATGATTACACATCAGCTCATGTGTAGACCACTAACCCTAGTTATCCCACTTAGAGTCATAGGCCATTCACTTGGACCTCTCCCACATGATATTCTCACCCCTTACACATCCCTAGTCCATCTTTGTCCTTTCTCATGCTAGACAGGCCCTCTAGGGACCCCCAAGGCCCTTCTAAAGACTTAATAACCACCCTAGGCCTTTGTTTGACTTATGATGTGGCTTAGGAAGGAAACCCATAGCTGAGGCCAAATGTTTCCTTCACAAAATTCATGGCCTAGGCTACAACCTAGGCATAACACATGAAAAAGGCCCCTGTTTGGTCCCAAACAACTAGAAACATATAGTTTTTTGTGGTTTGGTGGATTAGGGTTGAGTTATATTGGTATTTACTAATTCATTTGAGACTATCCATTCACTCTCTCTTAAATTTTGTTAAATATATACTATGATCTTCTCGATTGATCATTCACACTCAAAGCTTGGCTGCCACCTTGAATCTCTCTGGGTTCTTGCTTGACACAATAACTTTCTTTGTGAAAAGGGATTACTACTTTATTGAAGCTTCCATTGGTGATTCTCTTTGCTGATGATAGTATTCCTAAAGCTTGTGGCTTACTCCTTACTCCCACAATACTCCATTACACCTATCTTTTATACTTCTTACATTGGCTCTAACAGATTGGTGGCTTCTCCTTCATCTCTTCCATAACTTTTGGCTCTTGGTTTGGACTCAACCTACACACAACTTGATCTTTTCCCTCTCTTGCCTCTTAGCTTGGATAATCTATTGGTAGAAAGTCTAAACATCTCTATTGAGCTTGATATGAGGGCACTTTGATTTGTAAAGTGAAACTCTTTGTTTATTTGTAGTAGTCTATACTAGGGTTTGATTTGTTTTAGCAAATTAGCTATTTTGTGCATTATTTAGAATAGTTTTTGAAGTTTATGCATTTGTATTTAGTTGAAAGATATCTTCATTGATTGAAATATTTATCATTACATGTTATGCTTGCATTAGAAACATTTTTCATTACATGGTAGGATTCTATATGCTCAAAATGAACTAGAAAACTTGCTCAAACATTCTTTCTCTTACTAAAACTAGAAATATTACATTGTTAGAAAATAATAGTGTCACTTTGAAAAGATAGATCAAATCTAAAATAATCATACTCTTGAACCATTTCTCGAAAACATATTTGTTTCTCAAAACATATTTAATTTGGCCTCAAAGTGCCTTAGTTTCTAGATTTACATTCCATTTGTTATCTATTTTCATTCGAAATTGTTGTTTTCTCTTGGTTTATGCAATACATAATATAGTCTTAGCTACTTGCTTTATTGTGGTTGGATCCATTAGAAGAGCTTACATACTTTATGTGCTTATTCATACTAGCCCCAACCTGGTTTACAAGTCTATTTATAACTTGGTGTAAGTCAACAAATCAGATAGCCACTATAGACCTCCTATAGCCCATATAACCCCTGATCCTTCTAGCCTCTTAGTGGTTTGCTTTATGCCAAACACTGGTGGTTTCATTCATATTCTTAGAGCTACACATAATATGGTAATTATTTTGGTAGTCAACCAAAGTATGACTGATATAATATACTACATGTTCCCTATTATCATCATCACATTGTACAAATAAAACCCTATGACATGATATATAACATACATGTGTAATAATAAGGGCCTATTAGGAATAGGCAACATAAAAATAGGTGCTTGAAATTAATATTCTTTGATAGCATCAATTTTTTTTTGACAATTTTCATCCCATTTAAATTTTGTGCCATTTTTTAATAAGCATTTTAAAGGTTGTGTTTTATCTCAAAGTCTAGCCATGAAATGTCTAATTTCTTGAATTTTTCCTTGTAAAGATCATCAATGCTTTAACCCCTTTGGTGGAGGCATGTATAAATAGATTTTACCTTTTTTAAGATTCACTTCAATGCCTCATTGAGATATGATGTATCCTAATAAATTTATAAAAGTGAGACTAAAGACACACTTATATGGATTTAAACGTATATAATATTTGTGTAAATGTTCAAAAAAATCATAAATTGATGGCACAATTTTTTCATTGTTTAGATTTAGCCAATAAATCATCTACAAACTGATGAGATATGGGTGATTTGGTAAAGTGGCTTGGTTATTTCAAGCCCCACCCTTTTTCAAATCTCACTAAGGTATCTAAGGTCAGATGTGGCTATTTTTGGTATTCTTGAGTCAGTTGTGGATGTTATTGGTATTCTTGAGCTAGTTGTGGCTATCCATTGGTATTTTTGGGCTAGTTATGGCTATTGGTATATCTGGTACATGTGGTAGATGATCACTTGGGGAGCTGGGGAACTGATTGTGTGCCAAACTATTTCATACTCTGGTAAAAAATGAATACCAATAAAAAAGCATCTACATATTCTTACAGTACCTTGTACATATAATCATGTAAAATATACATCATAACACATTGATAATTATCTCCAACATTATTTAATCCAAAATGAATGATTGTATGGAAAAATGTTCCCCAAGATGTAATAAATGAAGTTTTTTTCTTAATCCTCAAGGTTAATTTTGATTTGATTATATCTTAAAAATTCATTTATGAATGATACATATCTAGTTGTAGAATCTATAATCATCTCAATATTTGGCAAAGGAAAGTCATCTTTTGGACAAGCTTTAATTAAATCTTGATAATTTATACATCTGATGTTTCCATGAGGTTTTGCATAGGGATTATGTTGGATACCCATGATGAATAGTCAATAGCTCAAATAAATCATGCTTTGAGTAATATTTCAATATATTTCTTAACTAAAAATGCCACTTTGGGATGCATCTTTTATTTTTTATTTAACATGTTATTATGGTATAAGGGAAGAAGATCCCAATATGTATATACACATAATATTTTTAGACTTAATCAATTATTGATGCTCTCTATTCTATAAGAACCCATCGAGTCTCAATCTCTTTGAGTGCATACCTTAAGGGGTGCACTAGGAAAGGGGTGGGCAGACCATTGTTACTTCACAAGATTATTGTTCCTTATTACCTATTTCTATCTACACACTTATCTCTTAAAAACATTCCCTTAAGATTTCCTCCTATTTTTCACCCTCTTCTAGTCATTTACCACTTTAATTTAGCCCTTCCCTAACCTAGAACCCTTTTTGATGGTTTACATTACATAATGAACACCATTGACCTTTTAATCTAATTGATAAAACTCATTAGGGTCTAGGTTGGCCCCTAGACAACCTAGTTTGTGACCTAATTTATTTTTATCAATAATGATATTAGGTCAACTAGGTCAACCTTGTCAGCTTAAACTTTTGGAAAAGATTAAGGTTAGTTATGCCTATATAAACACATCCATTTTGCCATTTTTAAGAGAAGAGAATAAGAAGTAAGATATATTGTGCATTTGTTTATACACCGTTCTACTTGAGGAGAAAGCTTAAGGTTTCATACTTTCTTTGGAAATATGGATTTTATCTTGTGAAGAAGACTTTTATATGTATTGATAGGTTATATAGCCTAGAGCTGATTTATCCTTATCATCCTTACATACCACAACAAACTCTTGTGAAGCACCTTATCCAAGGGAGAGATTGAGTCTCATCAAGTTCATCTTCAAAGGTAAGTATTTCTAACTTTGTTCTTTTATTACAAGAGTAGATAGATATGCATTTTTACTTCTCTTCCATGTATTAAGATTCTGTATACATTGACATGAGTATATGTATTCTATGCATGTTCAATTTTAATGCTTATTACCCCCACTTTGTGCCACAAGATTTTGTGAGCACTAGATTATATTTTGCTTTACTTGTTATTAATTTAGTGAATATGAAAACATAGGATCTAGTTAGAGTTATTGCATAGTTTTGCTTGATTAGAGGCTTTGAAACCCTCCTTAGTGATATTAATATGGTAAGGGATCCCTTGGATAGGTCTGGTGGATCCATATTGGTCATGACCTTGAATATCTAATGTATCCATAATCAAAAGTGTAAGCAGGATTTATCTTCTCTGAACTAGGATTGATTTATAGATCTACTGTATTTCCCATTGCATATATTTTGGTGAACCCGATGTGAATCTAACCTTACAAGTTTTCTTTCATGCTATTATTTATATCATCTTATTATATTTTTATATATTTATAATACTGTATCAAACTAGTTGGTATAGTTCTAACTTTATGTATATAGGTTTAACGCATAGTCACATCAAAATGACTATGTTCTATTTGTGCAGGTCTTCATCAAATATAGGTTACTGGATTGAATAGGTCGACACCATACTAATTTTTAGTTCTAGATAAACATACAATGTCAAATAGGTTGAATTTATCAGATTATTCTCTTTGCTAGCATACAAGTCAATAAACTAGGTCGAACAGGATAGATTTGTCATCTTATTCTTCTTTAACACAGGGTTTTACAAAACTAGGTCAAACTAGTCAACTTGGTTTATAGAGTTTGAAAGTAACATTTAAGACACTTCACCATAAAATTTTTAATCTTAACCATCTTCAATCTCATCGAGGTTCTTTTCTTCCCTTTCTTTGTCATTTCATCACTTTCTTAAATTTTATTTTTCACAAGTTAACAACCTTTAAAACTGCAACCCTACAGCCAACTAGGTCAATGTGGGTGACTTAGTTCTATAGTTTATCTTTTGTCTGAGAGACATAGTCAACCCATTTGACTCTATTCTTAAAGACTTTGATTCTTCATAATATTAGTTACCTAGTCGACTCTATTCAGTACTTTTTGCCCACAATGTTGCCTAAACTGATTATATACTATTCTTCATCAAAGAATTAACAACTATTTGCTAGTAATTAATTCACACTTCTTTTTTAGTTGTTTGCATGCTTAGAGTAACTCATATAGTCTAAATAGGTGGTGTTTAAAACTACCATTTAGTTATACTATTTTAATCTTTTGGCACACAAAAAAATCACATAACATTTAAAATGTATTTAAACACTTGTCTTCCCAAGGCCTACCTACTTGGATTTCATCACTAAGGAGGAAGCCGAGTTGATTTTATGAACAAGTATAAATACATGGTTAATGGTATATATTAGAAAAGCACCTGACACCCTTATTGCTATGAGATTGTGAAGTGAGGGGGTAGGCCCCAATACCAATTCAATACCATTTCCAACATAGATTCCTTTCAACCTAAACATCTTGAAAACATCCACAGATTACTTTCTAGTTCCCTATTTTCAGCCAAATCTCTTATCACACTTAAAACAATACTTTATAGTATTATAATAACTCTTAGGATGACCACTTAGTTAACATTTAGTTTTTATTTGATTATTTTCTCTTTGATCATTGGGTGTTGTATTAAAAAACTTGCATTGGCCAACATTGGTGCAAGGTTTTGTGCTATGTGCCACAATTGGCTCACTCACATTGATCTAATTGTTTGTGTGTTTGATTTCATTCTTGATTCACTTATATTAAAAAAAATCCTATTTTTTCACACTATCATTCTTATTGATATAGTCTCTTACAGACTATATTTTCCCCTATCAGTAGTACATAATCAATTTGTATGACTATGTATTCTTCTCATCCTACTTTATCTCATAGTCTTCAATTTAGAGTCGATTTGTATAACTCTATATCCTTTTATTTTAGTTAGGTTATAGAATATAGTCAACCTACATGACTCTATATCCTTATCAAATTTATTTATCCCCTATCTATAATATAGATTCGACCTATATGACTCTATACTCTTCTCTATCTATTGGATTACAAAACATAATCGACCTATTTAACTCTATATTATTTTTTCCTTGTTGTCTTTGCATCATCTTAGTCTTCCTTAATATTTATTTCTTGTCATGAACTTCATTTTTGAAGATAACACTGAGTTGAACCTAACATATATGATGAAATTTACCGACCTTGATAAATTTTACCATAAACAACTTATGGATCCTATTGCAGATAAAATTAATGTACATGTAGCCACTCACACTACAAACTATGGGACCCCTCCTCATTCTTCTTCAATTCTAAAATCTCTCTTCTCCTTAGAAGATCAACTTGAATTAGAATATACTAAAAAAATGCTCTTCTACATTAATGATTTTCCTCAACTTCAAGGAAAAGACCTTTCTTCTATTTATCATCTTATGATAAGTGGTCAAATTGAGGAGCCCCATTCACCTTCCCCCATATTATCACATATATTTGGGGCCAATAGATTATTTGCTTTTCAACCTCTTCCTTATTTTTTGAACCCTTCTCATACTATGACATCTTCTTTTTTGATTTCCTCCACCTCCATGCCAAGTATCTCTACTAACATGGTAGGTTATACATCTAGTGTGCCTCTTATAAGACCCACTTTTCTCAATTCTTCCACTAGTGCATCATTTTCTACCCAAGGTAATCATGCCTCTAGATCTGCTTTTTCTCATCCATCCACTAGTACATCTTTTTACACCCAAGAAAATCATGCTACTAGTGCCTCATTTACTAACAATTCCTCTCAAGCTACTAATAACATGTATGATACCACTCATAGTGGTACCAAAGCTACTAATGCTAATGTCAATGCTTCACATACTAAAAATAACAACACTCAAATCCATTAAATTTTGTTACAAACTCTTAACAAAATGAATGTTTGCCAAGCTAATAATGTCAACCAAATAATGCAAATGCAAAATCATTTTATCCATCTCCAAAATCACGCTCAATAGGTTCCTTGGGGAACACATAACCAAAAATACCCCCCACATCCCCTTAGAAATTCCTATTGTAGTATTATCCCTCAATCTCCTCTTGTTAACAAAATAATCAAACACATTCAAAATGAACCTCTTACACCTCAAATTGATAATATAGATATAGGAGGTATCACCCCTACCATTAGTTACAATGGGTCAACTGATCCCACCCTATAATTAAAAACATTTAGAAACATATATATATATATATATATATATATATATATATATATATATATATATATATATTAGGTCAAGTTAAACACTTTTGCTACTACCAAGCTATAACCATATCAAATCTCATTCCATCACTAGTTTGGCAGACTTAATTAATGCTCTGGTACAAGAGTTTGAAATTAGTGACCTCCTTGAAAATACCTTGGCTCATTTTATTAATTATAAGCAACTCGAGATAGAAACTGCATAAGATTTCATCAAACAGTGGAAGACCTTGTCTAAAAAGTGTGAACACAATATGACAGATGATAACCTATTTTATCTACTCACCAATGCTCTTTATCCTAAGTTGAAATATCAGGTCTGGACTCTCTCCATAAACTTTGGAAGAAGCCATTGACCAAGCCAAGTGCCAATATTTCATCATGCATCAATTTGATCCATCCTAACCTTCTATGGGCACTCATATACTAATCAAAAATAAAAATCATCATGATAGTAATGATGGTGTCATTGATTCTTATGATACCATTCATAATATTCAAGCTATTATTCCAAACCAAGCTCTGAAACAAGCTTTCCCTCCCAACCACATCCTCAATCCTCATTTCTATTCAATAAGTACACTCAATGTTCATAAACCTTTATCCTTAGTAGAGTTAATAAAGTTTCCACCAAGGAATCTTCCATGAGAGCTTGATCCCACTCATCCCATGAAATCCTTGTATGATCCAAATAAATTCTATTGGTTTTATGTTAGTTGGGGTCATTCTCATGAGACTTATAGGCAATTTCATAACTTAGCTATGGATTTCTTCCTTGCTCCCAATTTTGATCATGATTATATCATTTGTAAACATCAACAAGCCTATGATATTTCATTTAAATTCCATGAAACACAAACTAAAACTCAAGCTTTAAACTAGGCTAATGCTCATTTGGCAATCTAGAAAGACCCTCTTCCAAATCATGAAGATAATAATGATAAGCCTACTCCTATTAATAACATTGACAGTCTTATAAACCCAACTCCTAAATAGAGTGTGATCAAGATGAATAATATGTGAAGGGTATTTGCCTTCATTTATTCTCATCCCATCCACACTTATCAATCATCTCACACTTTTAATGTTATCTAAGATTCTTTCCCAACTCACTTAATAGAGTTGGGGAAAGAAGACACTAGAAACTTTTAATATATCATTTGATGAACCAATTCCCACACCTCCATTAGATAACACTTATCATACCATTTATATAAGTCATCCAACCTATTTACCCATCATGAATGATACTCAGCCTTCTACTACCAATTCTTCAAATTTATCTCAAACCAAACCTGCGTCAACTACCCCATCCTCTCATGATAATTAAGAAACTTGTCCTCCAATTAAACCTCACACATCCTACTAACAGAAAATTACATACACTTTGGCTCCTCCTTCTAAGGACCTCCTTCAACACTATGAAACTCTTTCCAATAGTTCCTCTATGGGTTATGATGAATGGGATACTATCATGGAACTTACTAATCTCCCATCTCAAATCCCATTTCTCAAACTTATGTAGAATTCTCTGCATCATCATAATCATCTTATGTAGCTCCTATTCTAAATGAACATCCCTCATCCTCCCTTATTAAGATATGAATCCAACTTATATGGATCAGAAGATAGCTTTGTACAATAGTGTGAAGAGATGTCTATACACATTGATGAAATAATGGACACTTCTCTCTCCCTCAAATTCTCCATTGCTTCTGTAATTTTGATGAGATTTTTCTTCATGCCGATGATCCTCCCATTTTTATTAGTGTCCAAATTGGTGATATCCAAGTCAAGCATACCTTGATTGATGAGGGTTTAGGTACTTGTGTTTCCTCTCTCAATTTTATTAAAACCCTTGTATATTCTAAATGTAATCTCAAGTCCACATGCAACACATATCAAGGCTATGATCGAAGTCAAATTCCTCCCTTAGGTTATGTGTGGATCCCTATCATCATTCTACCTATCACTGTTCAAGTGAAGCTTATGATATTCAAATTTATTCTATATTATAACATCTTGTTTGGCAAGTCATAGATTCATTACATGAGAGAAGTTGTTTCTTTTGCCTGCTAATGTGTCAAATTCCATTATAATGGTGTAATATATAGTATTAAAGGTGACACTAACCCTTGGAATTTTGAACAATTAAACTATCATGGTGTATTCAAAATTTAAAACCTCAAACCCTTTTCAAGTGTTCCATTTTATGAATCTTAATGATTTAACTTTATTTTCAACTCTACACGAGGTCACCATGGTCACCCTAAACTCATTAGGAATATACCACTTAACTTCTTAGATTTAGATGACAATGAGCCTGACGAGATCAATCTCAAGATAAAAACTTGTAGTCTCTTGCCTCATCTCATTTCTCAACTTCCACCAATCCTAAATCCATTTTCCCATCAATCACCTAGTTATGATATCCCCATTTTCTTGGCTAAGACTCAACACTCCATTCATCACACTACATCCGATAATAAAGGTCATCCCTTCTTATGCCATTGATATTCATAGATCTAATTATGATGATGGTTATACCTTAGATGAACCATTTTTATGAGGTCTTATTTAGGCTAGAGATGCTAAAACACTTTGTTATCATTCTTATTTGCTTCAATATTTTTGTATATCTTATCTCATTCCATCATATATAATTCCTAATTTTAGCATTTTTCCTCTTGTTTGTAGGGTAGTGATGGTGCACACACCTCCAATTTATTAAGAACCTCATAGGAACATGCTTATGGATCATGATATGACTAGTCCATATCACTTTGATAGATACCATGATCCCTATAATTGACTTACCCCTGAGATTCTTGCGACTGTCCTTCAAACTTCTGTGATCCTGCCCCTCCCTCAACTGAGCCTAGTTTAGATCCTATTCCCACTCCCTCTCTAGTTGAGTCTCTTCCTATTTTTAATCCTATTCTTCCTTTAGTCAAGCCTCATCTAGTCTCTCTAGTATCCCCACCTTACCTTGGTGATGGTTTGCTTCCTTTATCACAACTTACTCCTTTTCCCACCAAATGGGCTGATAAACCATATTGTGATATTCATAGAGTTGTTGGTCATTAGACTAGAGATTGATCACTATACTAGCCTTCCCTAGATTTCATTTCCACTCTTTCTATTAGTACACCCATAAAGTATACTAACAAAGGTATATGTTTCTTCCATGACACAGATAATCATTTTTTCATGCATTGTCATAAGTTGTGACAATATATAGACACCTTGCATCCCACTCTTCCTCAGCCCACAAACAAGGCTATACCTGCCCCAAAAGTATTACCTAAATATACCCCAAAATATGGAGAGGTATATTATATATGGCACCAATGGGGTACTCATCATAGAGATCATTACTGCATCCTTCAACAACATCTCAAAGATCACCTCATGACCATTCTTGCACCTACTATCCTTTATCCCATAGGTCACCCTCATAAAAAGGTTCCCCCTTCTTCCCCCATGGATCCTCCACCTATGATACCTTTTCCATCTAAAATTTCTCCACCTGTCATTCCCTCACATGTGGATTCTCCTCCACTTGTGGCCCATTTTCCATCAGTGATCCCTTCATCTTCCATATAGTCCACTCCTATTCCTTCTCCTAAACATCCCCTACATGATAGTCCTTATGAGAATGATAATTTAGGCATGCCTACATTTTATGTTGAGTAGATTCAATGCAAATTCTTTTCTCAACTTTTCCATAAGATTGATGAGACCCTCACTGCAGTTAGAATTCAACTTCATAGAGACTTATCAGATGTTATGGATAATGTGTGTGGATAAATCTACCAATATTTATCAACATAACATGTTATTTCATTTTCTTTTGATTGGATGTGTTCTTTAAATTTACATTTATATATCTTATATCATTTGACATTATGTCAAATTCTTATTTATCTTACATGATTACTCATGTTTTGCACTACTTGTTACTTATGGTGTCATTTATCTTCTTTATGTTCTCTTATGGATTATTTTTCATTATTATATAATATTTTGTATGAGTTCCTTTTCTATGGATATCTTGTTCCTTATCATGATTATTTTCTACCTTATTTCTATAAACATGGATAATAATTATTGTGACTTGATTATACAAACCTTGCTCCCTTTAGTCATTTCTTCTTTACCATGTGATCGGTTAGAAAATAAGTCATCTCATTATAATCTCCTTTTTCCAGTCCATATTGGATCTTCCTTTATTCCCCTTGTTTCCATTCATAAACTAAGCATACACATGGTTGAAACTTGAGATAACAAGCTGGTTCATAGGTAAACCTAAGTGTTTTAGTTAGTCATGTCTTTGGATACTTAGCTTCCTTTAGCCAAAACCTAAAGCTCATTCATATGGATAAATTTATATCTCATGATTGGTCATCCCAAGTCCATATGGAGGAGTTTAACAACCATAAAAATTCAAAAGCCAAATCAGTTTAATAAAAGGCAATGATACAAAAGGCAACATATTTTTTTTCCCAAAAGTCAAATCACACTAAAAGATGTAATTCTAAGCACATATCCTTTTTATAATAAAAGTTTAAACTCCATAGTTAGACTCATGATAAATTTGAGGTCCATTAGGGTATAGTAGGCTAGTAGATTGGAAAAGGAGAATGATAAATCTTTTAATGCTACCTACTTTCTTATACAAGTACCCAATCTTCACAGTAGACCAAAGGCTTTCTAAGACATCTTGAGGAATTGGGAGCATGTTGTGGGAAGGTAGGTCCATTTTAATTTTCTTATTCAAAACAACCAACATGATTTGATCTTAATACCTTACTTATTTGCATACATAGCTTTATGTTTATAGTGAACATGTATCCTTTGTATATTGATGGTCACTAGTCACTTAGTGTCTTTCTATGTCTTTAGTGTGCCTCCTATTTCCTAAGGTCTTCTCATAATATGCCTACATTATGATTCCCTTATTTAATTCCTTATAATCCTAATATTTTCCATTGAGAAATATTGTTTTGTTCACTGATTACTCCCCCTAGGGATCTCAATTATGAGTTATAGTGTAAGACCTTGGATAAGACAAGGCCTTCCTCACAAATTAATCATAGTACCCTTCCAAATATCTCATTTAACACATTTTACCCCATTTTTTTGACCTCACAGGTATTCCATTTGTGATTTGTAATGTAAGACTATGGATAGACCTAACCTTCCTCACAAAATTTTCCAATACCCAAATCATAATGAAATTACATGTGTCAACTTTGAGATAAGTAGTGATTGCTCATGAGTTACACATCATTGACATGCTTCCCATCTTGATACAGTATATTATATGCTTACTTCATTGATATTTCAATTTTATCTTCTTATTTTATGATTTCATGTAAGAATACAACCATTTCTCTTAAGTTTTTTATGCTTCCCAGTTTGAATTAGTGTGATCAATTTAAGTTCATTTTACCAATTTTGTTTCTCTTTTATACTTCCCAACATGATTTAGTATGATTAATTGACTTAATTATTATTTTTTAATGCCATCTATCTTTCATGTGTTTTCTATTTTATTACATTATTTTCATACTTCTCAACATGATATAGTGTGATTTTACTTGTTTTAATTCAGTGTCAATATTTTTCATCATTTAAAAACATTTTGTCCTCTTGTTTATCACTTTTTTATTTATTATAGTTAGTCATCTTTTATCATTACACATTTGACATTGTGATATAGTGTGTAGTATTTTTTTTGATGAATTATACTTTTCCACATCTTTTTTACCAACTCCTTTTTAACCATGCATTGCGTATTACATACTGATAGAAAAGAAAACACTCCACATATATTTCTCATAGTATATACAACAAAAGCAAAATACATGTGTTAGAAAGAAATATATCCATGCATTAACAACCACAACCAAAATAAAACTCATGAGACCAAATCCAATTGTAAAAAAATATCTCTATATATCATGTGTTTTATACAATACAATGGTACAAAATACAAAAATACATCACTCCAGCTTTATGGCTAGGCTCCATCATGCCTATCTCTTGGCCTAGCCATGTTGCCCATAGATAGCTCAGACTGTTCCCTCTGTATGGTGTACTATAATGAGGTAATTGAAGATCTCAATGTTGCTAGTTGTCCCTATAGGTTGGCCACCTGGGCTTGTACCTATCTAATATGGATCATGGTAGCCATGTATGTGACTCTCTCCTAAGTTAGGGCTTTCCAAGCCTATGCCTCTCTTGTTCCCACCCATACTAGTGGATGTAATCCATACTTGCATGTCTATAGCTACGTCATGGCATCCCTTATTAGTTGAAACCAACCTAGATGAGCTGGGGTAGATGGTACCCTAGGATCATCCAATGTGGTGGGGTTGTATTGTGCCAACACCTCAACCAAAATGTCATGGTATGATACCATGAATAAGAATCCTCATCTAATCTCCTCTATCATAAAATATGTAAAACCAAAATTAGATAGATATCATATCATATATACATCTTAAAATTTATCTATTTACCTACAATCACATATAACCAATATTAAATGTCAAAAATTATAATTACAACATTTCTTACTAGTCTAGTGTCACCAATCACCATCTCACCATCTGCTTCTCCTCTGAGTATGATATTTACGTATACCCATCCTTCAAGCACCTCATCCTTCACCCACCTCCCTATCAAAGCAAATCTAGGAGTCACCACTTGTGTACACCATAAGCCTCTCCTCAGATGTGCCTTTATCAACCAAATCTATCTTGGGTTAATTGTCAGATTATCCTCTGTGACCACCTTCAGCTATGCTCAATCTCACTAATGGTATCTTTGTCAGTGGTGTGTATAAGGTGGTCATTGATCCTCCTACTATATTGCTTACTATGGTATCTTATACACCATGCATCCACATCTATGCCCCTCTCTTCCTTTAGATGATAGATGTCATGCATGACCAGTCCATGGTCTCACATATCATAACCTAATCATTGGTCTCTCAACTAGCATTCCTCCTCCTCCTCTCCCCTTGACTCTCTATCATGTCATGCCAAAAAATTAGGCATTACTAGAGGATCTTCTGGGTATGAGAGTACAAACTACTTTGGCAAGCGTACTACTAGCTATGGCTCTACCCACTAGGTATAGTGTCTCATGATTCAAACTCAAGCTAGCCCTGGTCCCATGATCACCCAAATGAACTAGATAGTAGTAATATGTGTGTATGGATGCCACACAATGTCCCCTCATGTGATCATCTAAAGTATTGGCATGTGGGACATGACCCATGCTATATAGTCTTATCTCCATTTTGTCACATGTGGTAACCTATCATTGACCACATGGGGAACCCAACTGATGGATACATTGAGAACCTCTCAATATCCATACACTAAGTAAAACCACTAGTACCATGGTCTTGTTCCCTCTAAACATCCCATACATATCATGTATGAGTTGGACCTAGAAGAAAGACCCAAAATCATGGATCCCCCTTGATCAAAATGGATTGGCACAAGGCTAATGCATACAACAATGCCTTGTCATCCAACTTATGACATAACACTCATGTTATCACAAGTCTGATCATAAACTTCCATATGTCTAGAATATGTGTAATATACACATCAAATAAACTAACCCTTAGCCCTAGGTATATCCTATCTAAGCATGTCTCCCACTTGGTTAGTGCTTATCTCTCCTCCAAATCATCTAGTGTCCCTGTGATCATTGGTGTCCCTCCTAAAGGTAGTCCAAGTAATACATGAACATCCTCCAATGTGATACCCACCTCTATGATATCCCCATCCACCACCCAATGAAATGTGTTATTCAACTATTCCCATGATCCAAGGAACATGACAATGAGATCAACACTCAGTGGGATGCACCTCATCTCCATGATACCTCTCACACCCAATGCAACTAGTCTCACTTTGTCCACATCTGTCAAATGCTCTAAAATTTTTGATAACCATGATATATTGATCAATCATTAATATCTTCAACATCTCTAAAAATATCAATCAATAAAAGACGTATTAGATACCCATGTCATTTATAATCAAAGTACATTCTTACAAATTTCACACAATTCAATAGGTTTGATTTAGTTTATTAATTTTTTATTGAATTAACCTATTAAATACTAATTCATCCCTATACTTTATTAGGGATACTAAATCAGCCCTGTCAAAATTTCTATTAGATCGATGTCTTCAGTAGTAAGTCATCCACCCTTTATTTTTTAGTACTAAGTTGGCCTCCTTTCTACACTATAATACTATATTATCCACTTTAGAAACAACTACATCGACCTATTGCTACATAGTTGGCCCCTTCCTTAAATAACTAAATTAGCCTACTTCTACACAATCATCCAGTTGGTTTTCTTTCATTTTACATACTAAGTTGACTTGGTTGACTCTGTTCATCTACAATGATGACTTTTTGACTAATTACCATAAATGTCTTGAGTATTTATTGATTTGACACTTTTCTATCCAATACCCCATTTGACCCCTAGTGTCCCTAAAAATTTCTTAGGGTTCATTCTGATGAATAGATTTTGCCTACCATTTAATTTTCTATAATTCACTCAATTTCAAATAGAAATATTCAAAAATTTAAAATTCTTAGTTTCTTACCTATGCTACACTCACTATGGCCTATATGCATCCTCCCCATCTCAGCTATCATCTTCTCACCATCTTGGCTCTCTAATCTCTCACTAGGTCTATGAGAGCTCTATTTTCTCAAAATAATAAAAATACCAAATTAGTTATTTTTCACCCTATTTATATTTACTATTCAAAATTATTTACCCTTCAAATATTTGCTGTTATATTTTTTATTTTGATCATATCTTTGTCTCTAATAGCTCTTTTTTCAAGCTATAAAATGTTCTAGAATATTCATATCATCAAAAATATTTTCAATTATTATATGTTTATATTTCAAAAATTTCATTTTTTCACTCTTTTTTTGCTAATCTCTACAGGGTCACCTAATGTTCCCTATATTGAACACCTTCACATTTCTTGCATCTCCTTCTTTATCCACATCACTATGGTAAGTAAAGGTATGTATTTTTCAATTTTGTCCTTTCATTTATATTATTTACTCTATACTACACTTTATTTAGCTTAAGCATTATGTGTTACTATGTTCTTTTCTCAAAGCACCATCCCGTATTGCACCTATATGACACATGATGAGATTCGAGTGAGGCATATGTATACATAATATTTTCAAAATTTATCAATTATTGACACTTTATATCTTGAAATAACCCATCAAGTCTCAATCTCTCTAAGTGAATGCCTTAAAGAGTATACTGAGAAAGGGGTGGGTAGACCATTAGTGCTTTACATGATTATTTTTTCTTATTACCACTTAATATCTACACACCTGTCTCCTAAAAACATTCTCCTAAGATTTGCCTCCTATTTTTCACCCTCTTATAGTCACTTACTACCTTCATTTATCCCTTCCCTAACCTAAAACCCCTTTTGATGATTTATGTTACACAATCAGCCCCATCGACCTTGTACTCTAATTGATAAAACTTATTAGGGTCTAAGTCGGCCCCTGGCTGACTTAGTTCATGATTTAATTTATTTTTGTCAATAATGATACTAGGTTGACCTTGTTAGCCTAAATGTTTGAAAATGATTAGGGTTAGATCCACCTATATAAATACATCCATTTCACCATTTCTAAGATACGAGAAGAAGTAAGATATATTGTGGATCTACTTATCCACCATTCTACTTGAAGAGCAAGCTTAAGGTTTCATACTTTCTTTGGAGATATAGATCTTATCTTGTGGATAAGTCTTTTGGATACATTGATAGGTTGTATAGCCTAGATATGATTTATACTTGTCATCCTTACATACCACAACAACCTCTTGTGATCCACTTTGGCCAAGGGAGAGATTGAGTCTTGGAAGGTTCGTCTTCAAAGATAAGTATTCCTATATTTTTTATTCTTTTGTAAGCATAGATAGATATGCATTTATACTTTTCTTCCATACATTAGGATTCTATATACATTGATGTGAATATATATCTTCTATATATGTTCAATTTTAATGTTTATTATCCCCATTTTGTGCCACAAGCTTTGATGAACATTAGATTATATTTTGCTTTACTTATTTTTAATTCAGTGAATATAAAAACATATAACCTAGTTAGGGTTATTGCATAGTTTTGCTTGACTAGAGGCTTTAGAACCATCCCTAGTGATATTATTATGGTAATAAATCCCTTGTCTAGGTTTAGCAGATCCATCTTAGTCATGACCTTATATATCTAATGTATCCACAATCAGAAGTGTAAGTAGGATTTATCTTCTCTGAGTTATGATTGATTTATAGATTTGCTAAATTCCCATTGCATATAATATGCACCCAAATATTCTATGAGAGATTCATCATTATAAAAGTTATCCAATGTATGAAATTCTGGTGAATATGTATCATTTATCATGTCTAGGTATACCAACTATAATGTAAATATATGATGAGCCTCTAGTGCTAGTTCAAATTGTGTTTTTTTATAAATGCATATAAATACTAAATGGTGTGGATGATTTCCTCTTTGATTGGTATGAATCTTTAGAATAATCTAATCCTTTTCATCCTTTTGGTTGAGCTACTTGAATAGGGTCAATAATATCTTGTGCACGTGTTCCTAACCCTTGTCATATATATCCAAATTTTTATCAATATGTAAACCCAAATCCATACTAATTATATTTAGTTGATGATGCTATTGAATAATTAGATAAAATTAATGTTGGAAATGATTTGAATTATTGTGCATGTAGTTGCTTATGAGGAATATGGTGATCCTTAGGTTTCATCATCGCATAATACTTGATTGGTTCTTTGTCCAATGGGCATGTATAAATGTATCCTTGATAAATGAACTTTATAAATGTATGAAGAGTAGATGGTATGACATATGTTTCATGAATCCATAGTCAACCCAGTAGTATATTGTAATTTAGATCATTCAACATAACTTAACAATCTATATCTATTATTTAAGGACCCACTGTGATAGGCAATGTAAGTTGTCCTACTACTTTTTATGGGATATTTTCAAATCCTCTAATGTTCATATCAGAATGAATGAGATCATTAGCTTAAATACCTAATAATTTGAGGAAATATATATTGTAAATATTTAATCCTAATCTATTATCAACCAAAACTCTTTTGACTACCTTATTATGAATTTGTACTTGAATATATAATGGAAGGTGCACATAAACTATATGATTAGGAGGTAGATATTATTTAAAAAAATAAATACTCTCTTTTGTCCATTATAGTTTATTAACAATGGAATAAATATAAGGAGGTTTTGTGTCACTTGGTACCATGGTTTATTTCAATGTTACATAAAGGAGATCTTTATAGATAGGCATTGTCTGAAGTAAATCTAATAAATAAATATTAGCATGGGTATGTTTTAATTGATCCAAAATATAATACTCTTTGGCTATCTTTGATGAATGTGGTGGGGGTTGAGAAAGGTTTGGTAAAATGGAATGGATTATATATCCCCTTTGTGTAGTGACATCCATACACACATTTTACATGTCATAAAAAGACATAATAAGATATAGAGATCACTCATTAAGTGTTTGATCCTTATTAGATTTGATTCACTTTATTAATGAGTGTTATTTATGTTCCATATTAAGGGAAGAAAAATTGTGATGGAAACTAATAAATATTGAAACAAGAAATGCTCATCGAATGCATCTATAATTTTTGTTTCAAGTTGAAAAGTAAGTAAGAAAACTAAAATTTAAATCATACAAAAAGAAAATAATATGTGTATGAAAATTAGAAAATTATCATGAAAACTGAGGTCAAAATAAAGTGCTTGCAATGTCAGATATCAAATATGATGTAAAAATAAAATGCCTTTAGTGTTAGATATCAAATTTGATTTCAAAATAAAATATTTTTAGTGTCAGCAATTAAATATAAATTTGAAAGTAAGTTCTTTTGATGTCATATATTAGATCCAATATCAAAGGAAAGTTATTTTAAATTCAAATATTATATCCAAGGTCAAAGGAAAGTTATTTTAGCATCAAATATCAAGAATTTGTCTAAACCATAGGATAAAAGTTTAAAAGTAACGTTCAAATAAAAAGCAGGTTCACCAATATGTTTTATCAAAATTTTAAATTAATATAGTTTAATCCTAATTTGGATAAATTACACAAAATAATAACAAATGATGTAAGTCAACTTTCAAAAAGTGGAATGAAATAAAATTATAATACCATTTTCAAGTTCTATAGTGTTTTCATGATGACGTAACATTATTTGGACTACTAGTGTGTCGAGTGTGTCCTTGTGCTCAATGTATGAATGAGATGTCTTGAGATTGATTGTTAGTCCTGATTTCAGTTTCCTTGTGTGGTGACTTTGAACTAAGTTCATTAAGACTCATGTAGGACTGCCTTGGGCTATATGTGTTTAATGCTAACAATAATTTGTGTTATTGCTTAATGTGATGTTATGATTTACTAGGGGTTTATGTGTCAATGAGTTAATTTTGTCAGGTTATCCATTGCATTAGATTTGTATTAATTCAAACACATTGCTTGAACCCATCAAGTGGCCGTGGTATGTTAAGATGGTTCTGATTATTTGACTTGTATCTTTTTTGGTGTTTCGACAATCATATCAGATTTTAAAAATAAAAATAATAACATTGTTATGATTGTGATCGTACCCAAGTAATATTTAATAATAGGTGTAAATAAGATTATATATAAATACATATTTATATAAATATACATATCATAGAATGGTATTATTTAGATAAGCAGATTAAATAATGAAATGTGCATAATTATTCTTAACTTGAATAAATAAATAAATTTGAATCAAATACTACTATTTTAACATCTATACATATTAATGTATGTATTTGTATAAACATATTTATATATTAATATAAGTTAAAATAGTTTTATTTAAATGTGCATAATTATTTATATACATATAATGTACCTAACTACATAAGTATATTCTTACTGGTATTATAATAAATTTATTATATATCCAGTTATTTGATTTTTCAAGGTAATAATTAATCTAATAAAAATAAAAATAAAAATAAAACTATTGATAAGCACATAAATGAATTAAAAAAAAATTGAAAACCTATTTCTAAAAGTAAAATAATAAAATAAGCATGGCTTTCCCCACTAAAAAGTTAACCTAATAGAGAGAGGAGTCATTTTAGAGATTTGACCAAGGGAGAAATATAAGGGGAGGGAGAATGAAGATGGAGGAGGAAAGAGTGGTGAAGGATAATGGAACACCCAGATGAAGTAAGGAGCTTCAATAGAATAGGCAAGGGGTTTCTTCTTTTAAATCGTTGAATTTTTTCAAACTAATGAATAGAGTAAATACTAGATGAAACCCTGAGGTGTGTTTTAGTTATGATTTTTTTCAATAAATCTAGTTGTTTAATTTTAAAAATTTATTATTGATTTTAGGAGCCATATTTTTTTGGGCATATTTTTTTGAATTTATATATGCAATTCCTAGATCTCTAAAAATCACCTAATTTATTACCACTTTCTACCTAAATCGGATAAAATGGGTTTCTTATTTTTTAAAAATATATATAATAATAAATAAAATAAAATAATATATATGTGTGTGTATATATATATATATTATTAACTATTAAAAAAAAAAATAATAATAAAAAAATACAAACATATTTTATTAACTACTTTTTTAAAAAGATAATAAAAAATATATATATTCATTTACATATTTTATTAACTAATTTTTTTAAAAAGATAATAAAAAAATATAAACATATTTTATAAATTACTTTTTAAAAAAAGATAATTAAAAAAATATAAACATAACGATCGATATATATATATATATATATATATAACATGGTTATAATATTAAATCACACACACATATAATTATATATATCTATAATTAATATTAATATATAATCATCCAAAATCATATAACATATTATTTTATTTATATATATACAAATAGATAGATAGAATGAATAATATTTTATATGATTTCGAATGATTATATATTAATATTAATTATGGATAAATTATTAAATTGTGTATATATTACACACATATAATTATATATATATATATATAATTAATATTAATATAAATATATAATCATCCAAAATCATATAACATATGATTTTATTTATATATATACAAATAGATAGATAGATAAAATGAATAATATTTTATGTGATTTTGAATGATTATATATTTATATTAATTATGGATAATTTATTAAATTGTGTATATATTACACACACACATTTGGAATTGAATGTTTTCCCATCCAAGAGTTATATATATATATATATATATATATATATATATATATATAGAGAGAGAGAGAGAGAGAGAGAGAGAGAGAGAGAGGGGGGGAGAGATTCATAATTCTAAGACACGCGTAAGCTTATATAGATAAGCCTATTGTCAATTTCATTTCATTAATATTGCTAGGATTTAGATTTGAAAGTATATATGAAAACCTAATTAAAGTAGCAAAAATATTTTGATGTAGATTGGAGATTTAAATACAGAAGCATGTCTATATATATATATATATATAATGGTGCATGTTTTTTTTTTGATATGAGATTATATTATGGAATTGGAGCACCTTTCCACTATTGTGTAAAGAACACGAGATTGGTTCTTGCTTAATTAATGTTAGGAATGGATTTAATATGTGAGTAATTTAGAAATTTATAGATATATTACACCTGATAAAATACCTCTTTGACATGTCTTAATAAATTTAGAATGAAAATTCTCCTTTATTTAGAAGTTTTATTCTGATTGTTAACTATAAAAATACATAAATTTTAGTAATAAAACCTTTGTTTGAGGTTTTGACGGTTTAGTTCACTGGAGTGTACCTTGGAAAGATGTTAAAACTGAGTTTTAATGTAATGGTAGGTGATGAGTTAGCTCCTTTGTCTTGTAATTAGGGAATTTTGCAAATGGAAATCAATGTAGAAGATCCATCTATTTTCTTATTTACACCTAGAGGGGAGCTCAAAAATTTAGTGTTCTTGTAATATTTGTATGATTCTTTTTATTATCTTAGTATTATTTATGTTAGTGTAATTTGATTGTTTAACATTTCATATTGGTATTTTATGTATTATTGTAATAAAATAAAAATTATCTATATTGGTTTGATGATAAGTTTGGGTACCAATCTATTAACTTTTGTCTTGTTATGATCAACCGTTCTTATTGTTTAGTATGCAAGTTATCATACTATATTATATTTTATTGCTTAAATCTTTATTTAATTTGTTTATCAATTTGGAAAACTAAAGTATTTAGGCGGGAGGAATCTCTTGCTCAACATAAGCTGACCCTTTTATTAACTATTTTTGTGGTATAGGTTGGTGAGTTATTAATGGCAGATAAAGTATATCAACATAATATTTTTATGTTGAAATTAGTAGTGTCTTATATGTCATTTGATTTGTGTTTTGAATAAATGATGATTATATGTTTGTTTTTCAATTAGAACATTTGTAAAATTTTGTTCTTGAAAATTGTTATTAACTTGAGTTGACTTACCATTGAAAAGATCCATGTTGGAGCTTATGTACTAAATAATTATAATAGTTGTATTATTCAAGGATATTGATGTATAATGATATTACTTAATCTAAATTATCAATAATTTATACGTAACACTTAATACATTGATAATAAGTGTAGGCTAGTACTTGACTAATAGAATTATTTCAAGTAGTGATTTGGAAACTATTTTATCTAAGTTGAGAGCCTTGTTGAGTAGGATAATTAAATATTATTTAGGTAGAAAGTAGTAATCATTTGGATAAATAATTATTGTAATATCTAAGATTTATAGTTAGAAGATAGTGTTAATGTTAATAACACATAATTTCAATATTAAAATAATGTTAAGAATATAATATGACAAGAAAATATTAGAAATTATAGACTTAAAATATAACGAGTTTAATTTATCTTGGCATGTGAAATTATAAATTAATCTTAATATGTAGTATTAGTTATATGTATTAACATTGAGTCAAACATATGCAATTTAAATTAAGGAATAAATTTAATAAATTCTAATCTAGAATATTACTAATTATCTTGACGTAAATATTATGACTCTCATAGCTTAATCATTATAGAAACTGAAATTAGATAAGTTGACTGTGGCTGATCTTGAGGTATCCTTTGAAATATTGTTAGTGGAATGTAAACGAATTTGAGTCTTAATTCCTATACTGAAAATCACATGGATAGATATATCATCCTCTGAGATTATTTGTTGATGGTTGGATGATTTCACTTTTATAAAATTTAGTTTAAGTTTACACTAAAGTTTTCTGTTTGAAAAACAACCAATTTAGTTGAAAGATGGGTTCAAAATTAATATTATTATATGTGAATCAGATTATATAACCATTATTTTTCTACGTTGTTTCCATAATTTTTGGTGGATCCAGTTTTGGAGGTATTTGACAAAATTTTGCACTTGATTTTTTTTTAAAGCATATAAAGTTGATTTAAAATTGAGTTGCCAAAAATAGCTAGAGGAGTCTTAAATAGAAACCATAGTTTGTTAGTGATTATTTTTACCTTCAAATTTATATAAAAATTTTTAATTAGTGATTTTGGATGGTTTTACTATTTTTAGTAACCCTCTTTTCAAACCTAAATTATTCAAAAATTTCTTATTGAATCTGATTTTGATCAATGAAGTCACTCCAGAAAGGGTGTTGTAATAATCACTTAGTTTAATGTTTGTTAAATATGAAAGTTTTAATCTTTGAATTTGAGTTTTATATTCATGTATAACTTTTTGTATTTATTTTTCAGCGTTGTTGATATTTTTAGTGAGTCCTCTTTGAATCCTCTCTGTCACTATTTTTTTGGAAACGACAGAAAATATTGTTAGGTGTTGTTTGGTTTGATATTCTTTTTATTCATTTCAGTTATCCATGTTGTGAAAAATTACTTATATTATGGTGATGTTATATTATAAATTTGACTCATTATTTCATAATAGTGTAAACCTTATCTAGGTATTTATTCTAGAGTTGATTTGTAGTCTGTTTAGCCCTATTGAACTTATGTGGTCTTAAGAGTAATTTTGTCTTATTTAACTGTAACATTGACCCAATTATTTTTGAGAATATTCTTATTTATAAATATATATTTGTAAATGTTACCAAAGTTAGGATGTGACCCTTCCCTGTTTGTGAAGTTGAAATTTCAAAATATATCTTTTGCTTAGTTGTAGGGTTCATGATGAATTTAAGTGAACTAAATTCAGTTTAGCTTTAAGTGTCTGTGCAAGATTTCTAATCATTTAGAATTCACATTATGCCAAATTAATGGCACCCAAAGTACATTAACTGATTTATATTATATTTAAGCCTTGACTCTTTATACATTTTATCTTATGTAGTTGATCATAGTGTAACCAGTTAGATCACAACTTCATAGTGACATTGTGTTTTATATTAGCTTAAGTTTGTATGTCATATTATTGTTACTTTCCTTGTATGCATAAGAGTTAGTGTGTTTGTTGGAGTGTTTAAAATTAAAAAAATGGTGTGGTTTTGTGTGTGCTTAAGATGTAAATTTTAGGTATTACATTTTGGTATCAGAGTACGGTTAAATATTGGGAGCTTTGAAATGTTGGTGTTTTGCTACATGCATTATGTAACTTTTAAGCACGTATGTACAAGTAGAATTGCATGATAAGAATGCATGTATTTTCAAACATGGACTACATTGAGAATCACTAAATTCTTATTGCAAGACTCATTTCATTGGTGGATAGGAACATTTTATTAGAGAGAAATCACTTTTTTTTGCTTGCTATTGTGGTGGAGTAACTAGCTACCGTGGACCATTGGACCCTGAAATGAATACAATGTTGAACTCTTCTTGTTAATTGTATTACTCTCGTACCTCATTAATGAATGTTTATGTTGGTAAATTTTACTTTTCTTTGGTATAAAATAACTATATATGGATAAAATTTATATGTATATATGTTTGTACATGTTAAATACTTACCTTAATCTATTTCTCATATACTTCTAATGATTGTGTTTTAGTTTACTAAATGAATATGACTCTATTTTAAAAATGCATATGTAGTTAACAATATGATAAAATTGATTGTTTTTAAATCAAACTATTAGTAATGGTAACTCTAAGTTAGTATGCTTTAGTTAGTGTTTCATTGTTCATCTTGGTTAAGCATAATTCATGCAGTTATAAGAAGACATTATTCTATTATGTTGTAGTTATGGAACTTAGTTAACCCTAGTGCATTTTTAACCTTATGTATGTTAGTTTTTATATAACTAAATGGTACCTAATATGATTTAGATGCCTACATTTTGAATAAGAGTGTTGTAAGTTCTAATCTTGTCTTTGAGTTATGTAGTCTGAACCTTTTGTGTAACCATAAGTGATTCAAAAGTAAGTGTGTGGGTAAGGTCTTGATAGATTGATTTTGTGTCCCCCTTTCATTATGAAGAATGAATGTACCTTTCTACTTTGAGAGAATTAGTAAGATATTTAATTTCTATTGAAATGACTGTTTGTGTTGTGATTATGGTTCATTTGGGTGTTTATTTTAGCATGGAATAGTGGTTATAAGTGTGAGTATAGTTTTTGATAATATATATGATTACTCTACTTTGGACACATTAATAGATATTGGACAATGATATATTATTAAGAACCAATTTTAATAGTGTAACTATCGATATCTTTGCATAAGTGGTGTTACAAGAGGGTTATCAATACATGATGATTTACATTAGAAAAAGACAACTAGAATTGAATAATAGTGTTATTCTAGGAAAGAATTTGAGTTAAGTATACAAATAAAAAATGACATATTATTTGATGAGAGACTTGTATATCATTTGATTTAGAGACTTTGGGACAGTTGGCAGATTTTTTGGGGTACTTTTTGGCATTGAGTGTTAGGCATGAGGTTCACACTTGGTCTATTTCTACACAGTTACATCAACACTTGATATCAAGAGGCATAAGGAGGATTATTATTGTTCTTATTTTTCCTACATTTGGGAGATAATTTATTCGTACTTTATTACCTCTATGAGGTAATCATGTTACTATTTGGAAAGTATATGGAGGATGATGTGATGTTTTCTCCTACCTTAGGAAGGTAGTCGAGCTAATTTTATTATCTCACCTCTTAGAGGTGATTGAGTTTTATTGATTATTTCTCCCCTTATATGACTTTTTATACTAACATAGTTTGAGTAATGTGGTGTTTTTAATTTTTTTTTGAGAACTAGCACTAGTCTTTAAACTAGTATTTGCATTTAATCATTCTTTTGGAATTTTAAACATTTATAAGTTATTTTAATTGGACTTGAATTGAATATATTTACATTTTATTAAAATTGAATTCAATTTTATTTATTTTGATGACTTTATAATTATGACTTAGACTTATTTTGTTTATTGGCACCAATTTCTTTTGAATTTGATTTACAATTTTTTGATTTCATTAGTTTATTGACTCTTAAATTGATTATTTTGACATTTGATTTTTTTAAAATTATTATATTATTTTGGTTTTTGATGAATGCTGGTTCATATGTTTTCTATGGTGTAATGTGCATAGTGTGCACTATGTGGAGGAGAAGTAGCTTGAAAAAGCTATTGGATAGAGATGGGAACCTGTGTAGGATAGGTTCATGACAACTCCTTCCCAACCAAGAGATGTGGAATTGATTATTATTTATATATATATTATTATGGCCATTCATTTGGGAGGTATGCGAAGGACAAGAGGTCTAAGGAAGGAATAATGAGGTTTTGGGAGGTCTAAGTAGTTGGGAGGTCTAAGTAGTTTTGGGAGGTCTAAAGAAGTTTGGAGAGATTTTATTGATGATACAATTGGTAGAGATTATTTTTATTTTCACACTAAATTATTTTTGATATTATTCTAGCGTTATATGATTTTTTATAATTATACTACAGAGAGGTAGTCATTTTTATCATTTGTTGTTGCACAATAGATATGATACTATCTTATGTTGGATTAGTAGTTATATTATTGTTTAGTGATCTTGATAGTTCATAATATCAATTGATAGTGAATATGATATATGATTTTTTTTTATAGTTATGATATTTTGTTCAATAGGAACAATATGGTAGTATGTTTCGATTAATAATTGACTCAACATTGCATAGTTGAGTGGTATTATAGTAATTACATTGGTTCCACATTTTGACACTATCTTTCTTATTTCTATTATACCATGGGATGGCACAAGGGTTATTTATAATAAAAACTTATGTTCAATCATATCAGAGTATTGATAGCAACATTTTGGTGTTATCATTTCTTGAAACCATTTGGAAAGTAGTTATATGAGTTTTAAAATATCATGAGGGTTTGCTCGATAGCAGATTATTATAATTAAGAAATATGGTAGATATTACCACATGCTTTAATTTTTGAAGCATTGAGGATGATGCCTTTTTCAAGGGGGTGAATGGAATACCCTTCTCAAGTTCTACATTATTTTTGCAATGACATGACATTATTTGGACTACTGGTGTATCAAGTGTGTCTTTGTGCTCAATGTGCGAATGAGATGTCTTACAATTGATTTTTAGTTTTGATTTTAGTTTCCTTGTTATGATGACTTGGAACTAGGTTTATTGCAAGTCATATAGGACTACCTTAGACTGTGTGTGTTTAATGCTAACAATAATTCATGTTATCATTTAATGTGATGCTATGTCTTACTAGGGGTTTTTGTGTTGATGAATTACTTTTTTTAGATTATCTATTGGATTGGATTTGTATTAATTCAAACACGTTGCTTGAACTTGTCAAGTGGTCATGTTATGTTAAGATGGTTCTGAATATTTAACTTGTATCTTTCTTAGTGTTTTTACAACCATATCTAGTTTTAAAAATTGGAATAATAACACTATTATGATTGTAATCGATCCTAAATAATATTTAATAATGGACATAAATAAGATTATATATAAATACATATTTATATAAATATGTGTACGTCAAATGGTATTATGTAGATAAACATATTAAATAAAAAAATGTGAATAATTATTTTTAACTTGGATAAAAAAATAATTTTAAATCAAATATTATTATTTTAACATTTATACATATTAAAATACGTATTTGTATAAACATATTTATGTATTAATATTAGTTAAAATAATTTTATTTAAATGTGCATAACTATTTATATATACATATAATGTACCTAACTACATATAGGTATATTCTTACTAGTGTTGTAATAAATTTATTAAATATTCAGTTATCTAATTTTTCAAGGTAATAATTAATCTAATCAAAATAAAAACAAAACTAATGAAAAACACATAAATGAATTAAAAAAATGAAAACCCTAATTCCAAAAATAAAATACTAAAATAAGCATAGCTTTTCCCACTAAAAGTCAACCTAATGGAGAGAGCAGTCATTTTGGAGATTTTGCCAAAGGAGAAATATAGGTGGAAGGAGAATGAAGAATGAAGATGGAGGAGGAAGGAGTGGTGAAGGAGAATGGAACACTTAGATGAAGCAAGGATCTTTAATAAAATAGGTAAGGGATTTTTTCTTCTTTTAAATCCATGAGCTTTTCCAAACTAATGAGCATATCGAATATTAGATGAAACCCTAGGACGTGTTTCAATTATGATTTTGCTCAAAAAATCTAGTTATTTGATTTTGAAAATTTGTTATTGGTTTTAGGAGTCATATTTATATTTGGGAATTTGTTGTTGATATTTGTAAAAAAAAAAAGATATGCAAGCCCTAGATCTCTAAAAATCTATCGATTTATTACCACTTTGCCCCTGAATCAGATAAAATGGGTTTCTTATTTTTTTAATATATATAATAAATAAAATAAAATAAATATATATACGCATCTATTTAAATATATACATGCATAAAAAAATTATATCAAGGTTTTTATTTTTTTGAAATTTTATTTATGTAATATATATATATATATATATATTTGAATATAATGTTTATATATATTTTAATTATATTGGGGGGGAGGGGAGGCGGGCAGGGTGATGGTTGAGCCATCCTAACCCCTTCCCATAATAGGGAGGGAAAGGAAGCATGCCAATCGACCTTCCTAGTCGTGTCCCATCTTGGTCGATATCTATGGCCGTGACCAGGGCTTATAGCCCCATGACCATCAGTGCCCAAAAACCCTAGTTAGGGTTATATATATATATGAAAAAAAGGAGTTAATAAAAATAAAATAATGAAATGTATATGTAAATGAATAAATAAATATTTGAAATAATATTTTATATTATTTTTGGTTAATAACATGTTTAATATTGAACATGATTATAATGTTGAATATATATGAAAAAAAGGAGTTAATAAAAATAAAATAATGAAATGTATATGTAAATTGATTAATAAATAAATAAATATTTAAAATAATATTATATATATAATAACATGTTTAATATTAAACATAGTTATAATAAAAATAAAATAATGAAATGTATATGAAATTTAATAAATAAATAAATAAACAAATAAATAAATATTTAAAATAATATTTTATATTATTTTTTTTGTTAATAACATGTTTAATATTAAACATAGTTATAATAAAAATAAAATAATGAAATGTATATGTAAATTAATAAATAAATAAATAAATAAACAAATAAATAAATAAATATTTAAAATAATATTTTATATTATTTTTTGTTAATAACATGTTTAATATTAAACATAGTTATAATATTAAAATATAAATATATATATATATATATATATATATATATATATATATATTAATTGTAGATAAATTATTAAATTACACACACATATATATGCAATTTAATAATTTATCCATAATTAATATTAATATATTAATTATGGATATACATACATATACATATAAGCTTATACTCATAAGTTTATTGTCAATTCTTTTTTATTAATATTGTCAAGATTTAGATTTGAAAGTATACATAAATGTATAATTAAAGTAGTAAAAATATTTTGATGGGGAGTGGAGATTTAAATGTGGAAGCATGCTTGTATATATATAATTGTGTATATGAAATTGAAGCACCTTTCCACTTTTGGATAATGAATATGAGATTGGTTCTTCCTTAATTACCATTAGGAATGAATTTAATCCATGAGAAATTTAGAAATTTAAGGAGATTCTACACTTAATAAAATACCTCTTCAACATGGCTTAATAGATTTTGAATAAAAATTCTCTTTTTATTAGAAGTTTTATTTTGATTGTTAACTATGCAAATACATAAATTTTAGTAACACAATCTTTGTTTGAGGCTTTGATAGTTAAATTCACTTGAGAGTACCTTATGAATGATATTAAAATTGGGTCTCACCTTAATAGGTAGGTGATGGGTTAAATCCTTTGTCTTGTAATTAGAGAATTTTATGAATGAAAACTAATGTAGAAGATCCACATGTTTCCTTGTTTACACCTATAAGGGAACTCATAAATCTAGTGTCCTTGCAATGTTTGTACAATTATTTTTACTATGGTAGTATTGTTTGTGTTAGTGTAATTTAATTATTTAGCATTTCTTATTGGTATTTTGTGTATTATTGTAATAAAATAATAATTATCTATATTGGTTTGATGATGAGTTTTGGTACCAATTTGATAAATTTCGTCTTGTTATGATTAACTTTTGTTGTTGCTTAGTGTGTTAGTTATCATAATATGTTATATTTTTGTTGCTTAAATATTTATTTAATTTGTCTATTAATTTGGAAAAATGAAGTATTTAAGAGGGAGGAATCTCTTGCTTAGCATAAATTGACCCTTTTATTGATTATTTTCATAGTGCAGGTTGACGAGTTATCAGTAGTAGATAAAGTATAGAGATATAGTATTTTTATATTGAAATTAGTAATATCTTGTATGTTATTTGATTTGTAGTTTGAATAAATGATGATTATATATTTATTGTTCAATTGGAATATTTGTAAATTTCATTCTTAGATATTGCCATTAACTTAAGTTGACTTACCATTGAAAAGATTCATGTTGGAGCTTATGTACTAGATAGCTATAATGGTTGTATTATTCAAGGATATCAATGTACAATATTATTCCTTAATCTAAATTATCAATGATTTTTATGTAACACTTAATGCATTGATAATAGATGTAGGTTAATGTTTGACTAATAGAGTTATTTCCAGTAGTGATTTGAAAATTATTTTATTTATGAGTCGAGAATTTTGGTGAGTAGGATAATTAAATATTATTTAAGTGAAAAGTAGTAATCACTTAGATAAATAATTGTTATAATATCTAAGATTAATAGTTAGACAATAGTGTTAGTGTTAAGAACTCACAATTTGAATAGTAAAATAACATTAAAAATATAATATGGTAAGAAAACATTGAAAATTATAGATTTGAAATATAATGAGTTTAACTTACTTTGACATTGTGAAATTATGAATTAATCTTAATATATAATATTAGTTATACAATTAACATTGGGTCAAACATATAACGTTGAAAATAATGAGTAAAATTAATAAATTCTAATCTAGATTAGTACTAAGTATTTTAAAGTAAATATTATGATTCTCATAGCTTTTTTATTATGGAAACCCAACTTGGATATGTTGACCTTAACGGATTTTGAAGTATCTTTTGAAATCTTGTTAGTGGAGTGTTAATGAATTTAAGACTAAATTCTTATCTTTAAAATCACATGGATAGATATATCATCCTTTGGGATCGTTTGTTGATGGTTGGATGATTACATGCACTTTTATAAGATTCAATGCAAGTTTATACTAGAGTTTTCTATTTGAAAATCAACTAAATTAGTTCAAAAATGGGTTTAAAATTAATACCTAAACTTAAGATTTTCTAAAATGGAAGCTTTTAATAACTAGATTTATCATATGTGAATCAGGTTCTATAACTATTATTTTTTTACCCCATTTTGATAATTTTTGATGAAACCGATTTTGGAGGCATTTGACAAATTTTTGCACATGATTTTCTTTTTTAGCCTACAAAGTTGATTCAAAATTGAGTTGCCAAAAATAGTTACAAGAGTTTTAAAGAGAAACCAGAGTTTGGTAGTGATTTTTTTTACCTTTAAATTTATATAGGAACTTTGAATTAGTGCTTTTGTATGCTTTTACTATTTTTAGTGACCCTTTTTCTAAACCTAATTTATTCAAAAATTTCATGTTGAATCTAATTTTGATCAATGAAGTTACTTCAAAAAAGGTGTTATAATAATCATCTAGTTTAATATTTATTGAATTTAAAAGTTGTAACCTCTTAGTTTTAGTTTTATATTTACGTATAAACTTTCATATTTATTTTTCAATCCCGTTGATATTTTCAATGAGTCCTCCTTGAACCCTATTTGTCATTGTTTTTTTGAGAATGGTAGAAAATATTGTTAGAAGTTGTTTGGTTTTATATTCTTTTTATTCATTTCAGTTATTCATGCTCTAAAATAATACTTCTATTTTGGTGATGTTATCTTATAAATTTGACTCATTATTTCATAATACTGTAGACATTGTCCAAGTATTTATTCTAGATTTGATTTATAATCTATTTAGCCTTGTTGAACCTCTGTAGCCTTAAGAGTAATTTTGACTTGTTTAATTGTAGCATTGACCCAATTGTTCTTGAGAATGTTATTATTCATAAATCTATATTTTTGAATGTTACTAGAGTTAGGATGTGACCCTTCCCTATCTGTGAAGTTAAAATTACAAAATTTATCTTTTATTTGGTTGTGGGATTCATGACAAATTTGTAAAGTGAACATAAACCTATTTAGCCTTAAGTGTAGCCTTAAGTGTCTATGTAAGCCTTATAATCATTTGTAATTCATATTGTGCCAAATTGATGGCATCTAAAGTACATTAAATAATTCAGGTTGTATTTAAACCTTGATCTTTGTGCATTTTACCTTATGTAGTTGATCGAAGCATAACAGTTGGATCACAACTTTGTAGTAGCATTGTGTTTTGTGTGAATTTGTATGCCAATTAGTGTTATTTTTCTTATATTCATAAGAGTTAGTGCATTTATTGGAGTATATATAAAAAATGGTGTGGTTTTGTTTGTGTCTGAGATGTGAATTTTAGACATTACAAAAATTACAAAAATTGGCAAAGCATGATCAAATTAAATAAGACTAACTTTGAATAAAATAAAAGACTTAGTTGTATATTGTTTTTTATCTATGTGAAATAGAGGTTGGAATTGATCAACAGGGACTAATTCTATAAGTGTCACACAAATTGTGACTACGACTAATGAAGAATAGGATAATGAAAAGTAAGATAGTATCAATTAGAACTATTGTCACTTATTGGTCAATTATGTCCTCTACTAAAAATCAATGAAATTAGGGCACAATTATCTGTAATAGCTCAAAGCATGCATGTGTCTGGAAATATGACCTTTGGATGTATGTGAAAGTCCTAAAAATGAGTTCTTCAAAGTTGAAACTTTAATTGGGCTTGAAATAGCTTAAAACCTACAAATATAAAATAAGGGGAGTGTAATGGGCTAAGATGACCCCAATCAGCCCCATAATGATTGATCACTATATATGTATCTAATCTCTAAAAAGAGAAATCAAGCCCATGTAATTCTCCCACTTAGATTGCTTTGTGCAATTATGTTCTTTTGAATACATGTATGCATCTAAAGATAGATAAAAGAATTGATAATGATCAGCTTTATAAGCATAAAAATAGGCTCTTGAATTGGCTAATTACTATTTCAATTAATTAGAAACATATTTAGAAAGAATAAGAAAGCTTTGCTCAGTGTGAAATAGTGTAAGTATGCCTTTGTATTGAAATTTACCAAGTGGTATAATAGGTGACTTAGATGTGCCTTGATAGCAATGGGTAAATGCACAGAATTAGAGGATAATTTCATGGAAATTACCCATAACATGATTCCATTAATTAATAATGTGATCATGTTATTTAATTAATATGATCACATTATTTAAATCTAGGCTTCAGATTCTTGAGCTATAACATGATCACATTATATTAAACAATAACGTGATTAGGTTATTAACATTTACAATAACATGATCATGTTAATAACATGATTTCATTAATTATGTGTAAAAAAATTAAACAAGGAAACTTGAACACAAAATTACTCATTTTGCATTCAAGTTCCCTAACTCTGCCATTGCTTCTACGATCACATTTTGCTTTAAAGACTCTAGATAGTACTAAAAAGATACTAGATTCATCTCATAGACTTGCTGATTGATGATGTCACTGCATGAGAGAGGTAAGTGATTAAAATATTCCATATTTAACCCTAATTTTTCATAATTTTTATTATTTAACCTTGGTTTTTTAATGTAATTTTTTTAACAACCCATCCTACTAACCCTCCCAACCCTCCATAGAACCCTCTGATTGCTCCTCTTAATCCTCCATAAAACTCTATTATACCTCCTATCCCTCCACCTAACCCTTCTATAATTCCCAAAACCCCCCTAACAGTCAAGAGGTTTTGATTGATAATATTGTGAGTAATAAACTTGAAATTGAAGAGTTAATTAACAAAATGAGGGATCCCAATTCGACCAACCCCTATCACACCCAACTAGTTGATTCCTTACAAAACTTATTACATCAAATTGACTCTATAATGAGTCAAATTTACTGATGGACCTCATATAAGGATAATTATAGGGCATATTATGCTGACAAGTTGTCAACCTTTTAGGTCAAGGATTTGGATATTTAAAAGCCAACATTTACACTCTATTCATCAACCTAACCACTAACGCCCCATTTTCATAACTGCTAAACATTTTCCTATCCATTGCTATGTACATATCTTAATCATGACCTATTTTTTGGATCAATGATGGATGGTCTTTGACTATCCACAATGTAACAACTATGAGGTCCCATTATATTTTGTGAGGAAATTCTACTATGAGTTTGTCCTCAACCAGATTCCCAATTATTTTGATTTTTTTGAGTTTCAAGGCCAAGAAAAAGGCTCTGCATAAGATCAAATAGGTACATGTCATGTACCTAATCAACCTACATGGATCCAAATCCAAAAAACTCTTGAGCGTGAGATCCCCTTTATGGTTCATTAGGTCATAGAGATAAACACTCTCCATGCTCTTAGTTCACTCATCAATATACTCATACAATATATGAGTCAGTTTTCATAGAATAATGATACAAATACATCATAGGCTACTCAACCCCAACCCACCCTTGTAATTTACATGGAGTTATGTGAATAAGATATTCTGATGATGTTAGTAGTTTAGATGGCTTAGATCATATTATTATGAGTGATGAGTTTTTGACACACACATTTGGCATGCATACATTAGTTACCACACAGGTGCAGGAATATTTTATATAAATGTCATGTTAAATTTAAGTTATATTTTCAAATTTAATTTTTAAGCTAAAAATTAATTTACATAAAAATTAAATATAATATATATGTCATTTTTTATGTCATAAGAGGTGACGGTTCAACATCACAACCAACATTTACAATATTTGATTTATCGTAGCCATTATTTTCTTATTTGGATCTAGATGCTAGGCCATCCATGACTATAAATGACTTTGTTAGGACAATACCATTTACCTATATAGAGGTAAAATTTGTTTACATATATGTTTTGCTCTCTGTATTTGTTAGGACTACCGTTGTTTACATATATGTTTTGCTCTTTGCATATAATTTACTTCTCTTCTCAAGAATTAATGTAGAAATAACACAACCAAAAACATAAAAGTCATGAATGGTCTTATGTTGGACCATGCTTCCTTAGGAGTAACATCCTACAATGCTATTACACTAGTGTATTATGTTCAAAATTTTGTATCTTATTCCAATGACAATCAAAATTATCCTAAGATACAGGCTGCATTTCATTGGTTCACCATGTATGTATCCCATGTTCTAAATCAAGGTTAAAAACATGCATTATATTCCTTTTAAGTATTGGCATTTTTATATAGGTTATGGAATAAATTTAATATATAATTTACGTAGATATCCAAAAAGTAGTGTTGTCTTTCCTTGAACGTAGTAAGCAATTAAAAATGAAATTTATATATGTGCTACCTAGAAAATAAAAAATATTTGGTAAAATTAGTTACTTTACATTTGAAAAGTTGACATACCTGTGTATTTCAATCCAAAAAACCACTAGGATCTACTCTTACCTTGATAGTATCAAGAATATCTTCATGATCTAACTCCTGAACTTTCCATAGTTTCCTATTTAATCACCTCCCATGATATTTTTGTAATTGAATTTTAATTGTAAGAATAAAATTTGAATAGTGTAGTATCTTCCTGTGCATTTAAAACTCTTCAAATAATCATTCATCTAATTTTTTTATAGGATATCATCAAAACCAAGTTCTAATGACTACCACTGACCCAGTGGGATAGTCAATGTTTTCTCCATCTATAACTTGGGAAGTTAATTTTTTCTTTCCCTCTACACACCAGCACAATTATTAATCAGTGTCTTCTTCATTATCCTCTTTTGTAAAAACTACAGAAACATGCCTTGTATCATAAAAAATCATTTTTAGTGACAATACAAAGATATATTCAATGAGATTAAACTGTACATAATAAAAAATATTCTACCTGGATACAGTAGATCATATACATGGTCAAAGTCATCTGATGATGTCATATTTTTAAGTTATAATACTATTAGAACCTGATATGCGTTGATTGGAATTAGAGGTTTGGAACTCTAATCATCCACCCACTCTTGTGACTCACACTCATTCCAAACATAGACGATGCATGCAGAATAGAAACATGCCAAGTGCCTCTTATAAATAGTCCAATAACTTGAATTTGAGCTATGAAATGAGTGGAGGTCACTTAAACCCATTAGTGTCATACAATCCTCATACTTTGCCAATTTTTCTTCCTACATTAACCAAAAATGTCTATGAAAAGTAAAATTGATTGAGCACCATGACACATGTTCTCATTACACCATTCAACCACAATTTTTACATCTGTCAAATGAACATCCTCTTCAAATTTCAACTCCTCCCTTGTAATAGCCCTTTTTACACATCCTCCAACACTGTCATGCTCCTATTTTCCATGGCCAACCTTGGTGAAACTCCAAATGTGTTCTATACTAGTGGTAATGTGCATCTTACTCAACCAATAAAACATCCATGCATTTTTGAATTGCAATGTTCAATTATTTGACCAAATGTAATGTTGATTGAAAGTAATGTTCCTCTAACTCAACTATTCATAGAACTTCTAAAAATAACTTTGCACATACTATAAACAACATGATATGTCATCATTGATATAGAAATGGTACTCTTTTAATATTTTTTATTGTTGATCTGTACTATCAGGTGCATGCATGAATGCTATATGCATGAATATGGAAACTTGTGATGAGTTTTAATGTTATGATTGAACTTCAATTTGGGGTTTGAATGTGTAATTATTAGCAAAATCAACTACTAAAACAATGGAACCAAGTGGGAATGTATCTTTACATATATTGAAATGTTCATCCAACCATCTAGCCTTATGTATGTGCCTTGTATAGTCATAAAAAAATATTCTCCCTAAATTTGACCAAAAATTTGGAAACAGGTATATTTTTTGTAATAAGCTCACACCTTTTAGATTCTTTTCCATCTTTTACTTGATAAGTCACTGATTTATATTTGATTAAACCAACTAATTCCTATCCAATTGCACTTGTAATCTACTCATGAATACATTTTTTTAAATCTAGAAATCCACCATAAATGCTGTAATTTCCATTTAAACATGATTTGTTGTAAAATAATTGCCCATCGGGTCTTTTACAAAAGATAGTTGGAATAAATTCCCTAGTTGATTTTGGTAGAAAGTCAATGCCACACTCTTGAAAAATGTTAGTGTTGACCAAATTTTTCCCACAGGTAAAATTTTGGTCCCCTTCCTCCCTTGCTGTTCATGCCAGTTATTTTTCAGGTTGTTCAGGTTCAACATTTTTGGGTTCATGGCCTGGTTCAAATGGTTCAGTCCCTTGGTTCAAAGGTTCAATTTCGAGTTCAGTATCCTGGTTCAATAATGGTTGAACCAAACCATTGAACCCAAATTTTTTGGTTCAACAGGCTTGGTTCAAGTTCAAGGAGTTTATTGGTTCGGCCTGGTTCATCTCAGTTCAACATCTCAGTTCAAGCACCTAAATGCAATAAGTGTTGAACCTTCGTATCATTGAACCGTTAAACCAAAATTTTGGTTCAACGATTTGGGTTCAACGTACTTGGTTCAATGGCTTAAGTTCACATGATCGGTTTGATATGTGGTTCACCGGCCTTCCTTGACTCATCGACGTGCTTAGTTGAATTGTTGAACCATTCGGGTTCAACGGTTCAGGTTCAACAGTTTGGGTCCAATGGAAGGTTTAATGCTAAGTTCATCGGCCCTTTGGTTCATCGGTGTGCTCCTTTGAACCTTGAACCATTGAACCAAATTTTGGTTTAATGGGTTCAGTTCAAGGGGCTGCCCTTGGCCGAAGGCACAGTCAAAGTCAAAGTGCCCTTTGGAGGGCAGGCAGACACTTCAAACATTTCAAAGGATTCAGGCTGCTACAAATACAAAGGCAAAGGGCTGGGTGGAATTTCCATAGAATTTTTGTCTATAGGAAATTGTCTACAGACAAAAGTCTGTGGGAATACAAAGGGCAAAAGAATTTTTATGGACAATTTGTCCATAGGAATTGCCCGCAGACAATTTGTCTGTGGAAATTTGAGTGAAGCCAAAATAAGACCCAAGGAAATTATCTACAGAAAATTTGCCTGTGGGAGCCTGAGCAGAGTTTTCAAAGGCAAAGAAGTGCTTGACTGATGTGGAAAAGCGCCGACTAGTGCCCGAATGCCACGTGGCATTGGACCCGTATGAGCCAGCAGGACTCGATGACATTCTAGAGGCTGTCAAATTTAACATAACAATTTAGTCATTGGATTCTCAAACAATGACGCTCTAGAGGCCATCAATTTTAAGAGGATGGAATATCTATTGGTTTTCAAAGCTTGACGGTCGTATGAGCGTCAAATTTTGCAAAATAAAATGGCTTTTGTTTCAAACTAAGAAAATATTGCCAGGGAGCCCAGAATGCAGCAACCTGCTGAAAGTTTGCCCCTGGGGGGCTGAACAAGCCAAATAGAGACAAAATTGATAAAAGACAAGAAGACATACACAGAATGAGCAAACAGTTAAGTCCAAGTGGCACCAATTTGAGAAGTGACTCCAGCAGGTGAAATAGTTCCTTCGAATTGATCATGAGAAGATGCAACAACTAAGTAATGTAACCAGTTTTCTCCATTTTACATTTAATGGGTGGACAAATTGCATTTTGACATTAAAATTGTGGACTTCCAGCAGACAAAGCCCATGGATCATTAATGTTTTGAGCAACTTGTTGAAGGGATGTGATGGCCACTTGTTGAAGGAATGTCACATGGGCTTCCTTTTTTTTCTCATATATATTTGATACTTGTCATTTTGTAAGGATATTTTTATGAATTTTACAAGGCGCAACCCTATTAAATTTTTTGCCTAAACCAAATAAACACAGTTTTTTACCTCTTCTTAGATAGATATTCTGTGTATGTCTTGAGTGTTGATCTATGTTTAGTCATTGTCTTTGATGCTCTCACAGGTTTACCATCAACACACCAATTATCTACCAAGTGCCATCTACAGCTAATAGGAGAAGAGTTCTATCTTGGAGTGTAGAACAGAGAGGATCATCTACAGAGTGCTCCTCACAACACCTTTGGTGAACCTCCCTTTTTTGCATCCTTCATTTCTATCTCCCTGTCAAGTTTGTAGACATTTTCTTCTCTCAAGGGTGAAGCGTATAAGTGTGTTTGTCTAATTTTGAGAGTGGGTGTGAGAAGATCATCTTATTTTGGTGTATCACCTCTTTAGAGTAGTTTGTTTTCTTGTATTTTCCTCCCTTTTCATCCCCCCAGTCCATATAGTTATATATATCTATGCCTGTATGTATTTGCACTTGCTAAAACAAATAATGATACATCAAAGGGAGCTAGCCCTTAACTAGAGACTCTCCTCTCCTACTTCGCCATCCCATAGGTGAGAGAGGAGTTTCCATGTTGCGAGGAAAAGGCAGGTGTTTGACTCTCTACCACTGGGTGCACTTTCCTGCATCAACAATTTTGGCATGCCCGATGGGACTTTCAGTTTGATAATTTAGTGAAGTTTAAGATTGATGCTGGTCTTAATACAACCATTTTAAGTCTTCTAACATCTGGAAACTCCACTGGTAAGAGCTTCAGTTCTATATTTTCAAAACCAATTTCTTAATCTTATATGCCTAAGGTCACCACAAGGTCTGCTTCAAGAGGGGTCCCTTTTGATTTCATTGAGTTACCTTCAAACTCTGCTAAAAGACTATGATTTGAAAGGACCCATCCTTATCCAGCAATCAATCCTCTTAGGCCTGTTGTAAGAGCCACATATGCAGCTCAACCCCAGTTATAGCTGATCCCAGCCATGGCACTGCCTTTTGTAGTTTTTCATGCCGAGAGCCCCTTAAATCTCTCACGCTATGATCCAATTCCAAGAACAGCTCTAAAGAATGTGCCTTCTTTTAATGGAGTGGGACTTATTACAGCCATTGAGCATATTAAGAATATTGCCAATATTTGCAATATTCACAATGTAACAAAAGAAAATATTGCCATCAGACTGCTGGTGCTGTCTCTTAAAGGCAAGGCTCTTGATTGGTATGGCACTTTGCTTGTGAATTCAATACATTCTTGGAATGAATTGGGGACTCAGTTGACAAATTGTTTTGGGGAAAAAAGTGATGACCTCTCACTTTCTGAGTAGCTGACAACCATAAAGAGAGCTCCACATGAGTATATGCAGGACTTCAACACATGCTTTCAAAAGACTTGGGAAAAAATTCCCATCCTGGTAAGACTGACCCCCAGCTATGCTTTCTTGTATTATTTAAAGGTGTTAAACAGTGATATTGTCATGATGATCCAATCTATGGGAGGACATATACTACTAACTACTTATGACATTGCCATAGCAGCCAAAAATTTCTTGGTTCAAGCCAGGAAAATCGCCCCTAGGCCTCACATGCCACTTTTCCCAGAAACACTGCCCCTGATTCAGGCTATTAATCCCACAATTACTCCCTTGCCTATCATTGAGAAACCAGTTGCTGCTCTGTCAAATGAATTAAGCGAAGTTAAAGGCCTGTTGCAAAACATGTCAAACAAACTTGTTGCCCTTAAAAGACAACAAACTCAAAGCAACAAGCCGAACCAAGGATATCAACAATATGGCTAGGCCCCTAGACCCCCTTTTCAAAATTATAACCAAGGTCAGGGGCATCTCACTAAAACTAGGCCATTTCAAAACTACAATGCTAGTCCCTCTTCATCATCCAAGGCCCTGGTGCCTATTTAGAACAATTTAGTACAAGAACAGTCCAACTATTCGACCATGGGATATGGTTAAGAATAGGCCGTCTATACAAATGAGGTGATGAACTATTTGTAGAATGCAGATAACCAAATAATTGCTCAATCTCAAGCCTTTGAGCCTTCAATGCAGCTCAACACGAGTAACAATCAGGCTCAGCCTGATTCTTTCCTAATGAATCATTTGGAAGAAGATATTTATTTAGTGAATTATGTGGGCACTGTAGACAATCAGGCTAATTCTATTTCAGCCAACATGAGGTTTAAGAGAAGGGCAATGGGAGAAGCCTAGGATACCACTCATGCATCAACAGCACCTCCTCCATCACACTCCAATGCAAATGCCCCAAATTTTAGGCAGCTACCTATACCTTCAGCCCCTCAGCCTGTAGTTTAGCTTGGAATCAACCCCAAAGAAAGTTTAAGGCGTGGCAGTCCTCAAATAAATATAGTGGATTAGATGAAGAAGCTAAATATGAATATCTCTTTATGGGATGTGTTGTCTCTTCCAAGCCAGAAGGATGTGTTAAAAAAGGAATTGAATGAGTTGGATTGTCAAGCTATCCCAGCCAGCACTGATAATGTCTTGATGACAAATGAATAGCCTTCCACTTTAGGACAGGTGAAGAAGGAAGAGAAGACTCCTCCTTTCTATGTATCCTTGATCATTGGGGACTTCTTGGTGCACAAATGCATAATTGATAGTGGGGCCAACACCTCAGTGATGCCCAAGTGCATCGCTGATAAGATGGGATTGAAGTATCAAGAAATGAACAAAGGAGTCTTACAGCTAGATGGGACACCTACAAAAATAGTTAGGATTGTGAAGAGTTTAGGCTTGACATTGCATGCTTGCCCAACTTTCTCAATCTCCCATGATATAGTGGTAGCGGATGTTCCTCCGTATTTCACAATTTGCTTGTCTAGGGACTTCACGTCAAAGATAGGTGGATATTTGGCAGTGAATTGGTCATATCTGGTTTTCAGAACCAAGTATGGGACCAAGGTGAAAATTGAGTCTGAGCCACTCTATAAGGACCATCTAGAACCATATTCGCCCAAGACAACAAATGTTAGTTACACCATCATCGACCCAGAAGAGTCTTAAACTAGACTAATCTCCATCCTCTGCTCTTGAAGGAGTCACAGACCTACTCTTGGATGAGTGGGGAAATGATAACTTTGAACATGATCCATACAAGTTTATAGAGGAAACAGACCTTGGAGTCTATTGCATGCATGAAGAAGGCACCTTCATGCCAAATTTCATGAAGGCAGAATAGGAGGACCTTGGCCTATGGCAGTTGTATTTTGACTGTTCCAAAAGTAAGTTGGGCACTAGAGGTGGAGCGATGTTGATCTCCCCTTTAAAGAAAAGGTACTTTTCAGCCTTTTGGTTCCATTTCTCTTGCACAAGTAATGTTGCAGAATATGAGTCTTTGATCCATGGGCTGGAATGGGCAAGAAGAAGAGGGATTAAGGAGTTGCAGATCTTGGGAGACAGTGAGTTGATTGTGAATCAGGTGAAGGGCTGAAATCTAATAAAGAACTCCTTGCTAAATTATTACAAGCATAGGGTCTGGAACCTGATGGAAGATTTCCTTGCCTTCAACATTGCCTTGATTCCCAGGGAGCAAAAAAAACACACAAATAGGTTGGTAGAAATTGGTGCTCAGTTTGATGTTTCAAAGGAAATAAGCTGAGATTGTGGTTCGTACCACTTGAAAGTGGTAGTTTGACCCTCTGTCCCAAACAACATTGAAAATTGGCAAGTTTTTGAAAGTGACCAGTAGATAACTTTCTTCCTACAAGAAGAAGTTGAGTTTGCAATACACAACCAGGTGAAGTTGCAACAATAATATGGAAATCATATTATTCAGTTAAAGAACAATAAACTCCCTAAAGGTTTGGTCACGCTTGAAAGCATTTTCAATGGAGATGACCAATTGAGAAATGACAAGGCATGCATCATGACCAAAGAGGAGAATTACAAAAGGGTCAAAATCTTTAAGGACAAGCTCCTTGCACTTGGTAAGGTTCGCACATTTTAGGAAAGGCAAGCTTTCATTCTGTTGTGTCAAGAGTTCTCTGATGTCTTTGCTTGGAATTACACTGACTTAAAGGGCTTCGACCCAAGGCTTGCCCAGCACACTATTGAGTTAGAAGAAGGTGCCAAGCTGGTCACACAAAAGCAAAGGCCTGTCAATCCTATAATTGAGCCCCTCATGCAGAGGGAATTGGCCAAATTAATTGAGTATGGAATTATATTTCCAATCAAACATTCCTCATGGCTGGCCAACCTTGTTCCTGTTAGAAAGAAAAATGGGGAGATTAGGCTGTGTGTTGACTTTAGAGACCTTAATAAATTCTCTTTAAAAGATAATTATCCCCTTCCAAGCATGGAGCAGATTCTTCAGAAAGTAACTGGTAGCGAGTGTTTCTCCCTCTTAGATGGCTATTTAGGGTATAATCAGATTCTAGTGCAAGGCTGTGATCAGTACAAAAAAAACTTCACCACTAAATGGGGAACATTTGCCTATAAGAAGATGCCGTTCATGCTATCTAATGCTAGTGCCACCTTTTAGTGGGCCATGGACATGGCTTTTGGTGGCTTGATAAACAACAACGTGCTAGTCTACCTTGACGATGTGATGGTATTCTCTAAGAAAGCGAGCCAACACATAGAGCACCTCAAGCAAATTTTTGAGAGGTGCAGGGAATTTGGCATTTCTCTTAATCCAAAGAAATGCGTGTTTGTTGTTCATGAGGGGAAACTCCTCGGCCACATCGTGTCCAAGGAGGGCTTGTCCATTGACCTCGAGAGAGTTTGCTCCATTCTGGAGATGTCCTTACCAAAGCACAAGAAAGGCCTGTAGAGTTTCTTCAGTAGGATAATTTTTTTTAGAAGATTCATTCCAAATTTGTAGAGATAGTCAAGCCACTCACCCCTATGCTAAAGAAAGGTGGAGATTTCAAATGGACAGCTGAGAGGAAACACAGCTTTGAGGCCATCAAGCAGGCCATAACTCGGGCTCCCACTTTGATCGGCCCAGACTTCAATAAAGACTTCAACCTCTATACCTTCAGCAATGAGGAAGTGATATCTGCCATGCTTACCCAAGCTAATAGTGACGAGCTTGAGCAGCCACTTGCTTTATTCAGCCAAGGGTTAAAGGACTTTGAAGTCAGGTATACGTATGTATAAAAGCAAGTCCTGGTAGTGGTGTGAAGCTTGAAGAAATTCAGGCATATGTTGTCTAACAACAGGATCCACCTTATGGTCCCACATCTGGGTGTCAAGGATTTCTTGACCAATCAAGATTTAAATGAAAAGAGGGCAGGGTGGATTACCAAAGTGATGGAGTATGACATAGATATCAAGATCACCAAGTTGGTGAGGGGAAGAGGCTTGTGTGAACAGCTAGCTGCAGACTTAAAGCAAGAAAGGAGAGATAGCTTGTTAATTCATGATGCAGCCACTACAGAAGAACCAACTGTCATAAAAGATTAGATGCTAGACATGAAGCATTCCTTCTCACGGGTGAGTGTCTGTGGGGTCTTGATAAGACTGGAAGAAGGTATTTTAAACTCCAGTCCCTTCCTTATGTTCTGATTGATGAAGTATTATTTAGGAAGGATCTCTCTGGGGTTCTTCTAAGATGCATTGACCTCAATTAGGTTGATAAGGTACTGGCTGAGTTTCATGATGGGCCATTAGGTGGCCATTTCACTCCTAGAGCTACCGCTACAAGGATAATGAGAGCTGGCTATTTCTGGCCTACTCTTTTCAAGGATACCCATGCCTAAGTAAGAAAGTGCCAAAAGTGTGCACTCTTTGATGGAAATCAGTGATTGGCTGCCATGCCTCTATAGCCCATTTAAGTTGAGTAGCCATTCATGCAGTGGGGCTTAGATTTCATAGGAATGATCAATCCTCCTTCAAACACTAGGCACAAATGGGTGCTGACTGCCATGAACTATTTCACAAGGTGGGTGGAAGCTGTTGCTCTAAAAGAGGTGAATGAAAGCATAGTCTTAGAGGTTTATGAGGACTTGGTAACATGATTTGGGGTCCCAGCCATCATAATCTTAGATAATGCCTTGGCTTTTATGGGAACCAAAACTAGTGAATGGGCGCTAAGGTATGGCATATACCTCAACACTTCATCAAATTACTATCCACAAGGGAATGGGATGGCTGAGTCCACCAACAAAAATTTGATCAAAATTATAAAGAGGACTATGGAATAAAATTAGAGGACTTGACATGCCAAGCTAAAGATAGCTCTATGGGCTGACTGAATCACTCCGAAGAGAGCAATCGAAAACTCTCCATATGCGCTTGTATATGGAAGGGAAGCTAGGCTTCCCATCTCACTCAAATTGCCAGCACTGGACCTCACTCATTAGCTGCAATTAGAAGAAGGAACCAGCATGGAGGTCAGGCTGTGTGAGCTAATGGTGCTCTAAGAGGTAAGGGACCGGGCTATGGTTTCTATGACCAGTCGCCAAAAGCAGGTAAAAAGGCACTTTGACAAGAAATCTTTGCCAAAAGATTTTGCCAAAGGAGACATTGTCTTAAAGTGGGATGAAGATCGAGCTAAGCCTGGAAAACATGCAAAATTTGATGCCTTATGGAGTGGTCCTTACATAATTACTCAGTGCAAGCAGCACAACGTGTTCCAACTCTCTAGGTTGGATGGTGAAGAATTGTGTATCCCAGTTAATGGGATACATCTGAAGCATTGCCACTGAGCCTCTTTTTAGCAGTACATATTTTTCCCTTTATCTACTTTCCTATTTTCCCTAAGTGCTGTTGCACAAGTATAGTTTTCTTAGTCTTGTGTGTGCTTTCATTTCCTTGGAGGTAATCTGCGTGGCTGGTTTAAAGTTTTGTCAAAGCTGTTGCTGATTCTCAAAGTTACTATCTGACTCCATGCCCAATGGATTGAAAGGCAACTAGTCTTTAAGCATAGCAGACATGCTTCCCCTAGGAGTCACTAATTTGTTGACCAAATTTTGCCCACAGGTAAAATTTTGGTCCCCTTCCTCCCTTGCTGTTCATGCTAGTTATTTTTTAGGTTATTCAGGTTCAATATTTTTGGGTTCATGCCTGGTTTAAATGGTTCAGTCCCTTGGTTCAAAGGTTTAATTTCGAGTTTAGTATCCTAGTTCAATAATGGTTGAATGAAACCATTGAACCCAAATTTTTGGTTCAGTGGGCTTGGTTCAAGTTCAAAGAGTTCATTGGTTCAACCTGGTTCATCTCAGTTCAACATCTCAGTTCAAGCGCCTAAATGCAATATGTGTTGAACCTTCGTACCATTGAACAGTTGAACCAAAATTTTGGTTCAACAGTCTGGGTTCAATGTACTTGGTTCAACAAATTAAGTTCACATGATGGGTTCGATATGTGGTTCACCAGCCTTCCTTGGCTCATCGGTGCGCTTAGTTGAACTGTTGAACCATTCAAGTTCAACAGTTTAGGTTCAACAGTTCGGGTCTAATGGAAGGTTTAATGTTAAGTTCATTAGCCCTTTGGTTCATCGGCGTGCTCCTTTGAACCTTGAACTGTTGAACCAAATTTTGGTTTAACGAGTTTGGTTCAAGGGCCCTTGGCTAAAGGCACAGTCAAAGTCAAAGTGCCCTTTGGAGGGCAGGCGAACACTTCAAACATTTCAAAGGATTCGGGCCACTAAAAATGCAAAGGCAAAGTGCCAAGCAGAATTTTTGTGGAATTTTTGTCTGCAGACAAAAGTCTACGAGAATACAAAGGGCAAAAGAATTTCTGTAGATAATTTGTCTGCTAGAATTGCCCGCAAACAATTTGTCTTTAGAAATTTGAGCAAAGCCAAAACAAGACCCATGGAAATTGTCCACAGACAATTTGGCTGCGAGAGCTCGAGTAGACTTTTGAAAGGTAGAGAAGTGCCCGACTGATGTGGAGAAGCGCCGACTAGTGTCCAAATGCCACGTGGCATTGGACCCATATGAGCTAGCAGGACCCGATGACATTTTAGAGGCCGTCAAATTTAACATAATGGTTTAGGTATTGGATTCTTAAATAATGACGCTCTAGAGGCCATCAATTTTAAGAGGATGGAATATCCGTTGGTTTTCAAAGCTCGATGGCCGGATGAGCATCAAATTCTACAAAATAAAATGGCTTTTGTTTCAAACTAAGAAATATTGCCAGAGAGCCCAGAATGTAGTAACCTACTAAAAGTTCACCCTTGGGGGCCAAACAAGCCAAATAGAGACAAAATTGATAAAAGACAAGAAGACATACATGGAATGAGCAAACAATTAAGTCTAAGTGGTGCCAATTTGAGAAGTGACTCTAGCAGGTGAAATAGTTCCTTCGAATTGATCATGAGAAGATGCAACAGCTAAGTAATGTAACCAGTTTTCTCCATTTTACATTTAATGGGTGGACAAACCACGTTTTGACATTGAAATTGCAGACTTTGAGCAGATAAAGCCCATGGCTCATTAATGTTTTGAGCAACTTGTTGAAGGGACGCGATGGCCACTTGTTGAAGGAACATCACATGGGCTTCCTTTTTTTTTCTCATATATATTTGATACTTGTCATTTTGTAAGGATCTTTTTACAAATTTTACAAGGCACAACCCTATTAAAATTTCTGCCTGAACCAAATAAAAACAGTTTTTTACCTCTTCTTGGATAGATATTCTATGTATGTCCTGAGTGTTGATCTATGTTTAGTCATTGTCTTTGATGCTCTCACAGGTTTAACATCAACACACCAGTTATCTACCAGGCACCATCTATAGCTGATAGGAGAAGAGTTCTATCTTAGAGTGTAGAACAGAGAGGATCATCTACAGAGTGCTCCTCACAACACCTTTGGTGAACCTCCCTTTTTTGTATCCTTCATTTCTACCTCCCTGTCAAGTTTGTAGACATTTTCTTCTGTCAAGGGTGAAGCGTTTAAGTGTGTTTGTCTGATTTTGAGAGTGGGTGTGAGAAGATCATCTTATTTTGGTGTATCACCTCTTTAGAGTAGTTTGTTTTCTTGTATTTTCTTCCCTTTTCATCCCCCCAGTCCATATAGTTATATATATCTATGCCTGTATGTATTTGCACTTACTAAAACAAACAATGATACATCAAAGGGAGCTAGCCCTTAACTAGAGACTCTCCTCTCCTGCTTCGCTGTCCCACAGGCGAGAGAGGAGTTTCCATGTTGTGAGGAGAAGGCAAGAGTTTGACTCTCTGCCACTGGGTGTACTTTCCTGCATCAATAGTTAGTATGCAAAGTACAAAGAATATGGTGAAAAACATCATAGTACATTAAAAATTCAACATGTTACCTACAACAAGTGGTGCATGTGTGATTTATTTTAACATAACAAGGTTTTCCCATCTCAAAATATCTTTGACAAATAGAAATTTTTGGATATTTTTTCAAAAATTTAGAGTGTAATTGTGTTTGAGTCATATATAATAAATGTTTTGGATGTGGTTCATGGTTAAGAGAACCAATTCTTATTTTCACAACATCTCTTACATTGGGTGAAACTCTTGTATTGTCTTTCCAAAATTGAGAAAGTAACTTTTTGAAAGTAGTAGATAGAGCCTTGTCCTTTTGTGGAAGTCTACCAGAGAATGCCCAAAGCTCATTGGTATTAGGTTCATTAAGTTTTTCACATCTTTCAATTACTTTCATTATTATTTTCTATTTATATTAAGTGCTCGACTTGTTTGAAACCATTCATTTTTTCCCTATTTTGTCACTTATTGCACAAGTTGTAATGATACGTTGGGCAACATTACAATCTTTGGTGCATGATTTTAGGCCTATATTATGATATACATCATGTAGATTTTCAACAATTTCATCATTTTCATCATCCATGTTAGATATTCTCAGTCTTAATGTATATATTATAGGTCTCATCTTAATCAATTTTATCAATGAAAGAAATAATTGACATCTTTGACTATCATACTCCAAATTATGAAAGAAAGTATCCAAAATTTATTGAGCCAATCTTCTTGAATACAAACATTTTGTTATGAATTAGTTTTAAAATATGTTCATCAACTTCAATTAAGTACTTGTCTTTTCTATGCATAATTCTTGGAAGTGTTGGTAATGGTGGAATTTGTTGAGAGGCTGTTTCAAAAGCATTATTAATTTCATTGTTTAGAGGTGGGATGACATTATATTATTAATTTTTAATTTCTTAATTATATGTTTACATGAAATTTTATTGATGGTTAATCTCATCATTATTTATTTTCATCAAAATTTCTTCATTCATGGGGGGTGAAACATCATACATAAACTCATCATCAACAAAATAAAAACTTGGAACTTTGAATGTGAACTTCTAACATTAACTAATTCATTACTTTTAATTTCATTATTATTCATTTAATTATGGTCAATTTCATTATTATTCATTTCATTATGGTCAATTTCAACATTATTCAATTTATTATAGTCAATTTCATCATTGCTTAGTTCATTATCATCAATTAGCTCATTATCTATGGCATTTGGTTCATCAGGATTAGGGTTTATTCCTTGTTTACCACAATTTTTTTGCATTTTTAGCTTGTGTTTCTCTCTCAAATATTCTAATTCCTCTAGTGTTTTGTTCTTCAAAATCTTACTCTTCCTCTTTGAACATGATCTAAAACCCACCAGAAGGGATCATTAACAACTTTTCAAAGGTGGGGTCAAGTACACAGGTATGAAAATATCATAAAAGTACACAAAGAATGTTTATGGGGATATAAGTTTTGATTCGGGATAAAAATAGTCATTTATAAGTGAGATTAATCTAAAATAATAATAACACAATTGCATTATGTGTTCTATAAGGTCTTGGCCTATCCAATCCATTGAGAAGCTTATATTGACAATAACATGATCATGTTATATAATACGTGACCACATTTTTATCAATATAAGTTTTAGGGTTGGTAATAGGTAATGAGGATTGAGTGTTGCCTATGTTAAGAATAACATGATCACATTATACTTAATATAGATAAGGGATTATGGATTAGGGATTTATGCATTAGTGCATAGGGTTTATGGATTAGGGATTACAATTTATGTTTTATGGATTAGGGATTATAATTAAGGTCTAAATTTAAGGTGCAAGGATACTAGGACCTTTCCTTTAGATTGGATTGGATTTATGGATAATTGCATCACTCCCTGTATTAAATCCCATGGTTTTGAATTGACATTGTGATGGAAGGGAAATGGCTCCCCATAAATTTAAATGACATGTGCATTTAATAATATAGCAGGTAGCATGATTTTATGACATATGGGCATGAAAATATTTTTGAGCACATTTACCAAAGTGCATTAAATTCCATATCACTTTAAGTTTAAATTTTTTAAGTTGATGACCAATATGTTTCCCATAGTGTATTAAATGCCATATTACTTCTTAAGTCATTTGTTTGCTTCTCCTAATGCTTGGAAAAAGAAGCTCTAAGCACGTGGAAGCCCTAAAAAATAATAATAAGTAATTTATAAGTGAGATTAATCTTAAATAATAATAATGTGATCATGTTATGTGTTCTATAAGGTTCTGACACATCAAACCCATTGAGATAACATTATTGTCGATATAAGCTTTGGGGTTGGTAATTGGAAATGAGAACCAAGGGTTGCCTATGTTAAGAATAACATGATTTCATTATTAAATAATGTGATTGTGTTATAATTAATATAGATAAGGGATTATGGATTGGGGATTAGGGCATTATTGCATAAGGTTTATGGATTAGGGATTATAATTTATGTTTTAGGGATTAAGGCATGTAGGGTTTGGGTTTAAGGGTGTATATAAGGTCTATAGATTAGGGATTAGGGTATGTTTTAGGGTGTATGTATGTTTTTGGCATGTAATTGGAATTAGGGCATATGGATTATAATTTAATTTTTAGGGATTAGGGATTAGGGCATGGGGTTTAGGTTTAAGGAGCTGTATATTAATTTGTCTAATCATTTTATGCCATGTGAACCTAATTATTACTAAAAAATATGTTAATTGGGAGTATATAAATTGGTAAATATGTAAAGTTTATGGTTTATAATTTAGGGTATAATGTTTAGGGTTTATGACTTCTAGGTTTTAATGTATATACATGGTTTAGGGTACATAGGGTCAATCAAAAAGATAATTGAGGATAATTTGAATTAGTTTGAATCATTTATGACTATAAAATGTGTTTTTGGGTTATCATTATACCTTGGATGTCATCATGCGGATTGAGTGAATTTGAAAAAGTGGCAATCAATCATGTGATTTAGGCCAAACTGAGCCCTGTGAACTTAATTCTTAGTCTAAAAATGATGTTAATTTGGGCTAGAATGATTGGTTCAATGTTTAAAGAGTTTATATATGTGGTTTAGAGTTTAATGATTAGGATATTTAAGGATTAGGGATTATGGTATAGGTTTTAGGGTATATTTATACGATCATGTAGGTAATTGGGGCAAATTTGGGAGACTTGAACCTATATCTGTGATTATAGAATGTGAATTTGGGATCAATTATCCCTAACATCACCATAGATTGAGCTTAGGAAGTCAAATATGTAATAAGTGATGCAAAATTAACAAAGTTCATCCTTGTGAACCTAATTCTTACTATATATAAAGGATGTTAATTGGGGCTAAATTTATTAGTTTAGGGTTTAGGGTCTATAATTTAAAGGGTTTTGGGTTCAGGGATTATGGCTTAGGATTTAATGTAAATGGTACAGGGTTTAAGGTTAAATTTAAATGGTACAAGGTATCTTAGGGTTTAAGATATCGGATATAGGGTCCAATCACTAAGGGAATTAAAGAACATTTGAGTTGCATGTGACACCTATTTATGTCTTGATTATCTTCATGTTTACATTTATGATAAAAGTAGGGTAAATTATGCCATGTACATGTTGCATACATTTTATATAATTAATTAAGCCTTAAATTTGGTTTAAGGGCTCAATTTTATGTAGATCACGTAGGGAATTACACAAATTGACTAATTGGATCAATTCATGATAAAAGATCAATATTTTGATTTTCCCCCAAATCATATATTGCTATTGAAGGGGTTCAAATTGGCCTTAATGCCTCCTAAATTAAAAGAATCAAATATCTCCTCCTTTTTGGTTAATTAGGTTGAAGGGGTGTGAAATAGCCCCAATTTATTGAATAAATGCATAGAGATTGGTACTCCAAAGGCTTTAGACATAGGTTTAAAAAGTACATTTTATGACATCTCATGATAAAATCAGTTATATCATAAGCCATGTATGTTTGTGGCATGTAGTGGGAATTAGGGCATAGGGATTACAATTTATATTTTAGAGATTAAGGATTAGGGTATAAGTTTTAGGTTTAATGACTTGTATATTAATGTCTAATCACTAGATATACCATGTTTTCAAAATAGATTCTTACTATAAAAGATGTTAATTGGGACTAAATTGAAGTTGGTAAATAGGGAAAGTAAATGGTTTATAATTTAGGGTATAGTGTTTAGGGTTTATGGTTTATGACTTATAGGTTTTAATGTATATACATGGTTTAGGGTATATAGGGTCAATTGTAAAGATAATTAAGGATAATTTAAATCACTTGGACTCATTTGTGACTATAGAATGTGTTTTTGGGTTATTATTATACCATGTATGTCATTGTGAAGATCAGGGGAATTATTCGAATGGGGCAATCAGTCATGTGATTTAGGCCAAACTGAGCCCTATGAACTTAATTCTTTAGTCTAAATGATGTTAATTTGGGTTAAAATGTTTGGTTCAAGGTTTAAGGTATTTATATTTATGGTTTAGAGTTTATGGATTAGGGATTAGGGTATAGGTTTTAGGGTATATAAGGTACAATAATGATGGTGATTGGGGAAATTTGAGTTTCTTGAACATAGATATATGAGTAAAGAATGTGAATTTGGGATCAATTATCCCCCACATCATCATAGATTGAGCCTACAAAGTCAATTGTGGTAATGACTGATGCAATTTTAACCAAGTTCATCCCTCCACCTATTTATTACTATATATAAAGGATTTTAATTAGGTATAAATTAATCCCAAGGGCCTACTAAGCCTCAATGTAAGGAATTTCGTCCATATGATATCAATTGGGGATCCAAGTGATCACCATTTTAAAAAAATAAGTATTTTTTCAATTTGATATGTAATTCGGTCCAAAGGAGCTATGTGCAAGGAATTAAATTCATATATAATGGAAATTGGGGCTTACTTGGTCCTGGTTACATACCATATTGAACAAATCATGTATTTGAATCTAGATGATACATAATTGGGGCCAATTAAGGCTTGCCCAAGGAATTGTGTCAACATAATTTTAATTAGGGCCCTAATTGCACACCTTATTCAAATAATTAAGTGTTTGATTGAATTTTATATGAAATAAAGTCCAATTAAACCATCTATAAGGAAGTACATCCATCTAATAACAATTGAGATTTTGATTGTGCACCAAATTCAACTGAAAGAATATTTGGTTCAATATGATCTATGAAATTTAGTCTAAACAAGCCTTATGTAAGAAAATTCATCCTTCTACTATCAATAGGGGGTTATGTTGGTCCCAAATACATAACATATTGAATCAACCAAGTATTTAGTTCAATTGAAATTGTAATTATGGCCAACCAAGGCTCATGCAAGTAACTGAATACATCTAATGTCAATTATAACTTTGTTAGCCCTGATTGTAAACTATATACAACTAATCATGTTTTTGGTTTTATCTTATACATAATTGGGGCCAACTAAGCCCTATGAAAGTAATTTTATCCATATAATGATCTAGTTGGGTTTCATTATCCCCAATGGTACACCATATTGAACCAATTGAGTATTTAGGTTCAATATGATATGTAATTGGGGCCACTCAATCCCAAATCAAGGAATTACATCCATCTAATGTCATTTGGGGATCTAATTACACCATGTTAAATCAATTGATATTTTTTTCAATACTATATACAATTGAGGACAATCAAGTCGTATGTAATTAACTACTTCCACCTAGAATATCAATCGAGGCATTTTCACCCCATGCAATGAATTATGTCCATCTAATGTCCATTATGAATATTTCCCCCTAATTGCACATAATATTTAACCAATCAACTATTTTATCTAGTATAATCTATAATTAAGAGTAATTAGTCTTCGTGCAAGGAATTCCTTCAATATAATGTCACTTAAGGCTTTGATAGCACACCATATTAAACTAATTTAATATTTAATTCAATCTAATACATAATGAGGGTTAAATGAGCCTTGAGAAATGAATTATGTCCATATGATGTCAATTGGGTCTCTAATTTCACATCATATTATAAAAAAACCAAGTATTTAGTATAGTTTGATACATAATTGGGGCCAACCAAGCTCCATCCAAGGAAATATGCCCATCAAATTTCAATTTGGGATATATTGGCCTAATTACACACCATATTGGGATCAAAAGAATAATAAATTAATTCATAGGTTAATACATCTCCAATTCTCATTCAATTCTATCAATTACTAACAAGAACATTGGTCCCAAATAATAATCTTAATCTAAAACCAATATTTGGTCTTAAGACTACCAGGCCTACTGACTCCTATTCAAGTTTTAGGATGTTGATAATATGTATTACGATCATGTTATTAATGTGATCACATTATTAAATACCATGATCACATTAATAATGCAGTTAATAATGTGATCACATTATTAACATGATCACGGTACTTGAATTAGAATTCAATTCCCATTCCTTTTGTCTTGGGAATGAATTAGATTCCTGAGCCAAAGGCTTGGACTATCAATCTACAATTGAGTTTTGAAAAGTATGAAAATAGACAACAAATTTCAACTTTGATTGCCAAATACACTAATAATTTCAATGTGAAAATTCAAAAACTTGATACCATCATGATGAGCACTCTCTCCTCTTTCCAAAAATATGATTTTTATTATTTTTGGATGAATTTAAGGTTTCAAACTATATTTATTTCTAGAAATGCATTTTTTAGGCCACTACATGCCACAAACATACATGCCTATACATGTTCATGTAATTCATCTTTTGTTGATCCAAGTAAAAAAAACTATATGGTGACGTAGTAGGCCTACTTCTACACACATTCAAAAATATATATATATATATATATATATATATATATATATATATATATATATATATATATATATATATATATATATATATATATATATATATATGAGGTAGTTAGACATGTTGCACGGTTGGTTATCCATTTATTTGTCAAATTTTAGGATCTATTTACTTGAAAAATTCATAAAAAAAGTATTCATTGAAAAAATACAAAAAATATAGGTGATGTGCTAGAAGATTTTATCTAAATTTTCCCCAAAGGGTTTCAAATAATATTAAACTTTGGTCAAAAAATGGTGCACATCATGACCATCTATCTACTATGTTTTCTAAAAAAAATAGTTCATATTTAAATTTTAGATGTTTGACCTAGTTATACTTAACCATTTAAAAAAAAAATAGTGTTTTAGAAGTATATTCAAAATTCCACATTTCATGTTTTTACACCATCTTCAAATTTGGAGTGTAGATATCTCAAATTATCTACATAAGTTCAAATTTTTGAAATTTTAGAAAAATCATGTTCACGGGTAGGCCACTTTTTGTACCCCAACTTTGTGCACTTGCCGCAATCTAAAATGAGAAAACCTCATGCTACCTATCCTAAGAATATATACCAACATATAAGGGAGGCTCTAAAATTGAAAAGTGACCATCAAAATGATTAAGGATAGGATCAACCCGTAAGGGGCAAAAACATCTACCACTATTGTCCCCCACTAATTGATCTTGTACTGAAGGGAAACATGAAAATTTATGGGTTTAGAATGTTTGTATAGATGCTTAGAGGTGTTTTTAGTAATTTAGAACAATTTTTTAGGTGTAACATAGAAATTTAGAAAGGAATAGGTCATCATAAGTGCTTATGATAAAGTGAGGTGGAAAAATATGTCCATATTAAGTGCTCAAATCAATTAAAGTAAAAGTGGGCCAAAATTGGCATTATCAAGTATTTGTGACTCAAATTTAAGTGACTATAATATTTTTGGCCTTGATGGTGTGGTAAATGTCTCATAGCTCTATGTTTAGTAGTTGGTAGAGTGATCAAGTGATTTTAAAGTAATATTCATAAAATAATGCTTCATTTGTCTTTAATACTCATTACTTATATTGTGGTAATATGTGTTATCCTAGAAGCTTCCACATTGTTCATTATATTATACCAAAAAACTTTGCAATATATATATATATATATATATATATATATATATATATATATATATATATATATATATATATGTATACTTTCTCTTGATCTTATGTTGTATGTGATTTTGAAAAAGTGTGCCTCAATAGTTTTCATATCATATGAGAGTCATGGTGTATAGTAACATTGTGACTACTACTGGAATTTGGACTAATATGATGATCTCACATTGGTGTCTTTCCTTTATCTCCTATAAGTTTTGATTTTATTAGGATGTTGTGAACTACCATTATTCTTGGTAAATGAATTATCTTGATACTCTCCAAGACCAATAAGCATAAAACATATTATGAATTAAGTATTCATCTATTTCAATAGTATTGAAATTTATCTTACATAACTTATCACATGTTATATTTTGAGTATCACTATCGTCATCATTATCAAACTAATATATGACTTTGTAATTATAATTTTTAGAATCGATTAAAATAGGGAGATTATAATTATTCATTTCTACATTATAATAACTTGTGGTGTTGCCTTTGCATCTTTTTGAATTTGAAAAACTAGTTTCTTGTCATTTCTTTGACTTAATTCACCCACTTCATATGTATGCATCTGATATAATGGGATGGGTTGAAATAGTGTTACTATATAATAATCCCCAAAATGTGAGAAAATTTGAGTATTATATTGTGTCATCTTATAATATCTAAAAATATTTTCATTTGCAATAAATATATACACTTATCCCTCATGAATGAATTTAATGCATTAGTGTAATTTATATGGTATTACTTACATTGTATGTATCCAAGGCCACCCTAGAAGTAAATTTTAATGTAGAATATTATGTATAACTTGAAATTTAGTGGACACTATATTAATTCCTAATTTAACATCAAATTATATTGATCAAATGATTTGGTGTGGACTACTATTGAATCCCCTTATGATTTAATATATATTTTAAATAGTATTCGTATTCATAACCAATTGTTTTAAGAAATTTATACTAAAAATTTTCATTCTTAAACCATTATTTATTAACACATGCTTAACTACTTTGGTATGAACTTGAATAAATAATGGGATAATTTTCTCTAATATATGTTCTAGAGGTAAGTTTTCATTGTCAAAGGAAATAACTATATCTATATCTTTTAATATGTTCATTATAAAAACAAAGGATGTTGGTTCCGTATTACCAGGAAGAGTAGTCTCATGAAATGCCTCATGTAATATGTCCTTGCACATAGTTGATTTCTTAAATAATTTAAGGATATAAATTTTAGAATGGATATTGTATAGTTGATCAATGATGTCATACACTCTACATTGATTAACTTGCCTTATGGGAGGTGGAGGGGTTGATGAGGAACATGTTGACTACCTTTGTTTTATCACACATCATGGGGAACCTACCTCTTATAGTAGTGATATCATGGATTGTAGAATCCAATATAAGTCATGGGTGAATAATATGGGTAGGATGACAGGTAAGACAATTTAGAGGTCCAAGGGGAGGGGTATGAAAGGAGTCATACATGCCATTTGGCACCTACTAGCGAGAGGAAGAACATCATATTGAATATTATAGGTATATGAGCTAATAAAGGCTTGAGATTATTCATTAATTATTGTGACCTTGTTAATTTACAAAGATTTGATCCATGGAATGACATGTTCATTGCATATTTTGTTTATCAAATGAAAACATTGTGTAATAATTATAATCATCCCTTGAATAAATAAATAAAAGCTATGTATCCATTATATCCACATGTAATTTTTTTATTATGGAAAAATTAGAGATCAAAACTGAAAATTAGATTTATATCCATAAATATGAAACACTCGAATGGAGGAAGAAACCCTAGATGAAACCTAGGGTTTAGTAGTGCTTGATATAATATTCAGGTTCACCAATATTTTTTAGCCTATTTTGGATTAAGGTTAATCCTAAATAAGATATAATTTGTTTGTATGATTTGGATTACAATATATCGTATTTAAGTATAAGCATGAATGTAACAAGTTGTAACTAATTTAACAATTGCATTTGTTAAATCTATAAAGTATTATAAAGGATAAGATGCTTATCTTTATTATGTTATCTACATGACTGCGACAATGTGTAGATGATAGGAAGGATTAAAAAATAAACTATGGGTCACTCATATCATGATTTTTAGGTTTGTGTGTGCCCAAAAAGTATCTTTAGCCTCGGGTCAAAATTGATGAACATTATATTCTAATTTTGACAGTTCTATCTATGTGGATTTTTCTCTTTTGCTTAGTATAGTTGAGGTTGCCTAATTCTCTTTTGTCTTTATGTGTAATCCTTAGGTCTGATCATGCATGAAGAAAATAGAAATCATTTTCCTTCACTTAAAACCATAAGTCCACCTACTATGATATAATTGTGCCTATAAAATGGGAAATAGGTGGGTTGAACTAACCTCAACCACACCCCATTGAATAATTGAGCTTTATCTAAATATATAATACTCTAAAGATAGAATTTGAATTGCATGTAGTTATCCCTATTAGGTAAATGTGTGAAATAATGCTCATTTAATGCACATAACCTATGATCTAGCTCTTGATACTTAATAATTGACAATCTAAACTTGGCTCTTGAGTGCTTTAGACTTGGTAGGACCAATTCTTAATTGAGTGATTATAAAATTAAGAGATAAATGGGAATTACTCTTGATTATGCAAGTGTTTGATTAGGATTTATATTTTCTTTCTTGACATATTCTAGACATGTGATAAGCTTACACGTATTTTGTATTTATAGGAGACTTTTTGGATATTTTCTTATGCCACTAACAAGCTAGATGGATTGGATGACCCATAAGAATGATTTGAATTTCAAATGTAATTGTTACTTAGCATGGGATGAAATTTTTATACTTAGGTTGGACCATAAAATAATATATTCTAAGTCTAAAGTTACTATCTGGGAGACAAAAACACTTAACTTATGATCTAGAGAAGTTTAAGTAATATAAATAATTAATTTGACATAAATTTTAGGTTTTTCGTAAGTTATTGAGAGTAACTTGGGAAAGTTAAGATGAGTAAAAGGCGTGAGGATGCGGGAAATGGAGAATGAGAATCATGTTTATATGCCCAAGTCATGTAGGGTGAAGGTAAATCAAAATTGACATTATATTTTACCATATTTTTTATTTAAAAATTAAAATGATGTTTAATAGGTATAAAACCTTTGAAAGAATTATAATGATAAAGATGTAAATTTATTAACAATTCTAATAATAAATTTGTTAAATGTAGAAATATGTTATTATTTTATAATATTAAAAATAAATTTACTTATGTTAGATCTAGTTTTAGATCGACTATTTGGATATCTAACAATGTAAATTAGAAAAATATAGCCCTGTGACTGTTCAAAATTAGGAATAAAATCTAAAGATGGTTCTGGATAAGACCACACTCCCTGGATAATAATGTAGGAAATTATTTTTGGTTGACTATGGAATTTTATAGTTGATTATGACTAATGTCTGATAATAAAAATAAAGGAAAGAGAAAACTTTGATAGTTCCAAATTAGAAGAAAAATATGGGAATATTCTTGCACATGATCGTGATTGCTAGACTAGATTGTAAGCCATTCGTGCCCTTTGATTGTAGACTTATTTGTGATGATTATGACAAAAATCAGACTACTCTACCTTTTTCACATGTATCTTTTGAGAGATTTAGGATATTGGAGTTTTTTGGTGTTGTGTGAAGATCATTGTTTTCCTTCTCTTTGATTTGAAAACCTTAGGGGCCTTCATGAGAGATTGAAAGCCTAAAAAAAAGAGGGGTAGTTTAATTCTTTGAGTTGACCTCAATCACCCCATGATGATTGTTTGATATCTAGATACTCTAAGGAGGGAATCAAGCCACTCGTAGTTATCTTACTTAGGGTGATGCAATTATGCTCATTGACTATATGTATGCAATTATAAATATGTCCTTTACACTTGACAATGCCAAATATTTACTTGATTTTAGGTGTTTCAAAATTGATTTGAGACTACTCCTAATGCTTGACATTTAATTTAGGAAAAATAGGACAAATTTTGTCAATGTGCAATAGAGTAAAATATAGATGCTAGATAGAAATTAATTCCCTTTTCAATAAGGCTTTTTATATGCTTATATAGTGATTTTTTTTGATAATTTCATTTAACAAACCATATGCAATGTTTAAATTTGGAAACTAGCCATTTTTGGTGTGGGGACAAGGCTACTCTAAGTGGACATATCCATGGCAACAGACCTATCTGCCTAGGGTAGACCTATTTACCTAGGGTGAACCTATCTTAGAGAATTAAAGATCGCTACCCTGAGAATGGTAGCAATCTAAGGATTATAAAAAGAGTTTTAAGTATTATCTTGGAAAGTTCTATGTAGTATAGATAGAAAATAGAGGTTCAATCTTGCATAGAGATAGATGGCTTAGAGGAATGGTTGAGAATATTCATTTGTTTGGGTGTAATTTAAATGGTTTAGGATATGTCAAGAAGTAACATTATCAATTACCTATGACTAGATTTGGGTGTCTACATTTTCCCACTCTCCCCTTTATTCTAGTAAGGAAATTTCTAGAGTGAATGAGAGAATTAAACCTAAGTGTATAAAACACACTTTATCATTGATAGGATACTTTAATTGTGCATGGAAATAATTTAAACAAACCTTGCAACATCACATGAAGTAGTCATTTTTCCATATTGAAAATTGATAAAGTTGAATTTTGAATTTTGAAAACTTGAAAAGAGAGCAATGAAGGAGTTTATATATAAGGAGATGATACCATACTATCCTATAACTTACAAAATATGGTGAAACAGTGTAGAACTGTGACCCTTTTTGAATCATTTGAAGAGATGGTTACTCATGTTGAAACAATGGTGAATTAAAATTGATCAATTCCCAATTTTGAATAACTAATTAAGCCCTTGAGTTGGAAATATTCATGGTCCAACTCTCATGAATGAGTCAAAGTACCTAGTATACTAATTTTTAGAAAATTTAACCATGATGGATTTGATATAAATGATTCCAAGTTCATCTAGTGTCACTAGACTTGAACATGCATCACCTATAATAAAAGATAGAACCACTTAATGGGTTTGCTAGAAGTAATACCAAGGTCTTTGAGTGCCACTAGACCTAAATGCACATTACTTGTAATAGAATGAGTTAAACCACTACATATGGATCAAGATTATATTTAAAATATCAAGAGATAATGAATAATATTCATGCCCCCATCATAACCACATTGCAACTATTTTTTAATTAAAAAAGAAAAACATGTTTTTGAATATGTAAATTGTATTTATTAGATATGCACATAAATAAATATCATGCCTTTTTCAAATTTGAAAATGTGCTTGAAAAATTATCATTCTTTTTGAAGCTTTGAAATGTGTCTATGTGTGGGTACACACGTACATGGAAAAGTATCATGCCCCTTTAATATGTCAAATGATATAAAATGCCATGCATTTATATGCTTAATTATAATTGTATGTGATCCATGTAACTATTTTTCATATTTCCATACATATGCATTCAAGTGTGTATGAATCTGTACTTTGAGTTTTTTTAAAGTGATTACATCTACATGTTATATTCCCCTATAATCTATATCAGTGTGTTAATGTATGTCATGTGTCTAAATTTTTAATTAATTTGAATATTTGAAAAAATGTAATATGTCATAGAATCCGATATTTGAATTACTTTGAATCTTAAAAAAATGTACTCCATCATATAATCCAATTTTTTTGATTTACTATGGTTCTTTTAAGTTTTTATTTTGAATCTTTTAAACTTATAATTTGTCCCAAAATTGATTTTTTCGATTTATAGAGGCTTGGATCTCTAATACAATCCCACTATAATTCCCCCTTTTGAGATGAGGGATGTGGTATGTGAGTCACTCATCTCAAAAGAATAATTAATTGTATAATTTGATAGTTATATAATCATGTAGCATTATGTCATAATGTGGAAAGTGTGTCATTATAGTAATGGAATTATCATTAAAGCATGCATAAAACATATTGAATGCAAGACATACAAATATCATGTCTAGATAGATATATCAATGAAACATGCAATAAAGTAACCATCTTTGAATTATCCTATGCATTAAAAGTGCATGATATGTATAATGAAACCATTAATAAAGATCAACATGTAAAACAAAAAAAACAACACATAATGTCATGCAATGTCACATATAAGGCCAAGGGCTACATATAAGGAACAAGTTCAAATGTCACTCATAGAATCAAAAATCACACACATAAGGCCAAGGGCCATAATAAATAGACATGTTCAAATGTTGTACAAGAAGATATTTAACTCATAAGGCAAAGGGCCACACACAATAAGCAATCAATTTCTAGACTATCATGCAAGAAAGTAAACAACATTGAAAGAGCATAGAATAAGTGAAACTAGTCTAAATTATCCATATACATCAATGTCACATCACAAAAAAAGTATCATATTCATGTATTACATTGTAATATATGATTAATTTATAAATACAGTTGAAATATATGTAGTTAAACATGGCATTTGAGGTCAGAGATAGATATAACTTGTAGACAAATATTCACCCAACATAGGCATGACCACTAGGTAGAAGGGAATTCATCATCTAAGAATCCATGTAAAATATGTATGGCTTGCATCACACTCATATACCTCTTAAAATGCATGTGTGTATGAAAAAAAAAAAAACTATCTACCAAATATGTGATAAACAACATATGTAAAGAAGTAAACTAGTAAATCTTGTCTACATTTTTGTTTTTAAGAATATTTTTATTTTTGAAATATTTTAGTTTTTTTGTATTATTTGAAATATTTGTACTTTTTATTTTTTAATTTTTGTTTAATTTATTAGATTTTTAATGTAGAATAAACTAGCCTATGATTCCTTCATTGGAAGGACCATAATGCATGCATGTATCATATAATTGGAAGATGATTTTCAATGAATGAAAAGTGTTACATGTGGATGAATCCAATTTTTAAAAGGCATTTGATGTTGTAATGTAACTATCTTGATCACTACTCACGATATCCTTTGTGTAATGTGCAACTTGAGAATGTGCATGACTTGGTAGAGTCTGTTGTATATCATGAGATAGTTTGACTATCTATACTTTATATATACCATGTTGAATTGTTTGAGGTAGTTCCTTAGATGCACTATAGAATATGAAGATCTCTTTGAATTTTGAGTGACTACCCTTTGATGTGAAACTTGGTCTAGGAGGGTGTAACACTTTCCTCTGAACTGACTATATAGAGAGATTTTTTATGGGTTCCACAATTGAATTTATATTATGCTCTTGAATAGGTATAATAATTATATCAATATTATACTTTTGAGTAGGTACCCTAACCAACTATGGTGGTGATGGTGGAGGAGAAGGAGATACCACTAATATTAGAGGGTAATCATATTGAATTCTTATAAATTTGAGCACTTGATTACATTATATATATTTTAGACATTGATTTAATATTGATGGTACTAATTAGAGTTTATATATCTAAGGGTGTCCTAATAACATAATAAAGATCCACGTGCTTGGTAAGACTAGAAATGAAGTAGATATTGTTGTTGAACTAACTTGAATAGGTAGCACTATATGCCTAAGAGTATTATGTGTATGACCATCTAATTATTATACCAATTTTTATGTAGTTTACAAATCATGATATGTATACCAAAGAGTTCAAAGAAGTGTCATTATACATGCATTTTCACTTGATTCATTGTCTATAATGACACTATGCATGGGTTTTTTTAATGTAAGATTGAATTAAGAATGCATGTCTATCTGAATCATCATTGACATTTTCATTATCATAAATGTGATCCTAGGATGTGGTGATAATGTGCTTATAAATTTACCAATAATATCATCTATTGGATGGCCATGTGTGGAAGGAGGAGGACATGTATTGTATGCATGATATACCTCTGAATTATCTATATTTTATACCATATCATGGTATGGAAATGGATTACTAAATATTTTTATTAATACATTATCATTCTAATGTGGTTTAGCTTCATATATGGGCATGCTTAGCTCCATATTATTTTTGTGGATAATATCTTGTACCTTATACCTTAGCCTAAAACACTTTTTTTGTAGAATGTTTAATGCATTTGTGATAGTCACAAAATGTGTTTCTATCAAATAATTTATGTTTAGGCTTGGTAATATCAACCTCTAATGGTTGAGGGAGAGATATGAGATTGTAATCAATTAATTTATATAACAATGCATGAAGAGGTTGTGGAAATTTTAAAAAATTCCTCTTTGGTGGAGTGTCGATTAAAGCTTGTTTATTGGTTTTGATACTACATTACTATTATTTTTGTGTCATTCTTGATTTCACTAGATTTGACCTTGTAGCTTGGTTTAATTTGAATTTTATTGTTTGCATTACTTAGATAATTTGGTGCATACTTTAGTTTGTTCAAAACTATGAGCTTTACTTCTCATTCTTTGATTATATGGCATAACTCATCAAAATATTTGATTTTTTTTAACATGCTAGACTCATGGAGTGATGCTAGAATTTTTTTTGTAAAAATAACTTGAAACTCATTGTCTTACTTTGAATTGGTCATCTTAGCTAGCATAGTCTTGTATCAAAGGACATAATCATTGATTGACTCATTTGACTCTTTTTTGAGTTTATAAATTTGTGCATAAGATAGTTTTTCACTAATATTGATGGAAAAGTGTGATAGAAATTGATCTACTAAAGGGTTGAATGCTTTAGCTGATTAGAGTGGAATATCATAAAACCATCACAAATCATAGTATTTTAGGCTTCTTGAGAATAACATGGCTAGTAATTTTTCATTTTATGCATAATCCAAGCATGTTTCATCGAATGACCAAAGATGTTGTTCAGGATCACATTTACCTTCATAGACTAGTAGCTTAGAATCTATGAAATATTTTGGTAATGCATAAGATTTTATCTGTAGCTCAAAAGGATTATGAAGAAAATAATGGTATTCTATTGAATTACTAGATTTAGAGATACTTTGCTCTAATGGCAATACTAAAACATGTAATTTTGTAATAATTTTTTCAAGTGAAGGTGCATTATGAAAGGTTGGTGGTGAACATGCATAATAACTAAATGAGGTGTGTATGATTCCTATTTATAAATAGGTATATGTTATTATTCAAAACATGTACCCATGGATGCCTTATGATGTGGGAGTGTTTTATGGTGGGGTGCTAAGTGCAAAGACCTTATGTGAGGTGAAAGAGCATTCAATATTGGAGCATAGAAATATTATCATTTAGCTATGTGCACATATATCCGTTATCTTGTCACAATGATGGGAACATCCCCAAGGCATGGGACCCTTATGCTCCTTGGGATGAGCCTCTGGAGTAGGCCATATTCCTTCTATCCTAAGCACATCTAGTTTAAGACCAGCACACAAGCCTAAATAATATAAAGGTAAATCTACCATTAGTCTAAACCTAGTATTTTTGAGGGAAAAAAGAAGGGAAAGGTAACATATGTTGACACATAAAATAGGCGATGCACCCAGAATAGAGCAAGCACTCCTACTACTATAAACACTATACAAACCCCTGAGAATAAGACAATATCACATAGATTATACCAGGAAGACTCTAAATGCATAAATGTTTCACATAGAGGCATAAGAATGTAATGTAACATTGAGAGGGATGACAGATGATCCATAGATAATATCAACATAAACTCGAGTGCACATAGAATGAAACCTAAAAATGGATTCTAAGTTTTATGAAGAGGTGCTAGGAATGATAGATGATGAGAGGGGTGAACATCACCCAAAGTTAAGGATAAATAAACACAAATAACACATAGAACATCAAAATAAAAAAAGGAGGTGAACTTAATTCTCATTAGTCTATAAGATTTATCCAATACAAATGCTCTTTGAGGGCAAATTTCAATAGTGTGAGGTTTCTAAAATGTGTCAACCATTTTATAAGTGAAAGACCAAGATTTTATAGTGAATCAAGCCTATTTTACAATAAATGTACCACTTGGGGTGGTGGGTATAGATTTAAATTATTTTAAGGTATTGTAGCTATGCTTGTTGAAGTCTATTTGATGATTGGATCTGGAATTGGTGGTATGATCATTTCTAGACACATGTGCATAGGGGAATGAACTAATTTCCTAATAGGGTTCAAAGAGTTGTGTGTCCCATATCTTGATGTTAGGTATCCACTTCTATATTTAATAATTCTATTAACACTTTGAGCTTCTCTTAACTACCTCCAATAACCTTCTTTATATCTTGCTGCCACTCAACACATGACACTTTTTGATTGGCCTTAGGTATGGCACTATAGGAGTAACACACATCACCTTGATAGGCTCTCAGAGAAGTATTTTGGAGATTTGGATGGAAGAAACATGGTCATGACATGTGGGTACTATGTATTTATTATGAAAGCTTGGTAGGTCCCCTTTCTCTTCTTTGCCAGCCAATGGCACTACTTGAAACTCTACCAAAAGGGGCTAGCCTTAGATGAGTGCTAGGTCGACACATGAAGAGCTAAAAATTATGCTAGGAGAATCATGAGGATACTTGTGTTGAATGAGTACTGGGAAACCATGTGGAAATGGTAAAAGGAGGGTTGTATCTTGCACAATAGAAGGGTGCAATTGTAGGCTCTTGCATGCAGGCACACAATTACATTGACTAGGCATGAGGAGTATTTTTAATAAGGGAATATACAAGGATTAAATATCCTAAGAATGATCTTAATAATTAATTTTTGTCCCTATATTTGACCTTTACTTTACCATTTGAGACCTAAGGGTTCTCACCTTAAACTCGTGCACCTCTTTGACTTGTGTGCTACTTGATCTTGCATGTAGGCACAAATAAGGAACTTTATGTAGATGTGAGTCATCATCTAATACACAAAATTACACATCCATATTGGGATTGGACATAGGTAGTAAGCACCTATGCACTATATGATTGGAGCATTTGGGTCCTCATAGGTGCACTATCTTTTTATAAGCCTCATAAAGTCTTGCATAGATTAGGGGGACTTAGAAAGTCAACACTTACAGTGATCTCTAATAGACATTTTCCTAATAAGCAGGAATCCAATAGCCTTTAAGCAATCCATTGGTCATATAGTCTTTTGGTCTTTTGACTCCTTTTGTAGACACCTAAAAAGTGTCTAACCCTTGGTCTTCATCTCTCCCCTTGGTCCCTTGCCACTTCGACTATCCCTAACCTACCTAGGTCTTATTAATTGAAAATAATCATCTATTTTTAATTAAATAAGTCCATTTTTCCCTCTCCTTGCCACCTCGCCACCCTAGGATACCCTCCTTGGATCCCCTTCATTCCCCACATGGCCATTTAATGCCTAAGACTCCCATTCCAACCTCTCCACTCGCCCAATTAACCCCCGTCGACCGTTTCATCCTCGCATTCATTTGACCCGACGGTTGGGAAATGGATTAAAGGCTATTTTTAGCCTTTCTCCAGCCTTTTAGCCGCTGACGTCGGTCAATCATCGCCCGACGTCAGTGATATTTCCAGCATCAGCACCTTTCATAACGGCTTCTTCACCGTTATCTCCTTCTCTTCGCTCTCGGCGTCTCTCTCTGGCATCCCTACTCTTGAATCTTTGCATCCAACCCTTGTATCCATCCTTTCACTTGACCTCTCTGCCAATCAATCTGACTCTCTCCCTCAGGTACACAGTAAGCTTCTGCAAGTGAACAACAGGGATTCTCCATCAGCAACAGGTCTTCACATCCGGCATCACCAGCAACAGGGCACCAACCTACACCATTTTCTTTAGCAGGGCACAAGTAAGTACTCTGTTTGTGTTTTCATTATGCTTTCTAGTCATCTGCTTTTAAACTAGATTTAGCACTTCTTTTCCCCAACCCAGACTGATAACCAAACTAGGCAGACCCAGATTCCTATCTCCCTGATTGGCCTCCTTTATCTCTCTGTCCCTTTTCAACATTTTGTCCATTATCCTAGACCTCTGCACAGACCCTCAACTAAAACCAGACCCGTCCATAGACCAAGCCCGGACCAGACTCTGTCCAGACTCGACCAGAACCTGCCTAAACCCCATACGGAGGCCATTGCCCCGACTGACACCGGTCATTACCCCGACCGACGTCGGTAGCATAATCGACGTCGGCAGACCTTGACCACCGACGCCGGTAGGACCACCGACGCCGGCGACTGTGGCTAAGCTGACAGCATCTCAGGTAAGCCTTTGCTTTCTTTTCTCTTTCAGTTTGCTATCATTTTAGTCTATTTTAGCATTCTGTCATTTATCAGTCATTTATCTTTTATCAAAATAGTGGTTTGACCTCCCTTAAAGAAGTTCTTATACTTCTGGGAACAAGCTTTCACTTGGCAACCCACCATCTATCTATCTAACGCCTTTTTGTCCAAGTCTTCTTTCTTTGTAGGTGTCATTCCTCCACAGCCAAAGAGGAGTACTCACAGCATCTGGATTACGGTGCACAGACTTTATCCAGGTACTTCTAGCCTTGACCATTATCTCTTTAGTTTCTTCTCTCTCTTGAATTTGAAAAAACAAAATTAGTGATAGAAACATTCTGGCACGCCCGGTGGGACCTTAGGTTCTTCCTCGGGTTCCTTTTCTTTTCATTCATTTAGGTGCATTAGGTTCTTACCTCTTCGCCTCCTTCTTTTTTTCTCAATGACACTATAAGCAGGATTAAAAAGAATCTTTCTTTTCTTTCTTGCACTTCTACACTAGTACAAACATCATACTCTCAACCCTTTCTCAAACTTGTCTTCATCCAAATTTCATATTTTCAACTTGGGCATTAAAACACTTTGCATTCATTTATGTTTGCTTGCATCTTTTTAGACCACACATAGTAATTAAAATGCATATTGAATAAATCGTAGACACTTGATGTTACACTACCAAACCACATGCACTAAAACACACATCAAACTTACTTGAGACAAGGCCCGACTGGGATTTCATCCCCCAGCGGATACCTTACCCATCCCGGTGACCCTACTTGGATTTCATCACCAAGGGGGAAGCCCACTCCATTCTCTGGCAGAGGATAAACTCTAGGCGAGTTATATCTTGGCTAAGCGAGACCAGCTAACCACTGGAATCGTGAAGTGAGGGGAGCTTGCTCCTTAGCACCAGGCCACGTACCAAACCTAACACAGACTTTGAGTGCCTTAACATACTTGAAACCATCTTTAGACCACCTTATTTTAGGACCCTTCTAACAGCCATTCTCCCTAAACATTCATCTAAGGCATAAGCCATAAAATTCTAAAGTTAATTCTTAGGATTTATCGCTTAGGCTTGTCTGTCTCTCTCTATTTTTTTCTTCTCATCTGTTTGTTTGAGTGAGTGAGGACGCTTTCTTCATTGTTTTTCCAAAGAATCTTAAAATCTTTTTGTTCTCTGGAAGACACAGTCACCGGCATCAGTTCTGTCACCGATGTCGGCTTTCCTCTCTTACCGGCATCGGTTATCTAACTGACGTCGGCTATCTGCCTTACCGACATCAATTTTTTAATCGACGTCGGTCTCTGTCATTGTCCTTTTTTTTAAAAACTAGCAACCTAAAACCTGTCCCTTCTCTATCAAAAACTCCATTCTAGTTTTTTGAAACAAAAAAACATAGTTTCTGGAACCTGAACCCTCTTTGCCTTGCATGGTTTTGACTCATAGCCAAGCCAAGGCTCTTGTCAACCACGCTAGCCGTCAACCACTTCCGTCTACCCCGTCCTTAACTAGTCCTATCATGGAGTTCCACTCGGAGACTGAAAGAACTCCTACAGGACCGACCCTGACCCCAACCCCGACTCAAATTCCCATCATCCCTGAAGGGGACCAAGATTTCGAGAGATTCTTGGACCTCAATACCACAGCCCTCCAAAACTATCTCGCGAGAAACCCAATGCGAGACCTTTCGGGTGACATGGCGACGACATCCACACCATTCGCCACCCAACCCTTTATGACTCAGCCTTTCGCCTCAACTATTAACCCAACCATGGCCAATACGCAAAGTTTGGCCTCCCCGTCTATTTTTAGACCGACCTCCATCGGGGTTCCATTACCCCCTCAACCACTTGCAATTCAACCAAGTTCTACATCATATCAGAACTTGATTGTCTCGACCCCTCATACTCTTGCACCCACAAATGTAGGAGTGCCAACCTATCTTTCTACCAGTGTCGCCATTCAACCACCTTTGGCGGTGCCCAGTCAACTTATACCTTCAACCTTCATAACGCAACCACCTTTAGCCTCCACTTATGTCCCTGCGACTAGTCATCCATACATTGCGCCCTTACAAGCGCAACCAACTACGTCGCATACCTCTTCTAGCCTCTTTCAAGCACCTTACAACTTAGGGGGCGCTTCATCCACCAATCCGTCAGCAGACATCATTAAGATGCTGATGGATAAAATGTCCAGTCTCGAAGCCTCCATTTTCGGTTCAAGCAATACTTTGTCATATGAGCAAATTTGCAATGATCCCATCCATCCTTCCGTCCCTATTCGACCATACCCTAACCATTGGGAGCTTCCTAAATTCACTCACTTTCAGAGTAAGGAAGACCCACAACAACATCTACGGGCATTTAGACATGCCTGTTATCTTATTGCCCATGATGATGCATTGCTTTTACGCACGTTCCCTATGTCGCTTTCTGGCCCAGCCCTTGACTGGTATAGTTCTCTTGCCAGACACTCTATCTTTTCATTCACTCAACTAGCCCAAATATTTCTCAACCATTTCTCAATCAACATTACTAAACAAGTCTCTATCATAGACCTTTACTCCATCAGGCAATTTGATGATGAATCTGTAGTCGATTTTGTCGCTCGCTGGAGGGGCCTGATTAACCAGCTCTCCTTCTCTTTGCCTCAACCTGAGCTCATCGAGCTCTTCTCTTGAGCATGTGCCAGACACATCTCTTCTACCTTGCAGATTTAGACATTCTGCACTTTTGACGAATCTTTCATCATGGCTCAAAATCTCAAACTCCGTGCCCTTGAAGAAGATAAGGTCAAATTGTGTCATACCAACACAAAATCTACTGACCATTCTTCTTCTAGACCTTCTTCTTCTGCCAACTCCAAGTCCAAAGGAGTGGCCAACACTGTGGTCATTCGATCACCATCTTCGACAACAACTAATCAATCTCAACCTTCTACATCTTCCAGCATCACCAAACAATTCCAACAACGGTACATTCAGCGTTCTTACACTCCACTTGGAGAACCATACGCTTCCGTTTTGGAAAAACTTGTCAAGCAGGGGGTCCTCAATCTCCCTCCAATCCGACCACCTCAATTTGACACTTCAAAAGCCATCCCTACATGGTATAGGGAGGCCGACTTCTATCCCTTTCATCGCGTCCAAGGCCATGACATCGACAACTGCCGAACCTTCAAAAACATCGTCCAAGACATGATCGACAAGGGGGATCTTATTTTAGATAACCCAAACGCCCCACCTAACCAACATATCGACATTTTCAAACAACCATTTCCGAATCATCTGCCTACTCAAAATAACGTCTAGACTTCGACCAATGACCCTCAAAACCATGACATTCACACGATTAACACTATCTTGCCTCTTGTCCTTGACCAACCTCTTCCATTAAAGGATGAAGAACCTTCTTCTCCTACTAGTCCTCCATCTACCTCTCTTGTATTGGAGGACGCTTTGACCACATCAACGCCATTAAGCCCACCTCCATCTGAAGACCCTACCTTGCCTACTCCTCAACTACAAGTAGAAGGCACGATCATCCATGCCCTCTGCCCACTTGAGGAGCCACACTCTCTTATTTCTTCTCCACCAAGAGAAGAACCAGTCTCTCCACCCATTACAACTGAGGAAGACCCAGTCATGATTTCCTCTTGCCCTTTGTGTGAGATTTCTACATCTCACTCACCTCCATCCACATCCAAACCCAAACCCGTATATAACATTGCCTCACACAATAGTGGCCCTCGACCCAAACACACGAAAGCTACTAGACCTCACCGGAGAACTCCTCCTCCACCTTCGTCATTACCTTCAATCTTGGGCCCGCATCCATCCACTTTAACAGGAGTGCTTCCCACTCCCATCCTTCACAGAGGGAAGTCGCCTCTATTACTCTCTCAACCCATCAGACATACATCTCCTTCAAACCCTCGACCTATGCCTCTTTCGCCTCCCAAACCAATGTCACCAACCCTCACTGCAACAAAACATCCCAACCCATTAGCAGGTTCATATGCCTTGCTCTTACGGCAATTATTGTAGTCATCTCGTATCGACCTCTCACCTCTTAGACAATATCAATCTCTCGGACCTAAACCACCTTGGTTCGACCACACTTGCATTTGTGCGTATCATCGCACGCCTGGACACGACACGAAACATTGTTGTGCCCTCAAGGTTGCCATTCGCCAATGTTTGGAGAATGACACCTCTCTTTTCAACCACGTTATCAACAAACCCTTAACACCACCCCACTCATCAACTCTCGGATCAAGGCCATCTTGGTTCGACAACTGTAAATTCTGCCATTATCATCACATTCTGGGACATGACACTGAGCGTTGTTGCACTCTCAAAGCTGTCATTCGTCAGCAACAGAAAAAAGACTCCCTTCTCATCAAGGATCCTCTTGACCACCTCTTCGACAAAACATCAACCCCGACTCATGCCTCTCCAACCTCATCACCTAAATCAGGATCCCCACGCCAGACTGTGGTCCCTTTGCCACCTTTGACCCCCTTATTCGACATTAATACCATCCATTTGACCACTAAACCTCAACCGACCTTAACCAATCTTTCAAATATTCTCCCTACCTGCTGGAGGAATTCATCCTTCATCCAAACCTCGACCAACTTTTCAACCCAGTCTCTACCACATATCAATCACTCATTTAATCTTAAATCTTGACCAAGTGTCCATCGACCCAACCCCCAACCAATTATTCGACCAGTCTCAACCAAACTTCAACCAAATATCAATCAACCAGACCTCTCGACCAAACATTCAACCTTTTTCAACCAACCGACGACAATGTCAACCAACTTCACATCCATCAATCAACACCTGACCAATCTCGAAAGAGGCAAATTGGGGCAAGTTTGCTCCTAATTGACTTGGACCTTATCATAACATACAAGCATGGCCCAGGGACTTATTAGACCTTGAACCCCTTTTTATGTCTTGCATCTTCGACCATTTCTACTGTTAGTCGAGTGCTCGATCACTTGACGTTTTACTTGAGCTCGTCCCTTGAGCAACCCCTTGTCATTGTCATTCCTTTTCCTATCAACCCTGCTTCCTAACACTTGTCAACCCTTTTTTGTCAAGCAGTAATGCTTTGTCCTAATAAAAAGGGAACCCTTAAACCTCTACAGGCTCGTCCATGGCTAAACTTTAGTCAATAATTATATCAAAAATAATATATCATACCAGGTCATAAAACACTCTAAATGTAGACTGCTCCCTCGAAGGACAGCTACATAATTGATGTATTACTAGACTGATCCCTTGAAGGACAGCTAGGCCAACTTATCAAACATTTAAAGCAAAGTATAGACCACTCCCTCGAAGGATGGCTATGACTAATTATTGCTACATATAGCACCTACTTTTGAAGCTTCCCGCATTGATCAGCTTCACAACATGACCACCAAGCAAACAACATCATGTGGACTTCCCGCATCGATCAGTTCACTGCCAAAAAAATAAATAAAAAAAGACTGACACGCTATCAAGTCATGGACACGCCTATAGTCGTTCTTGGGTCACCTATAAAAGGGGCAAGGTTCTTCCTGCCACCAAAAAAGGGTTACCCCATCCTCTCGTATCACATAACTCATCCTATCACCCCAACACACTCAAGGGACTTCGAGCTCACTTAACGTCAAGTGATTCGACTATTTCTCTAGCACAACACTGGTCCACGACACAACGCATACACGGGGCTTTTGTTCTAACAACCCCTATCCATGCTGTCATTTTTGGCCCTTGTCAATGAAAGAGCAATTCGCCTTTCACTTATCTTTCACTTTGGTCACATTAAACCAAACCAACTTCAACATTTTCAAACCAACCTCAACATTTTCAACATGACATCAGGCATCGCCTTGTCCTTTTCACATAGTTTCCATGGACACCAATACACATGGAAACTATCGACTAGACCTAATTTATGTTAAGCATAAACCAATACTTGCTGAAGCATAAATAGACCCCATTCATTTTTAGCATACATCCATCACGACTATGGAAAATTGCTAGGGATGAAAGACCTTCGACCAATGTTACAGAATACACCATTTGGAAAATGCTGTAACATCTCTTCCTCCTCATCATTTCGACACTTGAACACATCCAATCATCGACCAATCTTCTCAATTTGTCTGAACTACATTGGTCTGAGGCCCTATGACCAGGGCTATGTAGGCAGCACTCAGATAACACATCCTCTGAGGTTAGCTCGACCACCCCCGTTTGTTCATCTCTTTGATGGACAAACCTTCTCTTTTGTGACTTTGATCACGACCAACTCCATCAACTTTGACCAAGACCAATCATTTTCTTTGACCATTCCTCCCTTTTAGGGAGAACTACATTGGCCTGAGGCCCTTCACACAAGGGCTATGTAGGCAGCACTCAGATCACATGACGTTTTCTGAGGTTAGCTCGGCCACATCCTTTCGTCCATCCATCCCCTTGACCAATGACCATTGGAGATCATGCGTATCTCCTTTGACCTTCGACTACTTCCAAGCCAATGTTGCCTTGGTTGTTTTTGCGTGTGTGCTACCTCACGGCTGGTTAGCAGAATTGTCTACAGACTATTTTTGACCCTTCGCAAGTATAGGATCGCAAGCCAGTTGATCCCTACTACTTGTGGCATTTTCGTGTTTCTGGGAGCACTTCTTGAGCCTGGGATACCTGGAACACGATGACCATTTGGAGCTTCAGCTTAGATTAAGTGACCCGATCAGCAGACGACTAAATGCTGGGGCCCGGTTACTTTGATTTTAGCACTCCTCGACCCTTTTGACTATGACCATTTGACCTACCTGTCCCGTGACGTGGTATACGCACAATCACGACTTTTGCAGCGTTTTCACTCACTTTTCATCTTTCTCATCCACCTTTTGTCAAATCAGCACCCGACATTAGGTTTCCTTCCCTCGACTCCCGCTTTGAGGGGGAATACCTCATCCATACTTCGGGACAATCCACATCATCCCTCACCTGGGGACACCACCTCTTTTTTTTGTCTTGCAGTTCATCTAGAACAACCAACAAGACAAAAAGGGGCAAATGTAGACACCTAAAAAGTGTCTAACCCTTGGTCTTCATCTCTCCCCTTGGTCCCTTGCCACTTCGACTATCCCTAACCTACCTAGGTCTTATTAATTGAAAATAATCATCTATTTTTAATTAAATAAGTCCATTTTTCCCTCTCCTTGCCACCTCGCCACCCTAGGATACCCTCCTTGGATCCCCTTCATTCCCCACATGGCCATTTAATGCCTAAGACTCCCATTCCAACCTCTCCACTCACCCAATTAACCCCCGTCGACCATTTCATCCTCGCATTCATTTGACTCGGTGGTTGGGAAATGGATTAAAGGCTATTTTTAGCCTTTCTCTGGCCTTTTAGCCATCGATGTCGGTCAACTGTCACCTGACGTCGGCGATATTGCCAGCGTCGGCACCTTTCATAATGGCTTCTTCACCGTTATCTCCTTCTCTTCGCTCTCAGTGTCTCTCTCTGGCATCCCTACTCTTGAATCTTTGCATTCGACCCTTGTATCCGTCCTTTCACTTGACCTCTCTGCCAATCAATCTGACTCTCTCCCTCAGGTACACAGCAAGCTTCTGCAAGTGAACAACAGGGATTCTCCATCAGCAACAGGTCTTCACATCCGGCATCACCAGCAACAGGGCACCAACCTACACCATTTTCTTCAGCAGGGCACAAGTAAGTACTCTGTTTGTGTTTTCATTATGCTTTCTAGTCATCTGCTTTTAAACTAGATTCAGCACTTCTTTTCCCCAACCCAGACTGCTAACCAAACCAGGCAGACCCAGATTCCTATCTCCCTGATTGGCCTCCTTTATCTCTCTGTCCCTTTTCGACATTTTGTCCATTATCCTAGACCTCTGCACAGACCCTCAACTAAAACCAGACCCATCCATAGACCAAGCCCGGACCAGACTCTGTCCAGACTCGACCAGAACCTGCCTAAACCCCATATGGAGGCCATTGCCCTGACCGATGCCGGTCATTACCCCGATCGACGTCGGCAGCATAATCGACGTTGACAGACCTTGACCACCGACGCCGGTAGGACCACCGACGCCGGCAACTGTGGCTAAGCCGACAGCATCTCAAGTAAGCCTTTGCTTTCTTTTCTCTTTCAATTTGCTATCATTTCAGTCTATTTTAGCATTGTCATTTATCAGTCATTTATCTTTTATCAAAATAGTGGGTTGACCTCCCTTAAGGAAGTTCTCATACTTCTGGGAACAAGCTTTCGCTTGGCAACCCACCATCTATCTATCTAACGCCTTTTTGTCCAAGTCTTCTTTCTTTGCAGGTGTCATTCCTCCACAGCCAAAGAGGAGTACTCACAGCATCTGGATTACGGTGCGCAGACTTTATCCAAGTACTTCTAGCCTTGACCATTATCTCTTTAGTTTCTTCTCTCTCTTGAATTTGAAAAAACAAAATTAGTGATAGAAACAACTTTATCTGATGAATGCACTAGCTATACACTTTTGGTTTGGGAATGAATTGAGACTCACCTAATAAGATATGAACTTTTCCAAAAGGCATTTAGATGAAAATACCTAACATAATAAAACATTGTGCACAAGCACTTAGAGGAGTTGAAACTAATCTAAAACAAGGTGCATGAGCCACTTTAGGGAAATGAAAAACATCTACTCTACTTATTTATAAATATATATAAGAGTCAATGGAGATAGTGCTTGACATGAATCCCATTAACTGGGATTGACAACCCATTTCCATTCATTCTAAAAAGTTATAAGGCATTATATGGCTTACAACTAGTGATGGTATATGGACCACTCCATATTGAATCAAACTTAGTGTGCCTTATAGCTTTCACTATGTCTTTATCCCATTTGAGGACTAAGTCTCCCTCTAAAAAACTCCTAGCACCAACTTTCTTATAAAAAACCCTCTTGGTCTATGCATATTAAAATTTCATGGTACGCATAGCTTGTGCTCTAGTTTTTTTGATCTCCATGAGCTTAGTTAGTCTTACCTCGATGGGATCACTCTTGAATAGCTCCAAATAATACACTAACTCTAAGGATGATAACTCAATGGATGTTGGTACTCTAGATTCCTTTCCATAAAATAGTATGAAAGGTGAATCCTTCAACACTTTCTTGGGTGTGATCTAATCAACCCAAAGAGTAGTTCTAAGCTTCATGTGCCAAGTCCATTGGTTATTCTCTAGAGTATTCTTTATGATGCAAATTAGGTTCTTGTTCATGGACTTGGATAGAACATTACCTTAAGGGTAATAATTATGTGAGGCACTCAAATAGGTATTGTGATTGATAATCCACTCACTAATCCTAGTTCCAAGGAAGGCCAGTGAATTATCAAATATAATGGTGGTGGGGATGCCAAATATCATTATGATACCCTCATATAAGTTTAGGATGGATGTCTCACTAGCCTCTTTAAGCAAAAATGATTGTTTACACCTTGTGAAATGTTAATGGATATGAGGATCCATTTGTGCCCATCACTCGATGGTGGATTAATCATGCTTATAAAATCTAGGGCCCACTACGCAAAGGGTTGATTAGAATAAATTGGGTACAGTGATAAGGCTACAAGTATTTGCCTATAAATAAGGCAAAATTATTATAAATTCACATGTATTAATTTCTCTCTCTTTCAATTTAGTTCTTCCTTACAATTCTATTTTTCAAAGTTTATAGTCTTCAAAATTGCAATCCTATAACAAACTAGGTTGACTTGGTCAACCTATTTTTGTAGTCCGTCTTATGTTTGAAATACTAGGTCAACCTTGTCAACTTAGTTCTTAAAGACTCTTGATTATGAATTACAGTAGTGACCCTATCAACTTTGTTATATAATTTTTGCATACACTAGTTTTTGAATCGACTCTAAACTATGCTTAAATTGGGAAATTAACAACTATATGCTAGTAATTAATTCACACTTTCATTTTAAATTGTTTACATGCTTAGAATAGCTAACATAGTATAATTAGGTGGTTTTTCAATATACCATTTAGATTCACTATTTTTATTTCTTTCACACACTACTAAATCACATTTAAAATTAATTTAAACATTTGTCTACCCAAGGCCTACTTACTTGGATTTCATCACTAAGGGGAAAGCTAACTTGGTTTTTTGGCCAAGTATAAACATGTGGTTAATGGTATATATTGTAAAATTGCCTAACATCCTTATCATTTTAGGATTTTGAAGTGAGGGGGTAGGCCTCAATACCAATCTAGTACCATTGCCAACATAGATCCCTTTCATCCTAAACATCTTGAAACCATCCATAGATTACTTTCTATTTCCTTATTTTCAGCCAACTTCCCTATCACACTTAAAATAACACTTTATAATAATCTAACAACACTCAGGATGACCAATTAATTATCATTTTATTTTTATTTGATTGCTTTCTCTTTATTCATTGTATTTTGTACTGTAAAAACTTGTATTGACCAACATTTGTGCAAGGTTTTATGTTGTGTGACCTAATTGGATTATTCTCTTTAATCCAATTGTTTGTGTGCTTACTTTCACTTCTTATTTCAATTTACATTGAAAAACATTTCCCTATTTTTAGTACACTATCATTTTTTTCAACACAGTCTCTTACAGACTATCTTTTTCCCTACCTATAGTACTTAGTCGACTTGGTCAACCTTGTACTCTTTTATGTCAGTCAAGTTACAGTACTAAGTTGACCTAGTTGACTCTATATCTTTATCAGACTATGTTTCTCCCAATTTATAGTAATCACTAAACTTGGTTGAATCTATACTCTTCTACCTTCTGTCTAATAACATTAAGTCAGTCTAGTTGACTTTGTACTCTTCTCAACAATTTTATAATAGTATTAAGTCAACTTGGTCGACTCTATACTCTTATTGTTGCCTTTGCTCTATTATCTAGATGACTTAGTTCTCTGTCTATCTGACTTAGTTCTTTATCTCTACCTTTCATTATTCTTTCTTAGCATCCTTTTGCTTATATCAAACATCATGAAAACCCCTATCAAAATCTTCTTGGATAACTTAAATCCATTTAGACACTATATGGGGTATTGTTTTCATCTTATCTTTTCTTCCTCTTTTCAGCCTTTGGGGCATATTATGATGCCCATCCTTGTATTAATTTTGCCTTTGAGGCATCTTATGATTCCCACCCACATGTCATTTTAGACTTTGGGGCATCTTGTGATGCTCATCCCTACAACCACTTACCCATTGGGGCATCTTGTGATGCCCACTCTTATTCTACCTTCTATGATACCTAACTAATTCAACTCCAAGAAACCTTCTAAGACACATAGGCTTATCTCTCACATGCTCATCCTTGATATAAACATTAGTTTAGGATCCTTCCCTTTCTTTCATGATTTCTATATGCTATATATCTAACACTTTTTGCAGGTTACTTACACAAGTCTCACCCTCTACAACAATTCTCTCTCTTCAAAAACCTTGGTCCTTCCTTTTGGTATTTTGGTTTCACATTTTCTTCATGAGTTGCATTGTAAAACCATGGATAAAACTTAATATTCCTCATGATAGACTTTTATCCTCTTTATTTTTATACTTTTTACACACTTTTTGGCACCCCTTGGGTTTCTCTTTGTGAGTTTCAGTGCAAGACCATGGATAGGACCTGGCCTTCCTCACAAATCCCATCTTTTTTTTATCCCACTTATTTTTCCATTACTTTTTGTCACCCTCATGGGTTTTTATTTTATGAGTTTCAATGTAAGACCATGAATAGGACCTAGCCTTCTTCATAAAATCACCATTTTTTTATTCCCTATCTAGAATGTGTTTTGCAATGGTTATGAGTTTTTGATCCTTTGTTTTTAGCTTTATATTTTGTTACTTTGATAGATGAATTTTTCATAGAAAACTATGTTAGCATGTTTTCCTACATTTTCCTCATTATTATGATAAGGAATCACACTTTTCTATCATTATATCCCTTTTCCCCCTTTATCACATTTTTTATGATTTGAAGTAATTCAAGTTGTTTCATGTCTCATTCCTCTTGATTTCCGTTCCTTTCACTTCACATTCAATAAAATAAGGTCAAAGTCAAGATATAACTTTTATTTAACCTAATTTTATGAGACTCTTAGACACCATGCTCTCTAAGTTCTCTCTTTTAGCAACCAAGTCCCAAGTATTCAAATGAAAATCATCTCTAGAACCCATGATTGGTTTTCCAAATCTCAATGGAGGAGGAATATCAAAAGGCATCAATAAAGTTAAAAGCTAAATAATTTGAAATAAAAGGCAACATACAAATCTCAAAAGTCAACATCATACCAAAATATGTGATTATAAGCACATCTCATATCTCCAATTGAATCTCAAAATCCATAGTTGGCCTCACAATAGAGCTAAGGTCCATTAGAGTATGGTAGACTAGTAGATTGGAATAGGATAATTCAATAAACTATATGATGCTACCTACTTTCTCATGCAAGGACCCAATCTTCACAATAGACCAATGGATCTGTACAGGGTCCTAAGGAATGGAGAAAACATTATGGGAAGGTAGGTCTATTTTAATTTTCATGCATATATCCTTAATGAAATGATCTACATACTTCATTTATTGACCTAAGACTTGTGGGGATAAGAAAAGTTCTTCAAAGTCCTTAATATTGATAGTACTCTTATTTTGACAAACCTAATTTGAGTGTCTTGACTTTGATAAGGAGTACTTATACCTTGGTTTTTCCTTCACTCTCCCCTCCACCCATTTCATTTCCCCCCTTGTTAGGCACATGTGATTCTAAATTTGTTTTCCCTGTTCTATACTTCCTTATTCTTTACATCTTTAAAACATGCTAGCACTACTTTGTTTTAGTTTTATCTATCCTTAGAGCAAAACAACATGTTTGAAAAAATATTGATTACTTTCTTTACACCATGGCTCTACATTTATAGACTTGCTTTACTTTCTTTTACCATTTATCATTATTGTACTACCCCTTTTTTTGGACACTTGAGTTTGTTTCTACTTTCATGTACTTTTTCTATTATTGAATGAGGTTGGCTTGTTACTTCTCCCTCATCAATGTTGTTTTCCCTTTTATGCACCTTTTTCCATTGATGACTAAGGATTGTTACTACTCATTCATCAATGTTTTTATACCATTTTTTCTTGCCCATATTTATTTAAGGATTAGTACTGATTTCACATTGATGTTTGATTACCATATTTTTGACATGTATCCTTAGTTTGACTTGGTGAGCTTGCCTTTCTTACTTAAGGTTTATTTGTTTGAGTTTTTTGGTCTTTGGTAGCCTGGGCTTTTTGATTACTTGATTTACTCAAAATTTTGGCTTGTTCATTTGGTCTAACATAGCACATATCACCCCAGCTTGCCAAATTTCCAATTACATCCAATCCACATAACACCAATTATCTTGACTTTCTTACATTTGTTTTTTTTTTGTTCTTTAGTTTTGTATTCTCAGGTTTGTTAAAAACTATCTCTCCACCCTCCACAATCAAAATTCTAAACACAATAGACAACCATCTAGTAATGAAGGTAAGTCAAGATATGCATCACATTTACTTTTTAGTTATTTTCATTTTCATCATTTAAATTTTAGTTATTTTTACTTTAAAATACTACAACATTTTTTTAGCCTCAGTGTTGTGTGTTGCTATGTTCTTTCTTGAATCACCATTCCCTATTGCACTTAAAAGACATGTGATGACATTCAAGTGGGGCATATGTATACATATAATATTTTCATACTTTTATCAATTACTAACTCTTTTTATCTTACAGGAACCCCTCGAGTCTCAATATCTCTGATTACATGACCTAAGGGGTGCACTAGGAAAGGGGTGGGTAGACCATTGGTGATTCATAATATTTTTGTCCTTTATTGACACTTATTATCAATCCAACCAGCTCCTAAAACATTCTTCTAAGCTTTGAATCTCATTTTACGCACTCCTCTAGTCATTTACCACCTTCATTACCCATTTTCCTAACTTAAAACCTATTTTGGTAGTTTACATGACTAGGTCGATTGGGTCGACCGTATACTCTTATTGGTAAAAAATCATTTAGGGTCTAGGTCAGTGCTTGGCTGACCTAGTCTTTGACCTAGTGAGTTTTTGTCAATAATGATACTAGGTTGACTTGTTCAACCTTGTCACCTAAATTTTTTAGAAGGATTTAGGGTTAGATCCACATATATAAACACATTCATTCTATCATTATTAAAGATACATGAAGATTTATTATTCATTTGTACTTCTTTACAATCTACTCTTCCACCATTCTAGTTGAGGAGGTTTAGCTTAGGTTTTATACTTGGAAAAGAATCTAGTCCTGTGGACAAGTCTTAGATGTTTTGGCCTTTCTTCATGATCCTTATAAACCACAAAAAACTCTTTTAAAGCACCTTTGGGCAAGGAAGAGATTGAGTCTCGACAAGTTCATCTTTTAGGTAAGTATATCTAACTTTGCTCCTCTTTAGTAAATAGAAGTAGCATAAGTAAGGGATTTTAAATAATATTACTCTTATTCTCCATCCATTAAGGTTTTATCTATACATAGCTTAATTAGGATTATCTTATGCATGTTTACTAAACTCCATATTGTGCCAAAAGCTTTGGTGAGCATTAGATTAGATTTGTTTGCTTTACTTGTTATTAGTATAGTGAATATGAAAACATAGGACTTCATTATGGTTATTGTATAGTGAAACCCTCCCTAGTGATATTATTATGGTAAGAGATCCCCTAATTAGGTTTAGTGGATCCATATTGGTCATGTTCTCGATTATCTAATGTACCCCCAATCGGAAGTGTAAGTAAGATCTATCTTCTCCGAGCTAGGATTGATTTGTAAATATGATGCATTTCTAATTACATACATGGATAACCTATAATAACATTGTATTTATTTTTCAATGGATCGGTTCAAAGGTGAATATTTATAACTAAAGATAATGAGAAAAAATACCAAAACCAAAGTTATAACTATTTACATTTGAATTAAAAATAAAGTAAATAAAAAGATAAAAAAAATGTAAAATAAAAAATGTAACTAACTCAAAATAAAGATATGAATTATCCAGGCTCAAGTAGGCATAATAATGTATAAAGCACAAACAAACAATATACAAAAATAAGGAGAAATTACTAAACAACATGGAATCAAGATATAAATAATTGAGACCCACACATTAACAAAGTGTACTTAAATATAAATGTAAACAAGTCAAGCCCAAGGTAAGGCCATAATCAAAATGTTTAAGACCATAATCAAAATGTTTAAGAAGTGTATTCAAACAAAATATTAAAAAAATAACCTAAATAAAATAATAATCAAAATAAATAAAACACAAAAAAACACAAAACAAGGATATAAAAGATGAATAAATACATTAAAAAACACCAATAAATAAAATAAATGCATAACAAAAAATGAATAAAAATAAATGAACGCACAACAAAACACCAATAAAAATAAATGAGGAGACATCAAAGCAAAACAAAACATCAATAAAAATAAATGAACAACACAACAAAACAACAATAAAAAAACAAAACAAAAAATCAATAAATAAAAAGTGAAACAACATAATTAAAAACAATTATACAAACTAAATCAAAGAAAAATGCAATAAGAAAATATTACAAGCACACACAAATAAAAAAACATAAACAATGGTTAATCACAATGTTAGTGGAGATATAAAATAAATTATTCATGCATGTGTAATAGAGGTGTTATGCTTTACAACAGGGTGAACCCTAAGCTAAGAGAAAATGACACTAGTACAACAAAACAAGAACAATAAATACAAATTTTCCTCTAAGTGATAGGGAAACAATGACACATAAATAAGACAAAAAAATTTCCCCTAGGTCATAGGGGATAATGAAACAAATAAAAAAATGGGGGGGGGGGAGAGAAGAAAAGGAAGGGGGTAGTTGAGTTGATTCCAGACGCACTATGAAAGTAGACATTGCCTATATAATTCCATGGATGCAAGGTCTAATATGAAATTCAGGCCAATGTAGTTCTCCCATGATATGAGATAGAAGAAAACTGATAATAATAAAAGATGATTAAGGGGCAAAGGAATATGGGAATGGTCTCACAAAATGTTGAGTAAATGAGAAAAGAGTGTATGGTTTAGGTTAAGACCACACTAAAATATAAGAGATGATTAGCCATAAATGAACTGAATTGGGAATTCATAGTGTCTACTACATCTAAGATTGATAAAGCGAAAAGGTTCATAAAATGGTGACATTGTAAGAAAATTCAAGGGCATAAGGATGGATTTTGTTCATAATGATGACTTACAAAATGGTGAGAGCATAAGATGAAGCAAATACTGATGGGGAAACTAAAGGACAATTGGTTACTTGTAAAACAATTAGGATTCCTATAATATTTAAGGCCGAAAAGTGGTCAAAAAAGAATGAGAAGGTTCAACCAAGCTAGCTTGAGATACCCCATGTATCTAAGTGTTGCTTACATAGTTCATATGGACCTCAGACCGATGTAGTTCTCCCAAAAATGGGAGGTAAAAAGTCCAAGGTGATTTAGAAATAAACTTAACAATCAAGATGGCCCATCCCAAAATTTTTGATGACTTTATATCCTATGAGGATATTCTAGGCCAATTTCCATGATTTTGTGATTTTTAAGGTTTTCTAAGATCATTCATAAATGTTTAGAGGTTTTCTAAATGTCTCAAATTGATAAAAGATTATGAAAACTAAATGTTCTAAATATAAAAATGGTGAGAGCATACTAAGCCAAGGGTGCAATTATGGGTCTTGTTCAAATGAACAATGTAGACAATGGTGACTCATAAAACAATGAGAGTGTGGCTTGGGTTTCTCACAAAATGGTGAGAGTGCAAAGGATTAGAATAAAAAAAGGTGGAATGCAGTGTTTTTGGTATTTTATCATATCAATTTTCTAATTTTTTTTATGTTTTTGGGATAAAAACAAAAATTTAATATAAACAAAGGTATAGATAACCATTTATTTGAGGAGTTGCATGTCCATGAGTAATATTTCAAATAATAGCTAAACCAACTGTAACAATCTATTAGAGCTAAACCAACTACAATAGTGCATGTGATCTTGTTAAGACAATGATGACTACTAAGAAGTAGCAAAAATAGAATAATACATAGTGGAGAAGAAATATCAAGGGCCCATCTAGTAGAAAAAAACCATGTGCTAACATACCCTCATACACTTATCTTCAAAAGAAGCTGTGAATATTGATCTAACTAAACTACATTATAGAACTTTCTCTGAATGTGTCCATAATGCTTATAAATAATAATCAAGATCATAATTGGTATTGGGTACAATGTTAAAGGTTACAATGGTCCATATGAAAGTAAAATTGGTCTAGTGAAATATAAATGGTTTAGGTTACAATGGTTCAGAGTTACATCAGTCAAGGGTTATAGTGGTCTAGAATGAAATAGTACAAGGTATAATGGTCTAGAATTATAATGGTCTATGTTGAAATGGTACAAGTTATAAATATAATGGAATAATAAATGACTTCAACACAAGTTACCCCCAAGTAAGGGCTCTTGTAAACAATGGTTCAAAAAAGATGTCAAACGTAGAATTGCTTAAGATGTACAATATTCATGGGTTCTGGGAGTTCTTCATCATTTCAAGTAGCCAATTTGTATGCCCTTAATCTATAGTTTTTTGTAGCCACATATGGGCCCAACTAATTAGGTTAAAACTTAACCTTCTTCTTACACTCAACATTAGTGTTCTTTTGGTTCTCCTCTAAGGCCAAGTCACCAACTTCAAACTCCTGAGGGAGAATGTGTTTGTTATAGATGCAACATAATTTGTTTTGATATGATCTCAAGTTATCTAAGGTATTAAACACTTACCATCAAGGAGTTATATCGTGAAATATGTAAACTCTATAATCTTCATCCTCAATAATGTTATTCAAATATACCTATAATGAATGTAACTCAACCTCAACCTAGATAATAGCCTCTATTTCAAACACCAGAGAATATGGAGTGGCTCTTGTATGGGTTTGATGACTAGTGAGATAAGCCCAGAGGATGGGAAAAATTTACAAGTGCCAATTATAATTAGCATCATTGACAATATTTTTAAGGATTATGACAATGGTTGTGTTAGATGCATCAACTTGATTGTTGCCTTGTGAGTTGTATGGTGAAGACTTATTGTGTTTGATTTTGAACATGGTAAAAAGGGATTTTACATATTTTTCCACAAATGAGCCACCATTATTAGATATAATTCAGGTTAGGATGTCGTATTGATAGATGATATGGTAATGGATAAACTTGGCTATCTACTTCACAGTAATGTAAGTGAGAGGAATGGCCTCAATCCACTTAATAAAATACTTGGTAGTATTTAGAATGTGTTTATAGCCATTCATAAGAGGTCAGGTTTATTTTTGTGATGAGATCAAGACCCCATGTAGAAAATGTTTGTGCTGTAGTGATCATATGTATTTGTAAGGAAGGTGTGTGTATCAAATTACCATGTTGTTGGCAAGAAACACACTTCCTAACATAATTACAAGCATTTATTTCCATTTTAATCCAATAGCACCCTATTCTAAGGAATTCTTTGGCTAAGAATACACCACTGGTGTGGGACCCACACATTCTTTCATGGACCTCCTTAAGTGCTAATGTTGATTATCCTTAGGATAAACAATAAGAAGCATTCCATCATAGCCCTTATAATAAACATGTTTCCTAAGATGGCATAATAGGATAGGAAATAGAGGAAGATATTTTGGTGATTATGTGAAAGGTTGGGAGGAAAGACTTGGTCATGGAAATAATTATAAATGTAGAATAGTGGGACCAGTAATAGTACACACCCTCTATGAATATGGAAATACATGAACTAGATGTTGAATATTTTCAATAATAAATTGATACTCTTTGGTATCACTGACAACTTGTAACATGGATTGAATTGTTGACATGGTATTTACTAATCTATTATTTTCCCATGGCACCTATTCAAATTGTAGGGTATTAAAATATGACTTAAGATTGTCTATAATTATCTTATAGGGTATAAGATTCTCATCTCAAGTCTAATATTATTTTGTGGTCTGATTAATTATTAATTGAGAATCTCCATAAACCATTAACTTTTGTATATCCCACTATATTGCAAGATAAGGTCCTAGAAAAAGGACTTTATAGTGAACCATATTTTTGGTGTAGTTGAAGATGATATGAAACACCTTAAGAACAAGGTCCCCATGAGGTGTTACCAATAAAAATGTCCCCAAATCCATGTGAAGTAAAAGATCCATCAAATTATAACTTCCATTATTTAGGTTCATAACCACTTCTTCTATTTCCATGATATAATCATCTGAGAAATCAAATGTGAGTGGTTGAGTATCTATAATAGGAGCTTTAGCATGTTGATCGTCAATGACCTGCCCCTTAATAGTTTTTTGGTCTTTGTACTCAACATAAAATTCACTCAAGAGCATAACCCATTTATCCATGTGGCATGCAAAGAGTGGATTTTGACAAAAATATTTGAGAGGGTCTACCTTAGCAATAACAATAGTTTTACTGTTCAACATGTAATGTCACAACTTTTGGGAAGCAAACACCATTACCAAATAATCCTTCTTATTAGGTGTATAATAATGCATGTATGTTATAAGTGTTTTACTTAAATGATAGAATACATGATCCTTTATTTGTTCATAATGTTGGGCCAAGAGTGCCCCTAGGGCAATTTTTATGGCTGAGATGTAAATAAGTAATGGTTGTCTAGGTGTTGGTGGTCTAAAAAATGGTGGGTTGGCTAAGTATGCCTTGAGCTTTTCAAGTGATTGTTGACATTTAGTAGCCCATTTAAAAGTGACCCCCTTCTTAAAGAGGTGCATCAAAGGATGAAACTTGTCTACCAACTATGAAACAAACCTACAAATAGACTAAATTTTACCCTACAGACTATAGAGCTATTTTATATTACAAGGTGGAGGCATTTCCATAATGGCCTTGACCTTAGTATCATTCAATTTTATTCCTCTTTATGATACAATGAATCCTATAAATTTTCATGAAGTAATGCCTAATACACACTTCTTAAGATTTAGATGAACCTTGTACTCATGAAGTCTCTCAAAGATTCTCTATAAAATTTTAGGATGTCTAACATGCATTTTTGATTTTTATAGAATATCATAAACATAGTCCTCAACTATATCATGCATCATATCATGAAATATGACAATCATGGCATGTTGATAGGTGGAATCAACATTCTTCAAGCCAAAAGGCATGACTTGGTAACAAAATGTTCCCCATGGTGTGGTGAATGTAGTCTTGTGTTGGTCCTTTAGAGCTATCTTTATCTTATTATATCTAGATGAGTCATCAATAAGGGACAACATCTCGTATGCATCAATTGAGTTGACAATATTATCAATTTTGGGTAGAGGTATATCATCCTTAGGACATACTTTATTGATATCTTTAAAATTAGTACAAACATGTATGATCTGTGACTTTTTGTTCATTAGGAATACATTTAATATCCATTCAAAATAGTCAATTGGTCTAATGAAGCCATCTCCCTATAATTTTTCTAACTCCTTTACCAAAATATAAATAAATGGGTGTATCTTTCTCAATTTTTGCTTGATCGGCTTAGCATTGGGATGTATAACAAGTTGTTGCACAATTAAGTCAGGGTCTAGGCCTGGCATACCTAAATGAGCCCACATGAAGATATCAATAAAATCCCTCAGAATTGTGATAATGTAGTCACACTCTTCATCGATAATGAATGTTCTTAGATAAATAATATTGGGATCCTCATAGGTTCCTAGGTTCACTTAAATTTTATTTTATATAAGGAGTGTAGAACCATCCTCTAAAATAGTGGGTAGTGTTTGATCCTAGTCCTCTTCTTCTGATTTAGCTTCTGGTTGTGAACTCCAAATCTTAGGATAGTGAGAGAATTCTGATTATGCTATTTTAGGTACTGGCCAATTTGAAAATATCTCAATAAATTTCAGAGCAAGATGCTCAAAGAATTTATGTTATTTAGAGGTGATACTAGCACTAGCTATATAGCTCAAACTTGGTGGGCACTGTACTTCCTATGGAGGTAAACAAACTTCCTTGTCCAAGAGTGCCTAAAATAGGTTTTCACTCAAGGTTTTGTCTTATTCTTTAATGTTTACTTGACCAACAAACACCTCAAAGGGGTTTTCACCTAAATATATCAATGTTTTTTATTTTATGTGACCAAGAAAGTTTGCTTGCTTTCCAAAGTAGGCAACAGAGTCTAATGAGAAGTCAAAGCCTTATTTGTGATCACCAATTGGTAATCCATATCTAAGACCCATACATTTGGTAATAGACTCCTCATTATGAAATTTTTCAAGAGGTATAATGTAATCTTTATGCTCTCAATATATGAGGTCAAGTTGGTAAAGGGTAAGGGGATAATCAGTTGTGATAGTCATAATAGAATTGGAGTCAAATAAATCAATGTTAGCTAGCTCATCGTAAGCACTATAATGGGATGATGTGTCATAGTAGGGAATTTATTCATCATTTGATAAAGAGGAATCACTATAAAAACACATGAGATCACCCCCAAGTGGTATAAATTCAAGACTTTGATTCATATTAGGTTTACTAGCTGATAACAGTTCTAGGATACCTTGCTCTTATGGCCCTAGACTTTTTCCTACAAAATCTAAACTATCCATAATGAGGTTAGGGATAAGATACTTAGGATTCTAAAAACAATTGATAAGGTCATCAATATAGATCCAATCTCCTTCAGTAAAGGCTTCCCAATCCTAATTTGGTGAAGTTGTTGGTAAAAATACCACCGATGGTTTCTACGTGTTCTTCTACTAAATCATTTTGGGCCTACAAGGGCTTTCAAAAGGTTTAGGTATAACATAAGATCTAGGGGATTTGGGAATTTTTCCAATATGAAATGAATCTTTTAAATGATATGTAGAAATGTTTGGTCCTCAATAATGAGTTATTTTGTGAATGTTATGGGGAATGGATCGATCGAAGTGGAAGTAAGATCACTACGATCAATATAATTACATTTGAGTAGTTTAAAAACTATTGATTTATTCTACTTAACTACAAATTTAGAACAAGTACAATAGTTATAATTGTGATATTCAGCCTCTAGGTGTTTTTAAAATTGGTATGGCTAAAGATCAACATAAATGGTGACCTCAATTCCCAAATGGGGAACTTGAGGCACCAATGCAAGGTAGAAGGGATAATATGTACTTCATGGATCTAAAGACAATCAAGAAGTAAATTATAAGTCATTTCATTGTCCACAACAGGGAATATGGTATCATGGGTTATAGGCCCAATAATGATTGGCAAGCAAATAGTCCTTGAATACTCTCTTTCAATATTATCATATGCCTTGATCTTGATATTTTTAGGCTATATGTCCTTGGTGCTATATCCTAACCATTCTATAAATTTCAATGACACTATATTTAGACCTAAACCATTGTTTATAAGCACCCACTTGATTTTATGATGGGCTATAAAAACTTTAATGTACAAAGGGTTATTATAGCTCAGACCAAGGGAAGACATATCTCTTTGATAAAAAGTAAGTTGTTGGCTCTAAGATACATGTCTTATGAGTGTTTGAAATTGGTCAAGGTCAATATCTTTGGGAACAATGGATTTTTTAATGAAGTCATTTAATATAGTTATGTGGACTTTTGATGTACACAATAGATCCAAGATAGAAATATGTACAAAGATTTTATTGAGTTGGTCCCAAATGTTATATGGTTTTTCAATAGAAGGATGAGAGGGTTTGGCCTTGGCTAGTATAGTGTTCAATTAAAGATCATAAGGCATAATGTTTAGATTTGGTTCAATGTTGTAAGAAGGAAAAGGGCCTTAGAGGTTGATTCATGAGTGTCTAGTTATGATTGTATAATTTTGAGTCAATAAGAGGTCAATATAATTAGAAGTAAAAGGTATAGGGCTCAAATTTGGCTTAGTAGTGGAATAACACAAAGGGCCATGAAGAGTAACTCATGAGCATCTAGTTATGATTTTGAAATTTTGAGTCAACAAGGAGTAAAATTAAAATTGTAAGAAGGGGGTGGAGGTCTAAAAATAATAACCCACAAAAACTAAGGTGTAATAGAATTTTTTGAACCTAGTGTATCATTACTTGAAAAAATAGGTGTCAGCCCTAAAATAGGGGACCAACACTTATAAAAGCACTGGATGGTTCAAAGATTATGATTATAATTATGGTAACATGATTTACATAAACACACCCCATGATATTATTATAATCATATGACATGGTGTTGTAAACTAGGTTGTTATTTTGGGTATTATGATCTTGATTATGATTATGATGATTAGGTTTCTAGCCATGTCCTTATTGATGTTGGCCCTAACCTTGATTTTAATTATTCCTTTGTTGATGTTAATTATAATTAGTAAATGGGTCTTTGTAGATGCCCATGTATTGATTAGTGTTTTACACTATTTGTTTCACTTCAATATTGCCACTTTTAATCAGGGCCTCAATAAGATGTCTCAATTGTATAAATCAATAAACAACATAGATAATAACATGATGGAAATAAAAAAAATCATCTTCTTGATACCAATTGGTTTTACATTGATATTATGGAAATAACTTTGGTATAAGATATACAATTAAATTGGCTACCACTAGTCTCTAAAATACTACCTCAATATGTTCTCCTAGTTTGATAAATGGTCTATACTTGTTGAATCCTCTACATGGAGGTGTTATTTACAAAATGATTTGTGGATTGGGTTGTACATTTAGAGTTGGAGGGTCCTATACTATTTTCACATTTCTTGATTCTATCACTCTATTTCCTACCATGTTCTTGTTCTTGTTAAAGACCTTAGGTTTCTCTATAGTAGTAGTTAGAACAAGTGGTTGGGTTTGATTAGATGTTTGACCCTGAGAATAAATTTTTACAAGGCCTCTGGTAATAGGTACCTTTTCAATTTGCACTCCCTTCTTAATAATTTAATTTAATGTGTTGGAATAAGTGATTCTTATATTGTGAACTACTTTAGGGTGTAGAATCTATGCAAAAATATTGGCTAACTACCTGTCTAGCAAATTATGTTGAAAGTGACTAGCTAATACTCTCCACTGTTGTAGGTATGTTGAGAAGTTTTTTCCATCTCTTTGTTTTTCCTTTCATAATTCAACCACTATTACTTCATGATCAATGTTCTTAAGATAAATGGTTGACAAATTTTCCTAATAAATCATTCCAATATATCATAGATCCCTTAGGAAATTTGAGGAGCCAATCGAGAGCTTGTCTAGCAAAACTGCATGAAAACAAGTGAAACAAATAAACACTACTATAAGATACCTCTTGGCATATTATGAAAAAGGATTGAATGTATTCCCATGGTTCACCCTTCCCTTTTTATTTATCAAACTTGGGTGCCTCAAAATTAGGTGGAAAGGGGACCTACAAAATGCAAGTCAAATGAATAAGGGCATATCTCATCAAACTTATATTTCTTAATTTGGGTTCCTGTCTCAAACCTTAAAACTATTTATTTCATAAAATTCCACTCTTTAATGTTCAATGCATTCATTGGTGGAATATAATTTTATTGGGTAGTGATATAACCCCCTTGCATAGTCCTATTAGGGATATGAACCCTTTGGCCAAAACTTTGGTTTTGGTTTAATCTTTGATTTGAGTGCATCTGATGTTGATTTTTAGGTGCTTGATATAGATTCCATAGAATATATTTCTATGATCTATAGGTAATCTATTAATTTAGGGGTACTTGATGTCAGTTCACCAAAGGGCATTTCTATTGCTAGTTTACAAGGGGAACTTGTTGTGGTTGAGATGAACATACTAAAGTGTTTTTTAAAACACCCCTAATCTATGATGAATACTTATTTCCTTGATATTGTGAAGGGGTAAGAGTCTCCTGATGGTTGAAAAAGGTATGCTCTGTATCAGGTGAAATATGTTGTGAAGCATATATAGGTTTATTTTGTTTAGGATAATCCCCAATGTCTACCATAGATGTAAGATTGATTAAGGCATGTTGCATTTGGTCTATCATTTATTATTATAATCTAACAATGGTATTGTTGATTTAATTTGTAGTTAAATTAGATGTTAGGTCTGCAACAAGTTCTTTAATGTACCACTAACTAATTTTTTGGATCTTGGTATCAAGATCTTGATCAATTGGGGATGGTTATACAAGTTATTATTTCCCTTTGCTATTAGAAGTAATGTTGGATTTGGTAACATGAGTAATATGTTTCTCTAGATATTTCTTCTCTACTCAAACAAGCATGTGCATTTGTTTCATTGGAAAATCTAGAGGAATTCAAGATCCTGATTCTATTAACTTGAGGAGAGATTCATCTTTATCATCTATAGGTTATTTTTCATACTAACTATGTTTAGATATTATTGTCATTGGAATAACATCAAACATGATGGAGCATTATTCTTCATCATAGTAATGCTCTTCCTTATAACTAAGACTGTAAGAGACCCAACTATGAGTTATACCTTTGCATGTTTGAAGATGGTTTGATACATTTTCTAAGTGTTTTGGATTTTGGTTTACAAACATTTAAAATGTATTTTTAGACTCTTCAATAAAACAAACACAAGGTAAAATGAGACTATAATTAGATGGGAATGGTATGACACCACATAATTAGAATAAATAAGTTCCAAGATTACTCAACCTTAGTTGGTTGGAATCATCAATTTAAAAGAGGGTAAAATAATATTTCAACTTAGGGTGTAGGCTGACACATAAAAATTTAAGTTCAAAGTATGTCAATACCATAAAAAGCTAAGCACAATTATGGTGGGTCATGATTAAAAAATCAGAAGAATACTTTTTGGATCAAGAAGCTTAGTATGTGAACAAATAAACTTAGGATGTAAATTAACATGATAAATCCTAAGTATAAAACCCAAAACAAATGGGAAACATAATGACGTACCATGGGAAAGAAGTTTAAATGGTATAGGAACTTAGAGAGTAAGTGTACACACGATTACCTAAGTTCAAAATAAGAATAGAATGAGGAAGTGTCTAGACAAATGACCTACAAACCAAATGGAAAATTTCACCCAAGTTACTCAAACCAAGCACAAAAGGTGAACCACCCAAGCCCAAGTTGTAGGAAAGACTTTGGTGTAGACAAATCACATTTTAGATTAGAACTTAGAAGGGTGAAATTTTTTATTTTGGGTTAAAAGGACTTAAGATTTTGCAATTGGTAATTATTCTAGACTTAAACGAACAACATAATGATGTTTTTCAGAAATACCAACACAAATGATTTGATTCAATTTTGAGCAAGGCTAAAAATGTTTTAAATTTGACCATTGTAATGCCTCTTTTTTCAAAATAAATGGTTTATAACAAGTGTTTAGTTTTTGGATGTTTTTTGGTCAACACACAAATAATGTTTAGACTCAAAAGATGATGCAAGTAAACAAGAACAAAAAAAAACCCGAAGGGTGTGTCCTATCCTAAAAACTAACAAGGTGGCTTTGTAATCTTAGATTTCATCGATATACTTCTTAAGAGGAAATACGTTTTAAATATAATAAATTTAGATGTACATGAAAAGTATGTTTTTAAGGGGCCTTCTTCTCTCAAGAGATCGTACAGTGACATGGAACTATGAGATACTTTCCCTACACAATTAATGCTCCATAATAAATGGGGTTTATCTTAAAACTATAGGTTTTACATGCTTAGATGGTTCCAAGTGTGGCTAACACTAGAGATACAATTATGTCAATTGATTTCATATCAACTAACTTAATACGCAAGGGTCTATTCCTTTACATAACAACTCTATCCATGTACTTCTTAGTGGAGTCCCTTATTTAGCTAGACTTGACTCGAGTTTTCATGATTATCAGAGAGGCTAATCACTTAGCCCCCTAAAAATCACAATATCCTATGCCCTTATTTATATACCCCACTATTGAATGGGGTTGAAATAATGTCAGGAGATGAAATCTTGGGTCAACTCTTCCTTAAAGAACTCATGAGGAGAATATGAACTCCCACCCACAAGTCAAGATGTAAGAAATAAAAATATAAAATGAATTTAAGGTCGGTTTGGGATCACCCAAGTCATTTAGATCTTGGGGAGTGCCTTTGTGACATTCATTGTATGCTTAGACTAAGTGACAAAATCAAAATGCAAAGCACTTTTGATCACCTGAGTTCCCTAAAGGGGATAGGGCTAGAACATACACACTAAGCTTGATTTTCATAAATAATAATTAATTCAAATTTTTTTAAAACTAGTTTAAGCAAAAAAAAAATGACAAAAATAAAAACTCTTAATATTCCTAAGCTATTATGATTATTCATTTTAATATTAAATCTAAATTTGATTGAAATTTGCCTTTGTTGTTATAAAAAATAAACTAGTGAAGTGTCTTAAACCTACAAAACAAAGTGTTAGAAGTCTAGCAAGGGGTGTGGGATGTCAAAATAAACTTGAATTTTCTATTTTAATTATCTATATATTTAATTCAAGGCAATTTCACCATTTTGTAGAGCGATTTCATCATTCAACAATGTAATTTTATCATTCCTCAAGGTGATTCTACTGATAAATAGAGACACAAATAGACTATGTGGTGATCTTTTTGATTAGCAAGGTGATATCCCCAATTAGTAGGGTGATCTCATTGATAAATAGGGTGACCTTACCAAAATTATAAAAATGAAAACAAGGCAATTACTTTTAAAGTTGGTTCAAGATGATCTCGTTGATATTTAGATGACCCCATAATTTCAAGGTGAATTTTGTTAATATTTAGGCCAATATCACCATTATATAAACACACACAGACAGAGATAGAAAAACACAACAGCCAATCCCACCATTTTCTTGAGTGATCTCATTATTTCTTAGGGTGATCTCATTGTTCAATAGGGTGATCTTGTTGATGTTCAGGTCAAATTCATTGATTATAGGTTGATTATGTCATTTGATCTAGAAGACATGAAACACAAAAAATTAAAATAAAAGAGGATCAAAACAACATCAAAAGAGGGTCTAAGTGATAAATAATAAGGATAAACTAGTATGTGAGATACACTATCCCATTGGGCATGGCAAAATGTAGAATAAGATTATGAAATAAGTTAGTCTATGCATTAGTAGAGAAAAACCCAAAATAAGGATAAATAAATAATGTGTTAAGCCTACTCCCTTAAGGGGTGGTGTTAATGAACTCAAAGAACTAATGACAAAAGTAAAACAATGCAATACCTTCAAAGTAGTGACGTTCCTTCAAAACTGGTCAATAAGCATGCTTATGCCCAAATTTGGTGTTCTAAGTTTTCATCAATGCAATGTAGCATGTGCCTCCATCATCTCTTAGATCACCAATGGCTATTGGTTCCTAGATTCTTTAGTTAGTGGATGAGTGAAGCTTATTTAGTATTATTTTTTTGCATAATAACACTACTCAATTGAAGCTTGCTTTAAGGTATTTATGCATAATAAGTTTACACAAAAATAGCTTAAAATTTATGGTCTTAACTCACTTATTTATAGATTTTTCAATAATGTTTAGGATCAATCTAGACCATTTAATCCAAGATCAAGATGGAGGATTCACAATTAGCCCAATTTTGAAGGCAAAAAACATTAAATGCCTCTAATAATAAGCATGGCTTGTCATTTTAGATATTTACTTAATATTTTGTAAATGGATTACAACTCACAAATGATGATGTCATAGCTTGATATTTTGAATATTTAAATTTCCAATATTCGATATTCATTAATGGAATATGGATTTTTCCATTGGGCTCTTGATTTGGTTTAACTTGCTTAATGATTTTTCTTAGTGATTCTGCAATTCTTTAGAAATTTATTGAACATTTAATTGAATTGGTCAAAAATGTCATTTTACTGAGTTGTAATTTTATTGGAGTATAATTAGAAGAATATTTCAAATGTGTATGAGGCAATACCCCAATTAAGGCATTAGAGCCATGAATTGACACATGCACGTGATGTGTGCAATTGAATTAGAAGATTTCAATGGTCTAGAATGTCATTTTGTGTGGTTGCAATTTGAATCAAAGTGAATTGGGAAAATATAATGATTCTATAAAATGTCTTTCCTCAATCAGAGATAAATAGACAAGAATCGACACCTCTATGTGATATGTGTGAATGAATGAGTGTTTTAGTGATTTTGGTCCAAATTATACCTTATTACAAAATATCATTTAGATTTAACATTTTAGCATAATAATGATAAGATGTATACAATAATTACATGTGTTAAATATCCAAGAAGGCTTCTCATTTATTGCAGGAAGGTTGGATTGATTGTAAGTTTGAGGCAATCTTCATTATAAGGCACAAATTAGTTTATAGGTTGAATTATAGGTAGGTAAGTTGAAGTATTTTGGGTGTAAACACCTAACTATCTTGATAAATAAAATAGGTTAGCACCATAACCATGTGGCATTAACTATTTTTCAATCATAATAGCTTTTTGGTAAGTCAATGCCAGAGATGTGAGGGCAAATGGAGTCCTCCATATTAAAATGGAAGTTTAGAGATGCAACACTTTAAGATAAATCTAAATATCCATTACTTTTATTTGTAGGAATGGGTCTTTCAAACTCCTACATAACTAGTGAAAGTGGTCATTGAATGTGCTCATGGGTTCATTAGGATCCTTATAGGCTATAGAAAAATAATAGTACATAATAATATGATCAATGGGTATACTAAAATGATTGAAAAATAGATTTTCAAAGGCAACCCACAAGGTGATGCATCCATTTGGAAGTTCAAGGTACCAACCACAAGTTACCTCATCCAAGGAGTAAGGAAACAAACAATAGGCAACATATTCATGTTAGATTTGAGTCTGGATAATGGCCTCTTTAAAATCATGAACATTATCTTTGCCAATTTTAATCCCACCATGTGTATTTTAGATAAAATTTATCGATATTCTTAGGTAAGTCATGAGTAGGCCCTATAATGTTCACAATGCATAAACTTCTACCAAACCAAACTAAATCCATATGTGAGTTTAAAATTTCAATTTTCTAGTCTTAAGACCTAGAATATCGTAGTCTAAACAAGATTTACAAAGTGCTATATTTTCCCTCCTAGTGTCAATCTATTGATGCATGTTTTGGGCAAACCAACTCTTGGTGAGGTGAGAATCCACCCAACCTCTCCTAAAAGTATATAGGCTTGATATGGTCTCCTTAAGGTTAATATCTATTAGTTCTTGGCATACTGATTTCACTTAGTTGGCTATTATGGACTATTTCAATTCACGGGACCTTTTTTGGTTTAACTCCAAACACTTATGAAATAAACTTATACTAACTTGATCAAAATAACCAGCTCATTTAAATTCTATAGGAAACTTATAGATGATTAAAAATTATTACTTATCAATTATATTCAATAATGTATAAATAATTACCAGCAAGGAACATGTGATCTGGATAAAATTAAAAGCATTGATTGAAGTTAAAACTATTATAAAACTAATCTAATATATTAATAAAAAGATCAAAAGGAAGAGGGAAAGGAGAAAGAAAAGACGAGTCTACTTTGTAGAGGAAATAAATCTATTTCTATTGAATAGACAAATCCTTAAAAAATACCAATCTTTGTGTGGCCAACATTGCACAACCAGAAGATAAAAATGGTGCAAAAGTCTGAGGATGAATTAGCTATGTGAATAGAGGGAAACAATGTCACCATATACATGTGAAAACAATTATTATCACTCCACAAAGATTTCCAAGAGAAGATAATTCATGAAACATTTATTTAGATTCATCACATACTCAGGGGAATACATAACTAAGTCCAAAAAAATCCACTCATACAAAGGAAAAAGCTAACTAGAAATCAGGAAAAACATAAAGGAAAATTGGCAAAAACTATTTGATCCCCTGACTAATTATATTTATATTATTAATTGATCAAACAACCAACCCTTATTAAATTAAAGAGTTTATATTTTATAGGTATTTCAAGTCCACAGAGTCATTAATCATCCCCCCATATGGTGGTTAAAATAATTCAATGAGGTGAATGCACTTGAGACCAAATTTAAATTAGACCCTACTCAATCCCAAGATCATAAATTTTGGACGTAATTTTGACTAGTTTTGAATTGAATTTTGGGTGATCAAATGTCATTGATATCTCCTCAAGATAGTTAATTGGTCATGTTCTATGCAATAGTGACCATGTCTCATTAAGGCAAATTTTTTTATTTTATGCTCTTATGTCTTTACCTCAACATGCATGCCAGGACCTAGCATCATTCTCTTTCCATATTTAAGTTAAATTCCATGTTTATGATCATTTTTTCGTTAATAGGCCCCTATGCAATTTTGCATTGCAGGTAAGATTGAACACACAGTCCATTCTTGGTTCTTGGCACTTTGACAATTTAATAGGTGAGATGGCTATCAATTTTAATTCTTGAATCATTCAAGATGACTTGGTAGCTTGACTTGGATATTGAGTTATACTATATTATCAACTGTCATGTGGTGTTCTTTCACTATTTGGGGATGCCAACATGTCCTCTATTGTGTCATGACCTTGTTTGACCTATATTTAGCTCATTTCCTAATATAGTTTAGTTGTGAAATATTCAAGACATATTTGTTTGGGTTACTATTGTGATATAGTTCTAAGATCTATGTTGATCCATTATTATTATTGTTGAGATAGTCATTTTTTATACTTTTCATTATAGCAGTGGATATTTATGCTTAATGAGTTATTGATTGGTTATTCAGTTCAGTTATATTATTTAATATTGTTATTACATTTAATGCTTTTAGATGTACATATACTATCTACGGTCTATTCTTTGATTGGAGGGATAGGTATTTGAGCTAGATTATATTCAGACTTGAGTAGCAAAGAAATATGGAGAAATACAAAGGAATAATGTGAATTAAATTGAAATAGTAAATCTTATTGACAAACTAAGCTTGATGGTACTGTTGCTTGAGTCATTTTGTTTACTTGATTTAAGCATTAAGTGTTATCATTTTAAGTTCAATTTCATTATTTATTGAGTAATAGTCAGTTTTGACTTTGGTATAATCACTACTTTACTAGATTATTTTGACTTTTGGACTTGTTAACTTTGTTGAGTTGTGTTAGTCTTATGATTGTTAGTGGCTATTTGATGTCATTTTTTTTAGACATTCTTTTTCATTAGGTTTTCATTTGGCTTAATGACTTGTTGACTTTGACATTGCAATGATCACTAGATGCTCTTGTGTTCACAGTCAAATTTGTTGAGTGTTTGACTCTTTAGTGTCTTACATAATTATGTTAGTATTATTTGTTTTGATGAATTATATCAACCTTTGATATGGTTGAAGGCATTCAAAAATGTGTATTTTTGGATCTATGGCTTTATGAAGGACTTCGTTGTGGTTTTGAAGTCTTATGGCATTCATTGTTTATTATAACCAAGTCTTGGTTTGACTTTATGCTAAGGTGTTGTTGGGGCCATGACCCAGCATGGGGCTTGATATTAGTGGTTATTGTTTTATTTTTCCATTCGACTATAGTGATATGGTATTGGCTCATCACATAATGCCATTTGGGTTAAGTCTCTTCCAAAATGGTTTTTAGGGTTTTATTTTGGTTATTTTGGATTGTTTGAGAAGCCCTACACTTTGAGGAGACTGCCAAAATCTTAGACATGGTGGCCAAGGGAGATGAACATGCAATTAGTTTCATGAGTTTTTTTTTGAGATCAAATTGTAGTTAGTCATGTATCTTTTCATCCATGTAGGAGTTTAGTAGAGTTTTTATGGGGTTTGATTTGGCTACATGGGTTGACTAGTTTTGGTTGAAGAAGGGGGATCCTTGTTTGCTTTGGCATTGGTCCTTAGTATCAACTTGGAAGCCTATAAAAGAAGGGAAGCTCTTTTCTATGGTATATTACAAGTCTCAAAGTACGTGATGTATTAAATTTTAGGTTGCATTATTTTAGTTATTTTAATAGTATGAACTAGTTTTATTTATATCCATAAACATAGGAATTTATATGGTTAGCCTAAAATATATTGTTTATAGCTAGAAATGAAAAATAAAACCTTAACTGATTCAAGTGACTTTAAGTTTTTGTATTATTTTATATGGTGGCCATTATATGGCTTGACCATGGCATGTTGTGAGTTTAAACTGTGCATTTACATTTAAACATTATTATTTGGGTTTATTGTTATTTTTTATTTACTTTTATAAAGGTTATGGCTATTCATTATTTGACTGGGTCTTAGTTGGTAAATTCACTATGTATATTTGTAACCCTAACTGGGTCATTCAGTTTCTTGGGTAATGTTGTTTTGCTATTATCAAACCTTATTATGCATTATGAAACCATGACCATGATTGGGGGTAATGATGTTTTCGAGTCTCTAGGTGTTTTGAAATGATCATTAAGGTTTTGGAAAAATAATATTTTATTATTATTTGATTTGTATGATTATGTTGGACATACTTCAATTTCATGATTTAGTCATTATAAGCTGACTCGAGTTTATTAAATCTTGTTGAGATTATTTCTGTGATTATGATCATAATGTTGGATTTTATTAGAAGTCATTATGAGTTGACTTACATTTAGAATTTGTGACCAGTTTTTTGATTTTATTGTTATGATTTAATTTATATCATCGTAGTTGTTTAATAATGATTAAATCTTCTTCCATTTTTGGTAAAATCTATTTCAATAAAACTTTGACCCATAGCTTTAAATTGGGTATTAAGTTGTTTTTGGTTGGATAAAGTTATTGTCTTCTTTTTGAGAGTTTTTATTTTAACTCACTAATATCTATTAAAATAGTATCTAATGATGACTATAATATATTTTCACAACATGGATTTATGAGCCATATTATATTCTTCAAATATAATATGGCTCATAAATTTTGAAAAGCTTAGAAGAATGAACAATAGTCAAAATCATGTTTCAGGTCAATGGATCTTGGTGAGATGGAATAGGAACATGTGGTTCATTTCTTTAATGTACTCCATTTTCTATTGTGTAAAGTTTAGTGTGTTTCGATCATCCTTTCTCCATTATTTCTCTACTATCCTAATCTATATCCAAATGATGGTTAGAGTGGTCTAGGGAACTTATGCTTGCACTCATTGGGATTGGTGAGGAGGGTTTGGATTAATTGGATTGTGTGTGAAATATTGTTGATACACTTCATCTTCATCTTTGAGTCTTGATAGCTGACTGTAGATGAATTAATTATTTATGTAAATAATTTCATTCATTATATTTGTAATATGATATACATTAATGTTATGTTTGTATTTCATATTCAAATAAAACATGCAAGGTTGATCTATGGTTATGATTAAATTTGATCTTTAGGGTATCAAATTATCCTTTGTATTATTATTTGTATATGGAATTCCACAAGTTCATTGAGGCATTTTATATTATAAACTTTAGCTATATAATTTTAACATGCACTCATAGCTAGTATCTTATTATCATGATAAGTAGATATATAATGAAACTTATAAATCTAAATGCTTAAACCTATAAGGCTGATGCCTTGTAATTGGAAAGTTTCACTGGTTATTTAGTTGTCTTATAATATGAATATGCACTCATATCTTTGTTTACACTTTATTATTACTGAGTTCATGGCATTGAATTAAATGGATATTTGAGATTGTAAATAGTTATTTTTTAACATAGTTTGCATGAGTTACTTGTGATATTACATGAGTATTTTGATGATAATAATTGTATGAGGATTGGAAATTAATATTTGTATGTTTAAGATTACATATCAAGTGCAAATTAGAAAGTCAATTTTACCTTGAGTAATTCATATGGGATTATCATTATGCTTATTGAAATTGGGTAATATTATTGTTGTCACTCAATTTTGCACCCTTTGAGAGGTATTTCAAGACTTCACCAATTTAAGTGGAACATGGGATTACCTTTAGGCCTGTGGGTTGCCTATAGCATAGGTAAACCTCTAGATTGAAGGGCTAACTCCCTAGATTTGTCATGAATGTTCATCACTTATGCTATTTACTCATTTGGATGAAAAGAGAGAGATAAAGCATTAAAAACTATCCTAATGAAGTGATGCACTAATTATAACATGACCACCACCAACCAATTACAAGTATACTTCAAACACAAGCCTAACCTACACATACACTAATCCAAATTTGTGCCTTGCATTAGTATTTCTCATGGAGGTTTGTGAAGCTAACCTAAGATAAGAGGACTAAACACAAGGTCATAACATGAAACTAATGGCTATAAAACTCACTAAACTCATAAAATAATCATTAGAACACTTCAAGAGACTTGAAATAGACTTTCAAAGATGAATATGAGTACAAACAAAGACAACATGCTAAGGAAGAGAATCTATCACTTAACAAGATTAACTAGTTAACAAACACATTGAAATAAATCATGGAGAAGGTAAAACAAATCATTATTTATTTATAAAATATTTAAAATAATCATGGCTTTTCCATAATCAGGTGGAGGATGCAAACATAGCCAAAAGTGGCTCAATATATAGAGAATCTGAGAGAGAAGAGAAGGGTGTAGGAGAGAGAGAGAGTAGATAAGTGTCATGTGAGTTACAATAAGAAGAGGAGTTATGTAACTACTTTAATAGGTCCAATATGCCATGTGTAGATCCTATTTAGATGCTCTAACCTCTAAGTGGTGTGGGAGTTGAAAAACTTGTTTGACACCTTGACTAGCCTCTTGAAACTCTTCTTCTTCTTGACATGTTGAAGGAAAAGTGGCATTATTGATGGTTTGATCAGTTTATCCTACCTATTTTTTATGCTCTTGACACCTCTTAGCTGACCCCATTAGGTTCTCTTTGACACATCACCTCTTTCTCTTGCAAGGTGTCTAGAGGACTCTTCATCTACTTAAGCTTATTTTGCACACAAGTTTCAAAACTTAGATTTATCCTCTTTATCTCATCTAAACTTCATGTATGGACTATTCATACCATATTTTACCTACAAAAATCCATTTTGAGGCCTCAAACTAGCCCCAATAAGTTGTTGTCTACCAAAATCCCCAAGTAGGCCTCATTTCTTGTAGCCCTAAAATGATGTAAACCTCCTTTGTGGAATAAAGTATATAAGTTCTTGAGAATATTAAATCATATTCAAGTACTCAGTATGGTATTATAAATCCATGTTCAATTTCATGTTCTGAAATTGAGTGGAGATATCACTTTTTACCCTTTATCTCTCTTAACTAGGCCTCAATTAGGTCTCCCTGCCAAGAGAGTGAAAAATGATTCCACATGATCCCCACACATTAAAAACACAAAATAATCATGTGATTGATATAAAAACATCCTCTCCCTCCTCCATGCCAAATTAAAAAATCTGACTCACTGTACGTACCTCTCAAATAGTAAAAATCATTATTTTTAGCCCTAATCCATATAGTTTTCTACAATACTATGTTAAAAAATTGCATGGGGTAATGATCAGGGGAGTTTTTAATATGTTATGGATGGTTTTAAATATTTTTTGATCCATCTAGAGGCATGAAAGTGTATTTCTCTCATTTAGTCCCTATGGCTCTTTTAGGCTGCCTAAAAATGAGTTCGGTTCTTAAGGATGATTCATAAAGATAGATGTACAAATCCTCCAAAAAATTACAAAAAATTAAATTTAATTATGGTATTAAACTTTACCTACTATCCCAAGGTCCCATGCAAATCATCTTGACCATACCAAGTAAAAGAAAGTGACCTCTTAGGTTGAAAATAAGCATTCTATGAGACTGAGCAAAATTGAGGTCTATAGGTAGTTTCTATGAGTTTGGTTTCAATTATAATGACCTTAATGATGTATGTTACAAATCTTATAACATATTCCAATATATACCTTATCACAATATTTCACCAAACTCTCTTACATCCTACTAGTCTAGGCGTAGAGTTTGTAGGCAAAGTTTCCTAACTTACCCTAACTCACTATTTTCTCCCATTTACCTTCACTGTTAGGGTTCTAGGATTTTATGTAATTTTCATGCATATTTTCACCATCTCCTGAGGTATTCAATTTCTCATCTTCACTCCACTTGACTTCACTAACATCTCAAGGCCTAACTGCTCATTAGGCCTATGTTTACACTCAGCATATGTATGATTATGCTACTTTCACTATCAGGGTTTAAAAAATCATGAAGTGTCTATGAAGGTCTTTCATCATCGCCTAAGGGTTTTCAAAGTACCATCTCAACCTACATTTACTTCTATTTCATTCGACCAACATCTCTCTAGGTCTGACTGCCTATATAGATTGTGTATGCAATTGGGTTGAGTAGGACTTGAATAGGGTTTGTTATCTTAAAGCTTGAGTATTAGGGATATTGATGGAGTTATATTAAATTATGTTCATTAATATCAATAATGTTCAAAAATTATATCTCCTTCAGTCATTCCAACCATCTTCAACATTTACCACTTCTTAGGACTGAGTAGGTAGAGTTGTGTATATGTTTGTCTTATGCTTATGATCCCTATTTTAGAACTCCTTTGGTCCTGATGAGTTGATGAAACCTAAATTCCCATATAAATTCAAAAAATAACACACCATTTTTAAATATTTTTAGAGAACTTAAGTCACTCAAATAGACCTATAGACCCGTGTGCATATTTAAGACTATGATCCTAACTTATAACCCATGTTTGCTCTCTTTATCTTTCAGTCACTTAGAACCCCTTTGATATCCATATATTGAGAACATTTATTCCTTTTCTATCCTTCAAATCATACACAAACATCACTGTGTCAAGATTTAGAGGGTCTTTGAGTCACCCAAATGGACCTACAGGTGGCTGTATTACTATACATAGGCATTTAGAATTAGGTTTGCCATCCTAATGTTTTAGGAGTCTCTTTTGAAACATTGAATATCTCTTAAAACTATTAAATAGATAATAATATAGCTAAGTATCTTCTCAAATATTTGAAACCTCTATGCTCTCATCTACATTTCCATCCAAGTGTAATTATCTAATTGGATATAAGTGTTGTTAGAGAGGTCTTAACTGAGCTTAAGTATTAATAGGTCTTTTCTAAAATATTCAAAACATTCCATATCTCTATATCATTTTGTTATTAAAGTGTTAAGACACTTTTAAATTATTTGAAAACTCCAAACATGATCAACCTCACTATTTAGTCCAATTCACCTGGTAGAGTGTAAGTGACTATATGGAGTCTAATTAAATATGTGATTTAGAACTAGGCCATGACTATGTGAAAGTGATCTAACCCAAGGAAAATTTATATATCTTCATTCTAATTTCATTGGCATTTTCAAGCATGTCACAACTTATACATTCACAATCTCAACCGTCAGTCCTATAACTTACTATATTAAGCTAGTAGTTGCATGTTTGGAGTTGACTCTTTGAGATAGGTCATGACACCTCTAATGCTAAAACTCATGATGGAGTTATTTCTTACTTTATTTCATTTCCATTAACATTTTTAGGTTCTCTTTAAACTCTGTGTTCCCATATACATAGTCAGTTCTATAGGTGACTCTTTCTAAGCATTGTTAGCTCAATTTTCAACTATCAATAACCTCAAATACAAGGTTAAATGAAGACTCTAGGGACCATATAGGGTATGGTAAGACCATATGAAAAGTTTGAATTTATAGGGGTGACCAATTTGACTTGGGGTCAAATTTGGTCAACATTATTGGTGATTCATAAGGGTAGCATGCCCACAATGCTAATAGAACTAGTAGCCTTACATGTCCATTTGGCAATGGAGTCTCTAGTTTTCATTTTCATACCTGAACAAACTTTGAACATGACTTAATAGACTGATTTTACCTTCACAATACACAAAACAAAGAAAATAAGACACAAATCAAAGAACAAGACACACATGTGTTATTAAGCACTTAGGGAATTAAAAAACTTAAGATAACTAGACTATATACAAACTAACCTGAAATAAACTTTGTTGGGTTTATGATCTAAAATATTAGTTATCTTTGTATTTTTTTTTTTAATGTTTTATTGTTTTAATATTTTACCATCAACACTAATCATAGAGGAATGAAAATAAACACAGTGATAAAATAAAAGTAAAAATAATTTCAAAAGACACAGGCTCTAAAATTTTAATTCTCTTCTTGAATTTTGGGTCCACCATCACTGTTAAAATATATCGCTCCTCTGCCATATCCACTACCAAGAATATTGCCGAGCATTAGCACACTGCCAACACCCTGGTACATTTTGGCATACATATAATTTTTGTAAATCTATTAAACACTTGAGAGAGACTAATTTTTAAAACAAAGGTGAATTGAGTGGCACAATACAAAATGGTATGAAGAATTGAAATAATATAGAATAGACTCATTTTCCTTCAACCCTAAAACTGCATGGGCTCCATAACAAGATAAGGGAATATTTTTTTACATAGTTTTACTGTGCACATATTTCATTTGGAAAGCACCGTAACTTAATTTTACATGCATATATATTTTATCTTCAAAATGAATAAAAAAAATCTTTAAATAAGAGATCTTCCATTTGTATTTCAAAAAAAAAATTATAGAGTAATTGGTGGAAGATATTTTGTGAAACCCTTGGAAGTTAGAAAAGTCTAAGTTTCAAATCTCCTTTTGGTCAAATGGTGATATAAGGGTGTAATGTTTTTTTTTACAAGTCCAAGGAATATCTTGTAATTAGAAGCTATTTCAAAGGTAAAGGAAAAACCTCTATAGCATTCCTTATTTTTTGATTTCATACCATGGCTAAAATTGTGAGCTTGATTTTTGAAAGTGGATGCTTAACTCCTAAAAATTCTAAAGAATGGTCAATGAACATGTAAAATACATTAATTTTTAATGACTTGTGAGAAGTAGTTGAAAAACAACCAACATTGCCCATTGATGCCACAAAGCTTTCAAAATTTCATAAATGTGACAAGTGTGCCCTTGCTTTATTAAAATCAACTTGAAATACACAAGTTATAATTCACATAGAGGCCATCAAGTATGAAGCTTATAAAACATGAAAATATCTAAAAGACTTATATGATAAATAACTAACTTACAAGAAAATTGATCTTCTTATGCAGTTGCTCAACACTAAACTAATAGATGATGAATATGTTTCAAAATATGTGTCATGAATTAAGAATTTGAAACAAGAATATAGCACTACTGGCGGGAAAATTGATGATGAAATGCTCATTTCTATTATTTTGAATGGATTTATCCCTAGCTAAAGGAAATTTATATAAATGTTATATCTTAGTGATAATATTAAAAAATCTAATTTTGATTCAATTTGTGATTTGTTCACTCAACATGAGTGATAATTTGCAAAGAAGAAAGAAAGACCTACCAAGGAGGCTCACTATACCAAAATAAGTAATCCATTATATGAGCATAATAAAAAACATTATTCAAATCACTTTCAACGACAAAAACTCTCTTTGAGGTACACTTATAGACGTAAGCATCATTATATTTCTTCAAAGTATAGATATCATTCAAGTTCTTTGAAGCATAGACATCACCCTAATTTTTAGAAGTAGAGCATCACCACAAACATTCACATGGACACAAGCACAAACACAAGCATTCTTCTTCATATGGCTATTCTTCATCTAATTCTAGTGGATGTGAGAGAATATGATAGAATTTTGGTGGCATAGGACATCTCTATATACAGTGCCCCTCTAAAATGAGGTCCTCTCAACATTAACAAAAGGCAGAAGAAAATGTTAGTGGTCACTATAGTCATTCTGGTCACTCTTCTAGTTCTTCTTCTAGATATTATTATACATATTCTTCTAATAGATAGGATGACTAAAAATTTTCTTACTCTGCAATTAATTACTACATATTCTGAGATGGTAAGACACCCATCTTGTGTGATTTTTTAGGCTCAAGATTGGTATTTAATGTAGTAGCATTTTTTGACTTTTGTACTTTGCTTTTATATATCTAGTATTGATATGATATTTGATGTGGAGCATTTCAAAGTTTTGTACTTGGTTTATTTATTTCATGGATTATCACCTCTCATCTAATAGGGGATATGACATTGCATATTGTTTTTTGATCAGTCATTGATGGTTGTGGTATGAGTTAGCATTGATTTTATAGCATTGTTAGTGTTGAGCAAAGGCCTGCAAGAGATGTTGGCAATTGTTGGGCATCATTTTGATATATGCCATACATAGTACTGGGTTAATCACTTATTGTAAAAATTATATGTGAGGGTCAATGTAGTTGGATAGGTCATGATATTTTTCTAGTTCAATGCGAGAATGATCAAGGTGTTGATCAGTCTAGGATGCGCAATGTACCAATTGTAGTTGCAGTAGTGTCTACTTGGATGACTCATAGTTCATTTCTTCATTCTTTCTATACCACTTTGGATCAAGGGGGATTTTATTGAGTTTATGATCTAAAATATTAGTTATCTTTGTATTAGTTTGTTTTAATTTTTTTATAGTTATCATGTAGTTTTTACATGTTATTTGGTTTCTCAACCAACTCTTGTTTCTTAAGGATTTTTAAAGCTTCATTATAAAAAAATAAAATGATTGCTTTTCCCAAATATATTTTTATGAATATTTCCTCCACTTATCCAATCCAACAAACTTTATCTTCCTATATCAAAGGGGATGTTGGAATCAAAAACACTGAGAGGGGGGTGAATCAATGTATAAACTTTTCTTTCAATTTCATAATCATTCATTAACCTTTCAAACCAATATAGTGATCAAGCAATGCATAGAAAAATAATCACATAAACATGAAGAAAGATATCAACACATGAACATAAGAGATATGTGGAAAACCCTCATGGGGAATAAAACCCACTGACACACAACTTGGACTATAGTCCTATAAGTAATGGATCAAGATATAGTGAGGCACCAACCCCACAAGGGGCACCAACCCCTCACTAGTCAAACACCGACTCAAATAGTACTTTAACAAGATAAAACTTTCAAGGAAAAACCAACCCCATAAGTGACTCAACACCAAATCAACCACTTCAAGTAAAATTATTCAAGCACCAACCTCTAAGGTAGCTCCCACTTCCGCTTGACTAGGCACCAACTTAGCCAAGAAAAACTTGATCATCTTCATAACATCTTATTACTCAACCAATAGATAGTGACATCTTCTTTAGCTCTATATCTATTCTACCCATTTTCATAAATTAGGAACAAACCTATGATGTAACTCTTATTTTCTCTCAATCAATACAAGATCACTCCTTCAACACTCTCAAACTACCTCTTCAAACAAGCAAATATGCCCTTCTTCTACTTTGCTCAAACAACCCTCATATGGCTTGATTAGGTCATATGACCTTGATATTAATATTTAGAACTTATATTGGATATTCATTATTGATCATATGCTCCCATTTTATGCTCTACATTACCTATTTTTTCTCCTTAAAGAGCTCTTTTATTTGCTTTCACTCTCATCCCCTTAACTTACCTAAATAGGCCTATTATGCCTTCCTTTTATACTTGACTCTTGCTCTCACCCACCTTGGTTAGACAAACACCTCTCCAGACTTGGATCACCCTTGGAATATATCAATACACATGTTTCACAAGTGAAACACCCACTTCATAGGTTGGTCATCACTCAGAAGGACAAAAACCACCATTACGTCTAATAGAGACCTAATGCAATTATGTCTATCTCAAGAAACATGTTATAATTAGCCACCTTTGAACATATTGAGCCTTAAAACATAGATTAAAAACTTCACACACATATAAAATATACCCATGATAACATTCATATAGGCCCATACCACTTTTTGGTCTAATTTACTCTTTGAACCACACCATTAGGCCTACTCATGATTAGGCCTCCTCATTGCCAAAAAGTCTTTCAACAAAAATTGAAGAATACACTTAAATTTTCAAACTAAACCAATAAAAAAATAAAATTAATATAACCTCCATTAACTCATGGTCATCACCATGTTCTTGTAACACTACCACACAGGTCTTAAAGCCTCTAACATACTCTTGCAACATGACCACTCAAAACTGTTTGAATGCTCCAAAACCCAATCATAAACATTTGACTCTCCATAGTTTAATATGAACTTATCATGAGGAAAAATAAATTAAAATTAATGTTTTATAACTCCATAACATATTCACATGTAATTTATTCTTTAACTCTGGGAAAATCACCTCAAACTCATCTCTATTAGATGACTACTCAGAACTATCAATAATCCTAACAACACAGTCATGATGAATTCTGTTTTGAAAATATTTTAAGGACACTTAAAAAACTAAATATTCACATTAAATTATCATATGTTACCTCTATAACATCCTCTAATATATATATCATTGGTTCTAGTGTCAATCATTGGTATTACAGACCAATTTGTTAACCCTCTCTTTCACAATTATTACATAGCTAGATAAGCCATTTTGGATTCCATATTTCAACTTATTAAAGTGAATCTAAAACTTATATCAAGAATTTATAGTTAATATACATAAAAAAAATATCTAAATTTTCATTGGATACATCAACTCATGATATAACATCTCAAACTCATCACTTTATCTTGCATACTCAAAACTACCATTTTGCCTTGAGAACCAGTCATGATGACCTTGCATTCTAAACCTTGTGTAGACACATTTATTAAATCTTGATATTTTTTTTTTATCCTATTATAACTATATATAACTATCAAATAAAAATACATCATGGTGTTATTGTAATAATTCAACTTGTAGACCCATTACAAAACCTTTCTACACATAGTCTTAACAAGCTCAAACAAGTCATTTGGATTAAGAAATTTCACCATAAATATTGATCACAAAAATATATAAAACATATTTACATGTCATAAAAGTCCCAAATCACTCTATGCACTTAGAAACATTACTTCTTCATGAGAATTTGACAGGAACCTTCAACTCATCTTCATCTGGATTTGTACTAAACTACTTCACTAGGCCTACTAATGAATGGCCATCTTAAAACTTAAAATTTTCACACCTGAAGCTCTATAAAATCTCAAAAACCTACATGAGAAAAAAATATAAGTCACAAGTTTCAACCTCTAGTCATTGTGAAACTTTGACTCAGTTAACCCTACCTGTTATATCAAATTTTTGAGAAATGAGGGATTTCCTATAGCTTCCACTCACTGTCCTAAAAACTTAATTCCAATTTTAGGTACCTAGAAGATTCATATACATTATTAAATCATAAAAATATCCTTACCAATCCATTCTATTCCATTTACAACAAGATCTTCCAAATCGGGTCATTATGAGGGATTAAGGAGTGTTTAAGACTAATTTCCATTCTTGACATTTATTCATAAAATTTTTCCCTTGAAACCAACTCCTAATTTAAAAAAAAAAAAATAGGACCCTTTTACATCTCTTCCTAATATCTCAACTTCCCATTCAATATTCACACATGCCAACAAGCATGAGAAAAACCTTATCGGGTCTTTATCTCTTCATTCTACACATATAAAAGACCTTCAAACTCATTTTCATGTTTTTTAATTCAACTCAAGACCTAAAAATTGGTAAAACCACTTGATACATCATGAAAAATCTCAATCTATGTTCACATGAGCTCACAAGCCTCCAAACCTGATCATGATACCTCATTCTACCAACTACGGTCTTAAGACTAGGTCCATAAGAAGACCACTAAAGAAGAACATACCTATTTAGCTCACTCATGTGACTAAAACAACACCTTTATCACAAGATATAACACCAAATTTCAAAATTTAGATCTCATACACATCCATATCACCACCATCATACCCCTCCAAGCCATACCCATACTGAAGAACTAGTCCATCTCATAGCCCTACTAGGCACCACACCACTTTGAGACATTCAAGACACCTTATATAGCTCACTACTCACTTCTATACATTTGAGATAGGATCCATAACATCTCCCATCATTATCATTTGACCAAGTGTCCTTAAACCATATAGGTCACTACCCAAGACTGAACTAGCCTTCTTGAACACACAAGACCTCACACTTCCTTTGACATCAATGACAATTCATAAACACATGACATCAATGAATTTTTTTTAACAATATCCCCCTATGTCATTGATGTCAAACCACATTTATGGAAAGCCAAAAATTAACTAATCATTTTCAAACTACACTGCTCTCACTAAGTTGCTTATTTCTCAAACTGAATAGTCTCATCAAGAACTTTTCTCCCATAGGATCTTTAACCATCAAGAACTTTATTCCCCTTTGACATTTATGATAAAGGGTCACATACAGTCTCACAATGTCATCCACACATATTAAATTGATCCTTGGACTTGACCACTGATAGAACCAACAAGCTCCCCCTTTGTCCATACATACTTTTCTTCAAGCTTCTAAATCCATCATGGCTTAGATCACTTCATAGCATCTTTATGAAAACACACAGTCAAATAGGTCTTGTTAAGAACAACATAAAACTTCTATTATCCTCAAGCCTCTAAACATTTTCATTTCATTCACAATATGAAAACAAACCCTTTATGACCTTATGAGGTCATCTTGACATCAAAAGAATGTTTCAACTCATGACACACCCTATAAAGAAACACCACTTCAATATTCTTCAAGATTACTGGAAACTTGTCATGCTACAAGAATGATCATCTTTAAAAATTTATTGTTCATCTTCAGGGCACAACCAACTTATAATCTAAATATTATAACTAACTCCAGACCATGGATCACATGATAAACACTTTATACCTTCAAAAGCATTGATCTTATAGACCAATCTTCAACTCTTACACCACTTTTTTTATCTTTGCAACTTAGACATAACCTTGCACTCAAAAAAACATTGTAAACATGATAACTGTTGTAGGAAACATTGCAATAAATCCATATAACACTCCACTAATATCTTATATCTCAAATAAGATCCATTTGCATCATGAACATTCAAATTAGGGCTTATAGACATAAGAAGCCTTGAAACCCTCATACCCTTGTTCATCATGTATTTGAGCTAGTTCTCCACAACTAGGATCAATTTGACCATTTATAAGCACTAATAAGAGCTTTAAGACCTTAAGAACACATCCAATCACTTTGATAATCCTTTCAAGGTGACCAAAATATCCACACCACTCATCAAGTCATTCTATGTCTACCAAAAATGCCTACCTTAAGCATAGTCCTCTTTCATTGAGATTTTCTTACACAAAGGCATACTTTCATAACTTCTTCAATGCATGGAACAAGACTATAATGAGGTGACAACATAATCCAACACTTAGAAAACCAATTCAATACCAACAAAGAGGTTCTAAATTGACTTTAGTCATCTTAGGTTCTTTAACTAGAAACACAGTCAATAAACTCTGACTTTGACCCACAATAAATGCACCTATACAGACATCCAAGTCTCCAAATCACATTGAGGATAATCTATAAGAAGTCTATTTCATATTTAATTTTTGAACCACCATGTTTTGACCTCTTCAATAGATTCTATAAGAAAAATAATGATATTGGGTCCTATAAACTCATGCATAGTCATTTCAATTCAAACCCCAATGGTTATATTTTTGAATGCCCAATGACTATCTCCTGAAGTATAAATTTGATTGTCTCTGGCACATCACTACACATAGGACCAACTTTGGAAGCACATAAATTGAGCTAGAGAATACATCAAGATACCAAATGTGTAGGGAAGGATCTTAACACTATAGAAAACACCTTCACGAAACCCTTTGACCAAAGTTGACTTTTTATGTACATATAATAAATACACTGACAAAGTCATCTCTTTATACCTGCAAGATATTCAATCATGGTCTAGTTTATCTTAAGCTATAATGGCACTTTTTCTCTCTCTAAAGAATCATGAGAAACACTAGAACCTCACAAATGCATCTATGGAACCTTCATAACATCATCTATCACCTCAATGACCTTCATACACTCTTTACACCTAACCATAACAAAAACAAGTTTCCTAAATCTCTAAAGCATCTCACACATGCTCCTTCTATCACCATGCATACCTTGATTAACTTGAATTTGACAAATCTGACCAATCTCTTGAACCATCATTCATACTGAGATATACTTTATAGACCATCCTGGGATGCCTTTGATAACATTAGGAACTCTTTCAATCATATTAACTGATGGGGGATCAATCCAACAAGAGATTACAACTATGATAGCAATAAACGCGGAATTAAACCAGATTGATGAGTAATTAGAATGATAATATCAAGAACAAGAGATACAAGAAAACACCCTGAAAACTTGTATTAACAAAACTCTTTACAAAGGAATACAATTGAAGAAAGCTTCTTTCTTCCACACCTCTCCTAGATGTATAGATCTCTCAAATAGATCTCAATTCCTCAAGAGCTCTCTCTCAAGAACAATCAACTCCAACAAGCCTGGATTGATTCAATTCTATACTGTTCTTCACACACAATGAATTCCAATAATTCACTACAAAAATTACTTACATACTTACTAAGCTAAGAAGATCTAATTCTACATATAGAATTAGGAGACTTGAGCATGTACAACCAACAAGCAGTTAAGCCTCTTGAACAAGGGCTCCAAACATAGTAATGCTAATAATAGAGATGCATGCTTGAGTTCACAACTCAAACTTATCATGCAAACACTTGCTTCTGTCCATGAAAATAGCTTTCTGGACACGCAGGTAACCGACGTCGGTTCCTGCTGCTTGTCTGTGACCGCCGTCGGCCGACCCATCTGCCAACGTCGGCGTCTCTCCAACTGCCTATGACCGATGTCGGTCGCTCCTGACCGACACCGGCATCTGTGTAGACCCGAACCTGATTTGTATGCTCCTTGGTGAAGCTTTTAGCTCCACACCCTAACAATCTCCCACTTGGAGATAAACCAGCTACACCAGTACCTATACAGCAACATCTTCTAGCTCCTCCATCTTCAACTCAATCATGAAGACCAATAGAAGTTGAATGAAGATTCAACTTCTCCTTAGTAATCGGCTTTGTTAGCATATCAGCTGGATTCCTATCTGTATGGATTTTCTCCAGCTTCAACTCACCATCTTCCAATACCTGTCGTATGAAGTGATACCTTAGCTGTATGTGCTTAGTTCTTGAATGAAAGGCCAAATTCTTGGCCAAATGGATTGCACTCTGACTGTCACTGTACAATCTGCAACTCTCATGCTCCCTACCAAGCTCATCCATGAACCGTGTCATCCATATCATCTCCTTGCTAGCTTCTGTAGCTGCAATATACTCTGCTTCTGTAGTTGACAAGGCTACAACCTTCTGCAACTTAGATATCCAACTAACCGCTGTTCCACCTAAAGTAAAAACATAACCTGTGGTGCTTCTCCTGCCATCCAAATCCCCTGCCATATCTGAATCTACATAGCCATGTAGAGAAGTATCTGAACCTCCATAGCACAAGTGTCTATCGCTGGTTCCTCTCAGATATCTAAGGATCCATTGAACTGCTTTCCAATATTCTTTACCTGGATTGGCCATATACTTACTTACCACTCCCACTGCTTGGGCAATATCTGGTCTAGTACACACCATTGCATACATCAAACTTTCTACCGCGGAAGAATATGGAACCTTACTCATGTACTCTACCTCATCATCTGAATTGGGACATTGTTCTTTACTTAACTTGAAATGTCCAGCCAAAGGTGTGCTTACTGGTTTAGCATCCTGCATATTGAACCGTTTCAACACCTTGTCCACATAATCTTCTTGAGACAATATCAACCTGTGATTTTTCCTGTCTCTCCTAATGCTCATGCCAAGGATTTTCTTTGCTGCTCCCAAATCCTTCATAGCAAATGTTTGAGCTAATTTTACCTTAAGCTCTGAGATATCCTGCATGTGAGACCCTGCAACCAGCATGTCATCTACATACAACAATAGAATAATATATCTACCGTTATCAAATCTCTTGAAATACACACAATGGTCTGATTGACACCTACTGTAGCCGTGCTCAGTCATAAACCTGTCAAATTTCAAGTACCATTGCCTAGGAGCTTGCTTGAGGCCATACAAGCTTTTCTTCAACCTGCACACAAACTTCTCCTTACCCTTGACCTCGAATCCTTCTGGCTGTTCCATATAAATTTCCTCATCCAAATCTCCATGAAGAAACGCTATCTTAACATCTAGCTGCTCAAGATGCAAATCCTCAAAAGCAACCAAAGACAATACAACCCTTATTGAAGTCATTTTAACAATCGGAGAAAAAATCTCACCAAAGTCAATACCTGGCTTTTGTGCGAATCCTTTTACCACTAATCTGGCCTTGTATCTCATCTGTCCATTCTCGCCTTCCTTCAACCTGTAGGTCCATCTATTCTTAAGTGTTCTCTTACCAGCTGGCAATTCAACCAAATCCCATGTTTGGTTCTCTCTTAAGGACTCCAACTCCTCAACCATGCCACACTCCCACTTACTCTTGGACTCCACCTGTATTGCTTCTTCAAAACTCTCTGGTTCTCCACCATCAGTTAGCAATAAATAATATAAAGAAGGAGAATATCTAATTGGAGGCTTACCCTTTCTGACCTCCTGATGGGTGTCTTGGACTCGTTCTCAACACGCTGTCCACCCAAATTTTCTGACAGTGACCGACCTCGGCCACCTGAAGACCTGTTACTGGCCGACGTCAGTTCTGCCTGACCTGTCTCAGTACCTGTATGGCCGACATCGGTCTCTGTATTGTCGACGCCGGTTTCTGACCTACCGACGCCGGTTCCTAACCTGCCGACGTCGGTCTCTGTGTTTTCCTGTAAGTGATTATTTCTTTTTTCCGCGAGCTCACCTTGGACTTTCACCTCATCCAATTCACTATTGCTCTGCTCAGGCTGATTCAATTTCCTTAGCTGATCACAATACATCACTCTTTCGTTGAAAACATCACGGCTCCTGATTACCTTGTTAGTTTCTAGATTCCACAATCTGTAACCAAAATCATCTGAGCCATAGCCAATAAACGTGCATCTCATAGACTTAGCATCAAGCTTCTTTCTATTTTCCTTATCTATATGCACAAAGGCTTCACAACCAAAAACTTTGAGATATGAGAGATCAACCTTTTTACCTGTCCATGCCTCTTCTAGAATACCACCATCCAGAGCTGTAGAGGGTCCTCTGTTAATCAGGTACACTGCAGTGTCAACAGCTTGTGCCCAGAACTGTAAGGGCAAACCGGCATGCAATCTCATACATCTTGCACGCTCCATTATTGTCCTGTTCATCCTTTCAGCAATACCATTCTGCTGAGGTGTCCTTGGAACCGTCCTTTGCCTATGGATTCCATGCATGTAACAATAATCTCTGAACTTATAACTGCAGAACTCACCACCGTTGTCTGATCTCAGGCACTTTAATCTTTTACCTGTTTCATTCTCAACCATAGCTTTCCAAACTTTAAAAGTATCAAATACATCAGATTTTCTTCTAATACAGTAGATCCATACCTTCCTTGTGGCATCATCTATGAATGATACATAGTACTGTGATCCTCCAATGGAAGCAACCTGAGCCGGTCCCCACACGTCTGTGTGAACAAGCTCCAACTTGTGCCTCTTCTTAGTAGACCCAGTTTTGAGAAAACTAACCCTTTTCTATTTTCCAAATACACAGTGCTCACAAAACTCTAGATCTATGCCTTTTAAATTTGAAAGCATACCTTTAGACTTAAGGATAGACATCCCCTTCTCACTCATGTGGCCAAGCCTTGAGTGCCACAATTTAGCGTCCACATCTGAAGTAGATAAAACTGAAGGAGATTTGTTAGTAACACAATTACACAAATAGAGAGTACCTTCTCTCTTACCTCTGGCCATAACAAGTGCTCCCTTGGTTACCTTCCAAGATTCAGCTGTGAGAGTTACTGTACAACCCTCATCACCTAGCTTACCTGCAGAGATCAAATTTCTCTTCAAACTAGGAACATGCATCACATCTCTCAACACCCATGTGTTGCTATTCTGCATCTTCAGCTGCACTTTAACTTTGCCAATTATTTTACAGGGCTCATCATCCCCTAAGTACACTATTCCAAAATCTCCTTGGATATAGTCACTGAAATATTCCCTGTTAGGAGTAGCATGAAAAGATACACCAGAATCTAATACCCAAGATTCTATATTATTATGCAGAGAGAAAATTAAAGCATCCTATGCAATACCTGCAATCTTGGCTTCTTCTTTTCCTTCGTACTGGTTGTCCTCCTTAGGCTTTGACCAACAATCTCTGCTTATGTGCCCCATCTTTCCACAATTCCAGCATTGTGGCTTCCTGCCATTTCTGGATTTAGATCTGCCTTTCCCCTTTGACTTGGATCTTGCTCTGCCTTTCTTGCTCTTCTCTTTTTGCCTTCCCCTGCTCTCAAAACTTAAAGTGTTCCCAGATGCCTCTTCTATGCTTTTTCTGCGTATTTCCTCATTCAAGATAACATGAACAACATCCTCTACTTTCAAAATATTTGATGCAGATGCAGTATTACTTACTGCCATAACTAAGCCATGCCAACTTTCAGGCAAAGAACATAATATCAAAAGAGCTTTTATCTCATCATCAAACACTATATTCACTAAACTTAATTGATTCACAATACCATTGAAATCATTCAGATGGGTAGACACAGATCCACCTTCATTCATATGCAAATTAAATAACTGCTTCATTAAATATACCTTATTTGAAGCTGAGGGTTTTTCATACAGATTTGCTAACGTAGTCATCAACTCTACCGTAGACTTTGCCTGTGATAAATTGGATATCACAGTGGATGTTAGACTCAGTCTTATAGACCCCAGAGCCTTTCTGTCAAGAACTTCCCATTCTTCATCCTCCATGTCCTTGGGCTTCTTTGCAATACCTCCTAACGGTAAGTAGAGATCTTTCTGATATAGATAATCCTCTATCTGCATTCTCCAGTGTTGGTAATTTTTACCATTGAACTTTTCCATTCTCAATTTACTTTCATCTGCCATTGCTTCTCCCACTCAAACAAAAATCTCTGTAAGAACCTATAATCCAAACACACTACACAGATCTGAACAACCTGTTAGTGAACCTGAGCTCTGATACCACTTGATGGGGGATCAATCCAACAAGAGATTACAACTATGATAGTAATAAATGCGGAATTAAACCAGATTGATGAGTAATTAGAATGATAATATCAAGAACAAGAGATACAAGAAAACACCCTAAAAACTTGTATTAACAAAACTCTTTACAAAGGAATACAATTGAAGAAAGCTTCTTTCTTCCACACCTCTCCTAGATGTATAGATCTCTCAAATAGATCTCAATTCCTCAAGAGCTCTCTCTCAAGAACAATCAACTCCAACAAGCCTGGATTGATTCAATTCTGTACTGTTCTTCACACACAATGAATTCCAATAATTCACTACAAAAATTACTTACATACTTACTAAGCTAAGAAGATCTAATTCTACATATAGAATTAGGAGACTTGAGCATGTACAACCAACAAGCAGTTAAGCCTCTTGAACAAGGGCTCCAAAAATAGTAATGCTAATAATAGAGACGCGTGCTTGAGTTCACAACTCAAACTTATCATGCAAACACTCGCTTCTGTCCACAAAAATAGCTTTCTGGACACGCAGGTAACCGACGTCGGTTCCTGCTGCTTGTCTGTGACCGCCATCGGCCGACCCATCTGCCGACGTTGACGTCTCTCCAACTGCCTGTGACCGACGTCGGTCGCTCCTGACCGACGCCGGCGTCTGTGTAGACCCGAACCTGATTTGTATGCTCCTTGGTGAAGCTTTTAGCTCCACACCCTAACATTAACTACTTCAACCTATCTTCCCATTGTCTATTCATGTAGTCCTCTATGCAAACCTCAACTATAACCTAGATCATGCAAACAACTAGACTTATTAGTTGTCTTCAAATTCTCTTTTTTTTATACTGAGACTGATGTAAACACTTTCTTTTCATACAACATCTACCAGGACTCAACAAACATCCACCAAGCTTTCTTCTTCCACAAGTTGATAAACATATTGATCTTACAAATCACCATCACAAGCTTATCCATCTTGTGCTTATAGGATCACCTTCAAGCTATCAATCCTTTTCCAAAGGAAGCACTCTAAACTAATTTTTGGAAGCACAAAAATTGAGAAGCAAGGGGTGAATCAGTGTAAAAACTTTTTTTTCAATTCCATATATCATTCATTAACCTTTCAAACCAATATAGTGATCAAGCAATGCATAGAGAAGAAAACACATAAACATGAAGCAATATATAAACACATGAACACAAGAGATATGTGATAAACCCTCATGGGCGATAAAACACACTAATACACCACTTAGAATACATTCCTATAAGCAATGGATCAAGATTTAGTGAGGCACCAACCCCTCACTAGTCAAGCACCAACTCAACTAGTCCATTAGCAAGCTCTAACTTGTAAGGAGGCATCAACCCCCTAAGTGACTCAGTACCAAATCATCCACTTAAAAGACACTTATAAAATCACCAACCTATAAGGTAGCTCCCACTCCCTTGTGACTAAGTAGCAACTTAGCCAAGATAAACTTGATCACCTTCACAACATCTTGTTGTTCAACTAACAAATAATGACCTCTTATTCATATATCTATCTACTCCATATATAATAATACATCAAGAACATATATTTGATGTAAATTTTATTATTTCTCAATCAACACAATATCACTCCTTCAACAATCTCAAACTACCTCTTCAAACAAGCAAATATGCCCTTCTTCTACTTTGCTCAAATAACTCTTATATGGCTTGATTAGGTCATATGACCTTGCTATTCATATTTAGAACTTATATTAGATATTCATGACTTATCCCCTACTCCCTTTTGATGGTCTACATGACCTAATTTTTCTCCTCAAATATCTCTTTTATTCACTTTCACTCTCATCCCTTAACTTACCCAAATAGGCCTATTATGCCTTCCTTTTATACTTGACACTTGTTCTCACCCACCTTGGTTGACCAAACACATCTCCAAACTTGGATGACCCTTAGAATAGGTCAATGCACATGTTTCATAAGTGAAACACCCACTACATATATTTTTCATTACTCATAAGGACAAAAACCACCATTAGATCTAATAGAGACCTAATGCAAGTAGGTCTATCTCAAGCAACATGTTATACTTAGCCACCTTAGAAAATATTAAGCCTTCACACATAGATGAAACATGTCACTCACATCTCAAATAGACCCTTTATAACATCTATATTTTTCCATACCACATTTTAAACCAATTTACTCCTTGAACCACACCATTAGGCCTCCTCACTGCCATAAAGTCTATCAGCCAAAATTTAAGCATACACTCAAGTTTGCCAAATAACCTAATCAAAAAATCATATGAATATAACCTACATGACCTTAGGGTAATCACCATTTAATTTAAACACTATCACACATGTATTAAATCCTCTGACACACTCTTTCAATATGACCACTCAAAACTATCTGAATGCTCCAAAACCCATTCATAAATAATTAACTCTCTACAATTGCATACAAAATTATCACGAGAAAAAATATATTCACATGAAACTTTGAGACCTCCATAACATATTCACATGTAATGTATTCTTAAAATATATGAAAATCACCTCAAACTCATCTCTGCTAGATGACTACTTAGAATTGTTAACAAGCCTAAAAACATAGTCATGATGAATGTTATTTTCAACTCCTATAAGGACACTTAAAAAACTAATTATGTACATTAAAGGATCTTGTGTTACCTCTATAACATCCTATTTTATATATATATATATATATATAAAATTGGTTATAGTGTCAATCATTGGTCTTTTAGACCAATTTGTTAACCCTCTCTTTCACAGTTCTTACATAGCCAGATAAGCTATTTTGGCTTCCATATTTCAACTTATTAAAGTGAATTTCAACATTGTATCAATAATTTATATGTCATATACATCCAAAATAACATAATAATGTGAATTGGATACATCAATTCATGATATAACATCTTAAACTCATCACTTCATCTTGCATACTAAGAATTGCCATTTTGCCTTGAGAACTAGTCATGATGACCTTGCATTACAACCCATATGTAGACACATTTAGTTAATATTTATACATGTGTGTATCCTATGATAGATATATATTATTCTTAGATACAAAAACATCATGGAATTAATGTAACAATTCAACTTGTAAACCTATTACAAAACCTTACTACACATGTAGTTTCCATTCTTAACATTTGTTCATAAAAGCCTACCCCTAAAACCAACACCTAATTCTTGGAAAAAAAATTATGACCATTTTCCATCTCTCCCTAAGATCCAATATTCCCATGCAATAGTTACACATGCTAACAAGCATGAGAAAAACCTTAGCGGGTCTTCATCTCTTCATTCTACATATACAAGAGACATTCAGACTCATTTTCAAGCTTTGTCCTTTAAATTATGACCTCAGACTTGGTCAACACATTTAATAAATAATTTAAAACCTTAATTCATGCTCACATGATCTCACAAGCCTTCAAACCTGATCATGATTCCTCATTCTGCCACCTAGGGTCTTAAGACTAGGTCCATGAGAAGACCACTAAAGAAGAACATACCTCTTTGGATCACTTTGAGAGTCATGTGACTAAATAAACACCTTTATCACATGATCTAACATTTAATTTCATAATTTGAATCTCATACACATCCATATCACCACCATCATGCCTCTACAATCCATACACATGCTTAAGAAATAGTCCATCTCATAGCGCTACTAGGCACCATACCACTTTGAGATCTTCAAGACACCTTCTATAGCTCACTACTCACTTCCAAACATCTAAGATAGGATCCAAAACATATCCCATCATTATAATTTGAATAAATATCCTTAGACCATTTAGGTCACTACCCAAGACTGAACTAGCCTTCTTGAACACACAAGACCTCACACTTCCTTTGACATCAATGATAGTACACAAACACATGACATGAATGAAAACTCTTCAAAAATCTCCCCTTTATGATTGATGACAAAACACATCAATTTAAAAACAAAAATGAATGAATCCTTTTCATATTACACTACTCTCACCAAGCTGCTTATTTCTCAAACTGAATAGTTTCATCAAGAACTTTTCTCCCATAGGAACTATGACCATCGAGAAATTTCTCCCCCTTTGACATTAATGATAAAGGGTCATATACACTCTCACAAGGTCATCCAAACATAGTCCAATAATCCTTGGACCTAACCAATCATATAACCAATAAGCTCCCCCTTTGTCCATACATACTTCTCTTCAAGCTTCTCAATCTATCATGGCTTAGATCACTTCATAGCATCTTCATAGAAACATATAGTCAAATAGGTCTTGTTAATAATAACACAAAAATTATATTATCCTTAGGCATATAAACATCTTTATGTCATTCAAAATATGAAAACAAATTCTTTATGACCTTATGAGGTCTTCTTGACATCAAAATAATGTTTCAACTCATGACACAACCTCTAAAGAAACACCACTTTAATAGTCTCCAAGATTAATAGAAACTTATCATGCTATAGGAATGATCATCTTCATAACTTTTTTTCTCATCTATAGGGCACAACCAAATTTTAATCTCACTCTTAGAACCAACTCCAGACCATGGATCACATGATCAACACTTTATACCTTCAAAGGCATTGGTCTTATAGACCAATCTTCAACTCTCACACCACCTGTTTTGTATTTGCAACTTAGACATAAACTTACAATCAAAAAATAACTTTAAACATGATAACTATTGTAGGAAACATTGCAATAAATCCATATAACACTCCACTGATCTCTTATAGGTTAAATAAGATCCATTTGCATCATGAACATTCACATTAGGGCTTATAAACATAAGAATCCTTAAAACCCTCATAGCCCTGTTCATCATGTCTTTGAGCTAGTTCTCCACAAATGGCATCAATTTGACCATTTATAAGCACTAATATGGGATTTAAGACCTTAGAAACACATCCAATCACTTTTATCATCCATTCAAAGTGACCAAAATCTCCACACCAATCATCAAGTCACTCTGTGTTTGCAAAAAACATAGACCTTAAGCACGGTCCTCTTTCATTGAGATTTTCTTACAAAAAGGCATACTTTCATAACTTAATAAATGCATGGAACAAGACTATATTGAGGTAATAACATCATCCAACACTCAAAACACTAATTGAATACCAATATATAGGTTCTAAATGAACACTAATTAAATACCAATATAGAGGTTCTAAATCTGCTTTAGTCATCCTGGGTTCTTTAAACAGAAACATAGTAAAAAAAACTTTAACTTTAACCCATAATAAATGCACTTGTATAGACATCCAAGTCTCCAAATCACTTTGAGGATAATATACAGAAAGTTTATTTCATCTTTGTTTTTTGCACCAACATGTTTTGACTTCTTCCATGGCTTCTATAGGCAAAAGAATGCTCTCGGGTCTAAAAAATGCATACACAGTCATTTAAATTCAAAATTAAATGGTTATATTTTTTAATTCCATTGACTATTTCCTAAAGTATAAATTTGAATACCTCTAGCACGTCACTACACATAGGACCAAATTTGGAAGCTCATAACTTGAGCTAGAGAATACATCAAGATACCAAACTTATATGGAAGGATATTGGCACTATAGAAACACCTTCATGAAACCCTTTGAATAGACTTGACTTTCTAAGTACATATAATAAATGCACCAACAAACTGGTCTCTTCATACTTGCAAGATGTTCAATGATGGTCTAGTTTTTCTTAAGCTATAATGGCACTTTTTCTCTCTCCAAAGGATCATGAGAAACACTAGAACCTCACAAATGCATATAAGTAACCCTCATAATATCTTATATCACCTCAATGACCTACATACACTCTTTCCACCCAACCATAACAAAACAAGCTTCCTAAATCTCTAAATCATCTCACACATGCTCCCCCTATCACTATGCACACCTTGATTCACTTGAATTTGACAAATTTGACCAATCTCTTGAACCATCATTCATACTGAGATATACCTTGTAGACCAACTTGGAATGCCTCTGATGACCTTAGGAACACTTTCAATCATATTAATGACTTCAACCTATCTTCCCATTGTCTCATCATGCAATCTTTTATGCAAACCTCAACCATGACCTAGATCATGCAAATAGCTAGACTTCTTAGTTATCTTAAAATTCTCTTTTTATGTACTAAGATTGATGAAAACACTTTATTGTCATGCAACATCTACCAAGATTCAATAAGCATCCACCAAGCTTTCTTCTTCCATAAGTTGATAAATATACCAATCTTGTAATAGTCATCTTGTGCTTCTAAGATCACCTTCAAGCTATCAAGCCTTATCCAAAGGACTTGATATGATACCAATTATTGGAATAAAAACCACCAGGGGGTAAATTATTTTATAATATTTTCTTTCAATTCCATATATAATTCATTAACCTTTCAAACCAATATAGTGATCAAGCAATGCATAAAGAATCAATCACATAAACATAAAGTAATATATTAACACATGAACACAAGATATATGCAAAAAACCCTCATGGTGGATAGAACCCATTTACACAACACTTGGAATATATTCCTATAAGAAATGGATCAAGATTTAGTGAGATACTAACTCCATAAGGAGTACCAACCCCTCACAAGTCAGGCACCAACTCAACTAATCCTTTAGAAATCTCCAAATTTCAAGGAGGAACCAAGAACTTAAGTGACGTAGCACCAACTCATCCACTTCAAGGATGATTTTTCAAGCACCAACCTATAAGGAAATTCCCACTACCTCTTAACTAGGCACCAACTGAGCCATGATAAACTTGATCACCTTTACACCATTTTGTTGCTCAACCAATAGATAGTGACTTCTCCTTCAACTCTCTATCTGCTCTATTTAGTGTCATAAGTTAGGAACACATTTATCATGTAACTATTAATCAATTTTGACCCTTGGTCAAAAATTTTCAACCCCTATCTTTTTGAACTTTGTATAAGTTCATCCATGTCCTATAGGGGTGTATTTGTAGTCTAAAACATATACTTGTCCACAATCCATCCCTGGTCCAAAGTCTAGGCCTAGAACTAGTTAAGTAAAAGAAAGTCAACTCTAGTCAAATAGATTCAAACTTTTTCAAAGATTGAAAATATGTGTTTTGGGTCCTACTTTGGTATCTAACATGTTTTAATGTCATTTTATGCAATTCATTTGCATATTTCACTCTTAATGTCCAAAAAGAGCTTATGGGCCCACTTTGAGCTAGATTCAAGGGATTATATGGATAGAAGGTGGCCTCAAGTTAGTTATAAGTCGAGAATAAACATGGTATAGGTTATAATATGGTTAGGATCAGTTAGTTTGTAGTTAGGGTCAGTTACAATCAAGAAATGTGAGTTTTGCCTTGTTTTGAGAGAGTTTTAGGCACTTGTATGGTTCCTATGATCAGGTATATAGATAAAAACGTGGATGGGGTGTATCTTCACCACCCCACATCCATTTACATGATAATACTTCAAATATAATTTAAAATTTTGCTTTTACAACTCATTTTATCCATTGGCATGTAAAGAAGGTTCAATTTCAAATGCTCACCATGGGTCATACAGGTGGAATCAAGGGGAATGGTCATGGGGGTGGATAATAATCTTATTAAACTTCACTTTTATCATAAGAAGCCTTATATTGATGAATTATTCTTTATGAATAATCGTTAACACTCCAGAAAACCTATTATAGAATTACATTGAAGAGGGGTATACTTATCAATCTATTTGTAAGTGTCAGAGGTACTTAGAGCTATGTGATATTTGTGAAGTGATTTTAGGCTTAAATAACTCTCTCTCTATGATTTTTTCATAACTAACACTTCACATTTTTATTTCTTGTGAATGAGTTCTCTTATAATGCATGTTTCATGAGAATTTGCAAAGTTGAGTGCAGGGCCTAAGTTTTCAATGTCTAGAAAGCTTAATAGTGGTCATATTTTGTCCAAGGTTCATGCATATAAGTGTCCTTCATGAAATCACATTTTGGAAGGTCCAATTTGCATATTTTCAAAGCCAAATTTCTCATTATTTTCTCACTTTTGCATGTTTCACTGTCTTGTCAAGCTCAGTTAGGTTGTACTTGTCCATGAGAGGTGTATGAAAGTGAAAAAGGAGGGAAGAGTATGGTGGAATCCATATAAATTTCCATTAACTCTAAAATTCATGTTTTTCATATCTAAGGTTTCCAAGAACACAAGCCATTATCACTTCAAAAGAAACCTTTTCAATTTTTGGGTTCTCAGTCACTAAAAGCGAAAAAAAAAGGTCCTGGGGCTTTTTTGACTTAATGTTTTAAGTGGAAGATGGTATTTTATCCTTTTCCAATACTTTGAACTTATACCCATATACACCTAGTATGACCATGCCAATTTTGAGATCAAAAGTAAAAGTGGGAAATAGTTTTTGAAAGCCTCAAAGATGGCAAAAAGTCACTAAAACTTAATAGTGATGTCTACAGGGCTATGAGAGGGAAATTTTGTTTGCACCATAAAAGGAAGGACTAGGTATATTATTGCATGAGTGAATGAGTCCAAACACATTCAAAATAATTCTTAATCACCTAGATTATGAAAGAAGGAAGTGATTGCATGAAATGTCTTTCTTGACTTGTCTCAGTCTGTACACAGAGAAGAATAGGTAGTGAAAGTAGTATTTGAGGGTTTACCAACAAAAATGATGTTTAAAAATACATGAATGAGCCAAGTACAAACAAATTCAAAATAATTATTAATCACCTAGATTATGAAAGAAGGAAGTGATTACATGAAATGTCTTTCTTGACTTGTCTCAGTCTGTACACAGAGAAGAATAGGTAGTGAAAGTAGTATTTGAGGGTTTACCAACAAAAATGATGTTTAACAATACATGAATGAGCCAAGTCTTGGTGTGAATTCTATTATATCAGTTGTAAGTTCAAAAATCTCTAATCAAGTTAAAAAATGCCTCAAAGACTCTAAAGTGACCTATAGCCATGACAAAATGGCCACCTATAGCCAAGATAACCAATAGGCTAAAATTAAGAATAGGAGTTTGGGGTCACTTACACAAGTTATTAATTTTTGAAAGTAATCTCAAATCAAAGTATGGTTATATAGGCTTACCTACAGGTAAGGATCTTGTTTCACATTCCTATTTACTACTCAAACACACTCCCAATCATCTACATGCCTAGGAAATAACTCATTCAAATCAAGGTATTGACAGTGAGGAGGAAGTTGAAAGTTTCAAATTTAGTTGTGGTTCTAGGGTGGAGATTTGGTTTAATAAAATTAAGAGTGATATATATATAATATTGAGAGTGATTTTATCACACCATGAACAAGCTAATCTTGGGCTAAAATGCAACCTATAGGTAGGGTCCTAGATTGTCTCAGCCAAAAGAGATAGTAGACAGTTGACAGGCCTAGAAGGCTTAAAGAAAATTTGAGGATGGAAAGATCAATTTGGAACATAAGATAAAGTTGTAAAAGGATCATATAATGTGATATATCTTAGTTATCATGATATTATAAAGGTTTTGAAGAGAAGATCCGCTGCCCACTGTCACAATCAAACAGGGGCATGAATAAAAGAGGAATACATGAGGGTTTGGTACCCTAAAAAGTAAATAAATAACCTAAAATATGCCAAGAAGGATAAGTGACATCAGGATAAGTTAATTATACCACCAAGACACCTTTAAAATATCCAAATTCCTTCCTTCCTAAGCAAAGTTGTCTCAGTCTGTACAATTGGGCTAAAAGGCCTTTGTTCCAAGGAGTAAGTGATGATCTTCCATAATAAATGGAATTTATAAAGACTTAAAAAATTACATAAGCTTTTAATGAGGACATGAAACATGATTCAAGATACATGAACATGGAGAGTTGCATGAAAATGGAATCTATAGGTCAATATAGATAAAAACATGCAAAAGATAGGGTTTTGGTGACTTTTTTTTTGGGAAGATTAAGTTGGTTTGGGTACCTAAACTTAAAATATAGTAAAAAACTTAAGTAAAAATTATAATAATAACATTCTATAGCTCTAAAAATATTCAATTTACATGTAGGAATAGGACTCTTATCCACTATTTTATCTCAGACCTACCTTAGTCCATACATGCAAGAAAAAGACTAGTTTTGGGAATTTTACTAATAGGAGGCTTACTCTTGGTCTAAGAACAAGAGGTGAAGTATAAACATGGGATACACCTAAGGGAACCTAAAAAAACAAACTATAATGTCTGTAAAACAATGGTTTGGTCCACATAAGGAGTTTTGCATGAAGGTCTAGTGGGAAAACATACTTTCCCAACCCCAAGCAAGGTGTCAACTCAAAATACACATCTCCCAAGGAGTTATAATGTTTTATTTAATGTTTTAATGGTAAAATAGGATGTTATAATGCTAAAAAATTCCATTGGAGAGAAAAAAATTTCACCTATTAGTGCAGAAAGGACATAGTGGCTGCTTAGCAAGGCATAGTTCTTCTCCCAAAGCAGGGAAAACTTCCAATTTGGTCTCTTGTAAAGAATTAAAAGGTGATTGTATATTATCATGGGTAAATTATAGAGGTTTTAATGCTTTTTTTAACAAGGAAACACTAGGAAAGGTCTATTTGAGGCCCAGATGTGCTAGAGTCCTCATGGAATACAAGAACCCCATTCGAAGGCCATCTTCTTGTACTTGTAAATTCTCAAAACATTTACATGGGAATTGAAAGATTTTATGAAAATTTAAGGGGATCCTTTATGTGAAAAAAATTAAATTTTGAGTATTTTTCAATGTCACAACTTTATAAACAATCCTTAAGACCAAAAAACCCCTTAAACCTTCCTAAAACCCTTAGACAAACTCGATGGTAGAGATCAAGAAAAAAGTGAACTAAAATTAAGAAATGTGACCAGGTTAATAACATTAAATATATATATGGCTCCTATAGGTTTCCAAAAATATAAATTTATTGTATGGATCCATAGAGAATAGGGGACAAAAAGGCTTATTTCCACCATTTTTATGGTGTGTGAGTTGTAGAGAGAGTTGAAAGATGAAATAAGTTTTGAGAGGAATATATAAAATTTATATAACTCAAAAAATTAATTCAAACTCATGAAAATTATTCTAAGTTTCATAAACAGGCTTCCGCTTTTGGCCACTCTAGTAAGCCAAGTAGTGAACTTTGAGGCAAAGTGATGAAAAGTGGTAAAGAAGTATTTTTAAAGGATTTTTATTGAAATTGATATTTGGAAAGCCTTTAAAGGTGTCATAACACCATTTTTTTTTAATTTTTTTTTTAGTTTTTGAAATTTTGGAGTGCCAAGTGGTAAGGGTGCATGGAATGAGTACTTTTGAAACTGCCTTAGATGATTGTGCATGCCCACAACAATAGGAGTGATCAGAGACAAAACCAATGAATGTATGATGTTTTTTATAACCCATAATATCCTTTAAATAAATTATACTTCAGTTTTTTAGGGAAAAGAGGATTTTTGGAAGGCTACTCTAGTAGGCAATTTTTTTTTGCAAAATTAGCAATTTTGTTGCACTTGTCACCTTCTTTATGACTTGTTTGGACAAGTACACCTCTTGAATTGGAATGGCTCACCTCAACCCTATTTATTATGTAAATTTAAATCCCATTTAAATATGGACACATGTCCAAGTGACCCTTCAATTTCCTATTTCTTGTTATCCCTCTTTGGGCTATAAATAGGCATTATTTTAGCTTGTTTGAGCAACCTCCAGTTGTTGATGGGGAAAATCTGGCCAAATTTTTAAATGAAAAAATATTTAAAAAATAATACAAGTGTTTATTACACTCATACATTTCAATATTGTTTCATGACTTGAATCATGTTGGTCTAGTTTAGTGAAGTTGTCTTTGCTAGCTTTGCACTCTTAATGGTCTACCAAGTTGTAGATAGATGGTTGTTGCAGATACTTACTAGTATTCATTCCAAGTGTATAAATAATATAATTGATACTATAATTCATTCCTTTTGTTTCATTCATTTCCTTCATAGGTATCATTCACCTTATTGAATCTAGTTTGTGAAACATTGATGCAATATCAGCTCTAAAGTTGTGAGTCTTGTGTAAATAGCACATTGTTCATCTTCAAGTAGTATTTTTAAGTCAAGTTTGAGGAAAAATTTATGTTTTTGTATCACCTCTTATTTGTTTTATTTGTGTTCTTTAAACTCTTTTCATTATTAAGTTGTTAGAGTAGTTTAGAAGAAATACAAGGAAAATCTAGGGAGCTAGCCCTTATAATACTAGAGATTCATTTCTCCCACAAGCTTCCATAATATTGAGAGATGAATCCATGTTGCATAAAATTTTAGGATATGAGATAATGATCCTATGGTGCACAATTTAATGCTAACATTTTTGGCACGCTCAGTGGGACAAGAAGTCCTAGAAGATTATTCAAGATTGGTGCTAGTCTTGGCATAGCTGAAGATAGAAGCAACATCTGCATTCGATACCTGGTGACTCCATTAAAGATTCCAAGTATTTGGTTTACTATCAATTGAAAAATTACATGCCAAAATTGACTACAAGATATGTTTCTAAATGAATACCTTTTGAGTTTGTGCAATTACCCCCATACTCCATCAAAAGGTTTAGGTTTGTGAGTACTCATCGTTATCAAAGAGAGTTAGTATTTAAACCTTCTAAGTTTGTGTTGCATTCATTTCATAATATTCATAGTGATATTTATAAGATGGATAGAAGGCAACCTTTTGTGCCTTACACTAGGGCATCTCCCTGATAAATTACCCAATATGTCTAAATTCTAGGAGCAACTCTTAAAAGTGTCCCATATTTTAGTGGTGATGGTCATATTACTACCAATAAGTATATTAGGAACATATAAAACTTTTATAACATTCATAAAATAACCAAATAAAATGTATCCATTATGTTTTTGGCCTTGTCTTTCAAAGGAAAAGTATTGGATTGGTATGGGACCTTACTAGTGAACTCTCTCGGCTCATGGGATGTATTAGAAGACCTTTTGACTATTAAGTTTGGAGAGAAAAGTGATCATTTTTCCCTATATAATAAATTGACCACATTAAAAGGTAACCTCATTAATTTATGAAAGTATTTAATACTAGATTCTTAAAAACTAGGGAAGGAATCCCAGCTCTTGTGAGACCCACCCCAGACTATGCATTTCTATACTATTTGAAGGCATTAAATAGTGATATTGCCATGATGATTCAATCCATGGGTTGGAATACATTAAATAATATTTATGATATATCCATAAATTCTAATAATTTCCTTGTTCAAGTGGGAAATATATCCCCTAGACCTCCAATGCCACTATTCCCTAATTTGTATCCTCCTAGTCAAGGTGCATTGTCTACTTTAGCTGCTTTGCCAAACCAAGAAAGGCCTGCCATTACTCCTTAAAATGAAATCCATGAGGGGAAGAGCTTGCTTAAAAGTGTCACAAATTATTTTTTTCCCTTAAAAGACAACAAGCTCAATGTTATATGCCATATCAAATATACAATCAATTTGGGCAAACAATCAGGCCTTCTTTCTAAAACAATGCACAAGGACAAGGTCAAATCACCCATGTTAAGCCATACCAAAGATAAAATATAAATGATCCTTCAACCTCCAAATATCTTGTTCCCACTAAAAATATTTTGGTCTGAGAGTATCCCAATTAGTCAAGAGCAAGTGACTTATGCAAGTGAAATGCAAAATCAAAGCATGATAATGCAAGGTTATCCATCTCTTCAAGTTCTAAATTTTGAAGTATATATGAAAGGTGGGATGATGAATGAATATCCTCAGACTAATTCCACCCTAATAAATCATTTATATGTTGAGTTTTGTGTTATTAACTATGTGGGAAATAAAAACAATCAGAATACTAGTGTTGCTTCCAACACTAGGTCCAAAAGGAGGGCTATTGAGGAGACTCAAGGGACAAATAAAGGGCATGTTTTAAATAATTCATCAAATCAGATGGTAAGTGGGCCTATTTAAACTCCTAAGGCTCAATAAAGTTAGAGATTACAAAACATGAAGACAGCTCCTATGCCTCCACCTTCACAAACTACATCACAGGGTGCTTGTGATCCTAAAGAGCTTGATAAAGTAAGTAATCCTTATATCAATGTTGTAGATCAGTTAAAGAAGATAAATGTGAAAATATCATTGTGTAATTCTCTAAAAATACCAAGGTATAAAGATATATTACAAAAATAATTGCATGGTTTGGGTAAACAAGTTGTCCCACCGAGAAATGATAATATGGTTCTAGTCAAAGGAACTCAAGATATGGATGGACAAGTAAAGAAGGATGATAAAAATACCCATTTATATTTGTCTCTAATTATTGGTGATATCTTATTCCAAAATTTCATAATAGATAGTGGAGCAAGTACATCAGTTATGCCCAAGTATATGGCAGACAAGTTAGGCCTCAAGTATGAGCCTATGCCCAAAGGAATTTTTTAATTAGATGGATCACCAACCAAGACCTTGGGGGTAGTCAAAGTTTTGAATTTGATCCTTCATGATTTTCATACATTTCCAATTCCTCATGATGTTGTGGTGGCAGATTTACCTCCCTATTTTTCTCTTTTCTTGTCAAGGGATTTCACATCCAAGATTGGAGGATACTTGAAAGATAATTGGTCCTACATGGTGTTTAGGACAAAATATGACACTAAAGTGAAAATTGATTCAGATCCTATCCAAAAGTATGAATTGGATCCATAATCACTCAAGGTTTCAAATGTTAATTATGCCATCATTGATGAGGAGGAGCTTCATATTGACCAATCTTCATCATCTTATCTTGAGGGAGTTTCATATTTGTTCCTAGATGAATGGGGAAATGAGCACTATGAGCATGATACATACAAGTTAAAATTAGGAATCTGGTGTTTGGGTCTATTATATGCATAAGAAATATTATTTCATGCTAAATTTGATGAAGTCACATGAGGATGTGAATGGCTTATGGTAGTTATTATTTGATGGATCTACAAGCAAGATTGGGGCAGGTGGTGGAGCTATGTTGGTTTCACCTTCAAAGGAAATGTACTATTAAACTTTGAGATGTCAGTTCTCATGAACTTGTAATGTATAAAAGTATGAGGCCCTTATCCATGGCCTTGAATGGGAAAGAAAAATAGGAATTAAAGAGCTTCAAGTGTATGGAGATAGTGAACTTATTGTGAATCAAGTTAGGGGGTAGAATTTGACCAAGAAATCTTTGCGTAAGTAATATAAGCATAGAGTTTGGGATCTTGTAGAAGAGTTCATGGATTTTAACATTACATCTATTCCAAGAGAATAGAAAAAGCATGCTGATAGGTTGGCATCTATTGGTGCTCAATTTGATGTTCCAAAGAGCATAAAGGAAGAGAAGAATCAACCTCATCTAAAGGTGATTGTGAGACATTCAATACCAGATAATGTCACCAATTGGAAATTATTTGAAAGTGACCAAAAAATAGTCCTTTTCCTACAAGAAGACACTGAGTTTTCCATGAAAAATCAGTCTAAGCTATAGCATCAATATGGGGGGTAGATTGTCCAATTGAAGTCTAATAAGCTCCCTAAAGGCCTAGTGACCCTTGAAAGAATTTTTAATGAGGATGATCAAATAAATAATGAAAAATTAGGTATTTATACTAATCAAGAGAACTATGAAATGGCAGAGATCTTAAAAAACAAGGTACTTGCACTTGGGAAGGTATGCACTAACCAAGAGAAGCATGACTTCATTGAATTATGTAAAGAGTTTAGTGACTTTTTTGCATGGGAGTATGGTGAGTTGAAGGGTTCCAATCCTATCCTATCTAAACACACCATATAAATATATGATAATTCCAAACCCATAAATCAAATACAAATACCAATCAATCCCAAAATTGAGCCCCTTATGAAGAAAGAGCTTACCAAGCTCATTGAGTCTAGAATCATCTTCCCTATCAAACATTCCTCTTGGTTGGCTAATTTAGTCCTTGTTAGGAAAAATAATGGGGAGATCAGGTTATGTGTGGATTTTATAGACTTGAATAGGGTTTCTTTGAAATATCATTATCCCCTTCCATCTATAGAATAAACCCTACAAGTTGTGGCTGGTAGTGAGAGGTTTTCTCTTCTAGATGGGTATGTATTCCGGTTATAATCAGATTTTAGTGAAGGAAAGTGACCAATAAAAGATAAAATTCGCCACTAAATGGGGTAATTATGCCTATATTAAAATTACATTTGGGTTTTCTAATGCAAGGGCTACCTTCCAATGTGTTATGGATATGGATTTTCAAGGACTAATCAATGAGATAGTATTGGTATATATTGATGATGTGACAGTTTTCTTCTAAAGAAGAAAATGATCATTTGAAACACTTGAATAAATTATTTTTTAGGTGTAGATAATATGTAATCTCTCTAAACACAAATAAATGTGTGTTTGTTGTCCATGAAGGAAAACTACTAGGGCACATTATCTCTAAAAAGGGCTTATCCATTAATCAAGAAAGAGTGAATGCCATCTTGGCACTGTCTTTGCCTAAACATAAGAAGGGTTTAAAAATATTCTTTGGTAAGATCAATTTCATTAGGAGATTCATTCATAAATTTTCTAGTTTGGTCAAACATCTAACATCTATGTTAAGTAAGGATGAAACATTCACTTGAACCGGAAGGAGAAAGGAAAGTTTTGAAGAAGTCAAACAAGCTATTGCCCAAGCTCCTACTCTTTTAAGCCCAAAATTCTCTAAATATTTCACTTTTTACACTTTTGGGAATGAGGAAGTGATTTATTCCATGCTTCTCAAGCCAATGATGAGAATTTGGAGAAGCCTATTGCTTTCTTTAGCCAAGGTTTAGAGGGGTATGAGGTGAAGTATACATATGTAGAGAAACAAGTACTTTCAATTATTAGGAGCTTGAATAAATTTAGACATATGCTATCAAATAAAAACATTCACATATTTTTGCCTCATCCTAGTGTAAAGGAATTTATTTTGAGTAGGGACTTCAATGAGAAAAGGGCAGGTTGGATAACCAAAGTGATGGAATATGATATTGATATCAAGACAACTAAATTAGGAAGAGGTAAAGGGCTATGTGAACACCTTGCTTCAGGTTTGAGAGAAAAAAGAGAGGTTGTATTATTATTCCATGATGATCCTAATATAGCAACAACATCATCCATGGGAATTTGAATGTAAGAAATGATTCACTTTTTGCAAATCGGTGAGTGTCCGCAAGGTCTTGATAGAGCTAGAAGAAGGTTTTATAGATTGTAATCTATTTCATATGTACTTGTTGATGGTATGCTCTTTCGAAATGGATTTTTAGGTTTTCTCTTGAAGATTATTGAATCCCATCAGGTTGAAAAGGTACTATTTGAATTCCATGATGGACAAGCTAGTGGTCACTTTGCTACAAAAACCACTGCTACCAAGATCATGAGGGCATGATACTTTTTGCCTAGATTGTTCAAGGAAACTCACAATTGGGTAATAAAATGTCAAAAGTGTGCCCTTTTTGATGGAAAAAAAATATTGCTGCCCTACCTCTCCATCCCATTTAGGTTGTGCAGCCTTTTATGCAATGGGGTTTGGATTTCATAGGCCTAATCAATCCTCTTAGTGTTGGTCATAAATAGGTGTTGACTGCCACTGATTACTTTACAAGGAGGGTGGAGGATATATATCTTAAGGAGGAAAATTAAAGTGTAGTAGTTGACTTCTATGAAGGTATATTAACAAGGTTTGGAGCTCCCTCCATAATTATTTTAGATAATACATTGACTTTCCTAGGACCAAGGACTAGTAAATGGGATTTAAAGTATGGCATCTACCTTAGCACATCCTAAAACTACTATCCATAAGGGAATGGACTAGATGAGTCCATGAATAAGAATATAATTAGGATCATTAAGAGAACAATGGAGGAGAATCAAAGGACTTGGCATTCAAAGTTAAAGATAGCCCTTTGGGCTAATAGAATTACCCCAAAGAGAGCAATTAGGAACTCATCATACACACTTGTATATGGAAAGGAAGATAGACTTCTTATCTCACTTGAGTTACTAGACTTAGACCTCACCTATCAGTTACAATTGATGGAAAATGAGAGAATGGAGGTCAGGTTGTGTGAGTTGATGGAGCTTGAGGAGACAAGAGATCAAGATATGCAAACTATGACCACTCATCAAGAGAAAACAAAGAATTACTTTGATAAAAGATCCAATCCAATAATTTTCAAGGAAGGGGACATTGTCCTAAAATGGGATGAGGATAGGGCCAAACCTGGAAAACACTTAAAGTTTGATACTTTGTGGAGTCTCCCATATGTAATCACTCAATGCAAGCCACATAATGCTTTCTAACTTTCAAAGTTGGATGGAGAAGAGATTCATATCATAGTAAATGGGATACACATCAAGCATTTTTACTAAGGTTATATTCTCCCCTTCTACATAGGTTCTTACTTTCCTTGTGTGTTTCCTAAGTACTTGTGCACAAGTGTGTCTTGTATTGAGTTATTTTTCTTAATCTTGTTGTGTTGAGTAGAGTGTTTAATTTATGTTTCTATTTTGGCATATCTTTTTAGTCATCTTCAAGCTTACATTGAATCCATTGTCCCTTATTTGGATAAGGCTACTAGTCTCAAAGCATAGTCAAGCATGTTTACCCCAAGAGTTGCCAAAAATATTGATCAATTTTGACCCTTGGTTAAAATTGGTCAACACCTATATTTTTTAACTTTGTATAAATGAATCCATGTCATATAGGGGTATATTTATAGTCTAAAACATATACTTATCCATAGTCCATCCTTGGTCCAAAGTCTAGGCCTAGAACTAGTTACGTTAAAGAAAGTCAGCTATAGTCAAATAGAGTCAAACTTGGTCAAAGAGTTAAAATATGTGTTTTGGATCCTAATTTGGTATCTAACATGTTTTAATGTCATTTTATGCAATTCATTTGCATATTTCACTCTCAATTTGCAAAAAGAGCTTTTGGGCTTGCTTTGAGCTAGATTCAAGGGCTTGTACAGATGGTACGTGGCATCAAGTCAGTTCCAAGTAGAGAATCAATTTGTTATAGGTTATAATATGGTAAAGATCAGTTAGTTTTTAGTTAGGTTTAGTTACAATCAAAAAAGGTGAGTTTCTTCTTATTTTGAGGGAGTTTTAGGCACTTATACGGCTCCTATGATCAGGTATGCATCTAAAAATGTGGGTGGGGTGTCTCTTCACCTCCCCACATCCATTTCCATGCCAAAACATCAAGGATAATCCAAAAATTTTATTTTTCAACTCATTTTCTCCATTGGCATGTAAAGAAGGTCCAATTTCAAATGCTCACCATGGGTCGTATAGGTGGAATCAGGAGGAAGGGTCTTGGGGTCGATAGTACTCTTAGTCCACTTCAATTTCATGGTAAGAAGTCTTATATTTATGAATTTTTATTTATGAACAATCCTTAACACTCCAGACAACCTATTATAAATTGCATTGAAGAGGGGTATATTTATCAATCTATTTTTCAGAGTCAGAGGTCCTTGGAGCTATGTGATATTTGTGAGGTGTTTTTTGGCTAAAATAACTCTCTCTCCATGATTTTTTCATAAATAACACTTCATCTTTTCATTTCTTGTGAAGGAGTTCTCATATAATGCCTGTTTTATGAGAATTTGAAAATTTGAGTGCAGGACCTGAGTTTTCAACATCTAAGAAGCTTAATCATGGTCATATTTTTTCCAAGGTTCATGCATAGAAGGATCCTTCATGAAATCACCTTGTGTAAGGTCAAATTGGCATATTTACAAATCCAAATTTCTCGTTGTTTACTCACTTTTGCATGTTTCACTATCTTGTCAATCTCAGTTAGGCTGTACTTGTCCATGAGAGGTGTATGAAAGTGAAAAATGAGGGAAGAGTATGGTGGAATCCATATCAATTTAAATTAACTCCAAAATTAATGTTTTTCATATCCAAGGTTTCCAAGATGCCACACAATCCATTATCACTTCAAAAGATACCTTTTCAATTTTTGGGTTCTCAGTCCCTAAAAGCAAAAAATAGAGGTCCTGGGCCTTTTTTGACTTAATATTTGAAGTGTTAGATGGTACTTTATCCTTTCACAATGCATTGAACTTGTACCCCTATACACCTAATATGACCATGCCAATTTTTATAGAAAAAGGAAAAGTGGGAGATAGTTTTTGAAAGCCTCAAAGATGGCAAAAAGTCACTAAAACTAAACAATGATGTCTACAGGACTATGAGAGGGAAATTGTGTTTGCACCATAAAAGGAAGGACTAGTTCTATTATTGCATGAGGGAATGATTCCAAACACCTTAAAAATCATTCCTAATCACCTAGATTATGAAATAAGGAAGTGATTGCGAAATGTCTTTCTTGACTTGTCTCAGTCCATACACGGAGCATAATAGGCAGTGAAAGTAGTATTTAAGGGTTTACTAAGAAAAATGTTGTTTAAGAATCCATGAATGATCCAATTATTTGGTGTGAATGATATTATATTATTTTAAAGTTCAAAAATATCTAATAAAGTTCAAACATGCCTCAAAGACTCTAAAATGACATACAACCATGACAAAATGGCCACCTACAACCAAGATAACCTACAAGCCAAAATTAAGAATAGGAGTTTGGGGTCACTTACACAAGTTAATAAGTTTATAAAGTAATCTCAAAGAAAATTAGGATTATATAATATTACATATAGGTAAGGAACTTGTTTCACATTCCTATTTACCACTCAAACACACTCCCAATCATCTATAGGCCTGGGAAAGAACTTAGTCAAAACAAGGTATTGATAGTGAGGAGGAAGTTGAAAGTTTCAAATTGATTTATGGTTATAGGGTGGATATTTGGTTTAATAAAATTAATATTTTTATCTATAATGTAAATAGTGACTTTCTCACACCATGAACAAGATAATCTTGGGCTAAAATGCAACCTATAGGCAGGGTCCTAGACTGTCTCAATCAAAAGAGATAGTAGACAGTTGATAGGCCTAGAAGGCTTAAAGAAAACTTGAGGATGGAAAGATTAATTTGGAACATAAGATAAAGTTGGAAAAATATCATATAATTTTATAGATCTTGGTTAGCATGATATTATAAAGTTTTGAAGAGAAGATCCCCTGCCCACTGTCACAATCAAACAAGGGCATGAACAAAAGAGTAATCCATGAGGGTTTGGTACCCTAAAAAGTAAATATATAACCTTATATATGATAATAAGGCCAATTGACATCAGGATAAGGTAATGATACCTCCAAGACACCTTTGAACTATCCAAACTCCTTCCTTCCTAAGCAAAGTTGTCTCAATCCATATAGTTGGGCTAAAAGGACCTTGTTCCAAGGAGTAAGTGATGATTCTCCATAGTAAATGGAATTTATAAAGAATTAAAAAGCTCCATAATATTTTAATGAGGACAAGAAAAATTCTCTAAGGTCCTTAAACATAGAGAGTTTCATGAAAATAGAAGTTATAGGTCAGTATGGACAAAAACATGCAAAAAATAGGGTCTTTGTGACTTTTTTGGGAAGATTGAGTTGGTTTCGGTATCTAGACTTTGAATATAGTAAAACACTTTGGTAAAAAATATTATCATTACCTCTTATATATCATAAAATATTAACTTTTAATGTAGGAATAGGCCTAATATCCATTGTTTTGTCTCAGACCTACCTCAATCCATACATGCAAGAAAACCAATTTTGGGGAATTTTGATAATAAGAAAATTACTCTTGGTTTGATAACAAGAGGTGAGGTATAAATCTATAATAACCTATGAAAACTTCAAAAACAAAACTATAAGGTCTGAAAACCAATGGTTTGGTACACACAAGGAGCTTTACATGAAGGTCTAGTGGGAAAACATGCTTTCCCAACCCCAAGCAAGGTTTCAACTCAAAATACACATATACCAAGGAATTATAATGTTTTGTTTAATGTTTTAAAGGTAAACTAGGATTTTATTATGCTACATAAGTCCATTGGAGAGAAAATATTTCACCTATTGGTGCACAAAGGGCAAACTGGTTACTTGGCAAGGCATAGTTCTTCTCTCAAAGCAGGAACAAATTCCAATTTGGTCTCTTGGAAAGACTTCCAATGTGATTATATATGTTAATGGGTAAATTAAATATGTGTGAGTTCTTTTTGTTGACAAGGAAATACTAGGAAATGTCTATTTGAGGCCTAGATGTGCAAGAGCCCTCATGGAATGCAAGAACCCAATTCAAAAACCATCTTCTTGTACTTGTAACTTATCCAAAACTTTGCATGGGGCATGAGGGATTTTAGGACAGTTGAAGGGGATACTTGAGGTGAATTTTTTTTAATTTTTAGGAGTGTTAAATGTCACAACTTTATGAGCAATCCTTAAGACCAAAAAACCCCTTAAACCCTCTTAAAACCCTTAGACAGACTTGATGGTAGAGATAAAAAAAAAAGTGCACTCAAATGAATTTTTTTGACTAGGGTAATAATATGAAAGTTATATATTATTCCTACATGGTTCCACACATAAAAAATTTATTGTATGGATCTATATAGAACAGGGCATTAAAAGGCTTATTTCCACCATTTTTTATGGTGTGTGAGTTGTAGAGAGATTTGAAAGATGAAATAAGTTTTGAGAGGAAGATATGAACTTTATATAACTCAAAAAATTAATTATAACTCATGAAATGTTTTCTAAGTTTCCTAAACAAGCTTCCCCTTTTGGCCACTCTAGTAAGCCAAGTAGTGAACTTTGAGGCAAAGTGATGAAAAGTAGTAAAGAGGTATTTTTAATGGATTTTTATTTAAATTTATGATTTTAAATTCCATTAAATGTGTCATACCACCCATTTTATGAGTTTTATTTAAGTTTTGGAAGGTATGGAGTGCCAAGTTGTAAGGGTGAATGGAATGAGTACTTTTGAAACTGCCTTAGATGATTATGCATGCCCATAGTAGTAAGAGTGATCAGAGACCAAAAAAATACATGTATTATGTTTTTTTATAACCCCTCCTATCCTTTACATCCATTATAATTTATATTTTTTATGTAAAAGAGGAGTTTTGGAAGGCTACTCTAGTAGGCCATTTTTTGTGTGAAATTGGCAGTTTTGTGCCACTTTTCACCTTCTTTATGACTTGTTTGGATAAGTGTGCCTCCTTACTTGGCATATATCACATAAAACCTGTTTCACATGAAAATTTAACTTCCATTTAAAAATTTACACATGTCCAAGTGACCCTTGGACTTCCTTTTTCTTGTTTTCCCTCTTTGGCCTATAAATATGCATTATTTTGGCTTATTTGAGCAGCCTCCATTGGTTGATTGGGAAACTATGGAAAAATTTGTACATGAAAAACTCTTGAAGAAATAATACAAGTTTTTATACCATTCATAAATTTCAATATTATGTCATGGCTTGAATCATGTTGGTCTAGTTTAGTGAAGTTGTCTTTGCTAGCTTTGCAATCTTGATGGTCTACCAAGTTATAGATAGATGGTTGTTAAAGGTCCTTACTACTATTCCTTCCAAGTGTAGAAATATTATAAGTGATACTTGAATTTATTCCTTTGGTTTCATTAATTTCATTCATAATAATTATTCACCTTATTGAATCTAGTTTGTAAAACATTATGAAATGTCAGCTCTAAAGTTGTGAGTCTTGTGTAAATAGCACATTGTTCATCTTCAAGTAGTATTTTTTAGTCAAGTGTGAGGAAAAATTTAAATTTGTTTATCACCTCTTATTTTTTTTCCTTAAACTCTTTTCATTATCAAATTTTTAGAGTAGTTTGGAAGAAGTACGAGGAAAATCTAGGGAGCTAGCCCTTATAATACTAGAGATTCATCTCTCCCACTTGCTTGAGAGATGACTCCATGTTGCATAAAATTATAGGAGATGAGATAATTATCCTAGGGTGAAAATTTTCATATTATTAGTAACTTTTATGGTCTCTTTATCAACAATATATTTCTCCTTCAACACTCTCAAATTGCGTCTTTAAATAATCAAATTTGCCCTTCTTCTACTTTGCTCAAACAACTCTCATATGGCTTGATTAGGTCATATGACCTTGATATTAATATTTATAACTTATATTGTATATTCATTATTGATCATGTTCTCCCATTTTATGTTCTATGTGACCTCATTATTCTCATAAAAAATCTCTTTTATTCACTTACACTCTCATTCCCTTAACTTACACAAATAGGCCTATTATGCCTTCTTTTTATACTTGACTCTTGCTATCACCCACCTTGGTCAACCAAACCCCTCTCTAAACTTGGATAACCCTTGGAATATATAAATACACATTTTTCACTAGTGAAACACCCACTTTATAGGTTAGTCATTACTCATAAGAACCAAAACCATCATTAGGTCTAATAGAGACTTAATGCAATTAGGTCTATCTCAATAAACATGTTACACTTAGCCACCTTAGAAAATATTGAGCCTTCACACATGGATGAAAAACTTCAACACATATAAAATATACCCATTCTAAAATCCATATATTTTCATACCACCTTTTAGTCCAATTTACTCCTTGAACCACACCATTAGGCCTACTCACAATTAGGCCTCCTCACTGCCAAAACATTTATCAACCAAAAATGAAGCATACACTCAAGTTTTAAAAAAAATAATAATTAAAAAATCACATTAATATAACCTCCATTACCTTAGGTTAATCACCATTTTATTTAAAAATTTCCACATAGGGATTAAAGCCTCTAACACACTCTTGCAACATGACTACTCAAAACTGTTTGAATGCTCCATAACCCAGTCATAAACAATTGAATCTCCACAATTTAATAGGGAATTATCATCAATGAAAATACATTAACATGATAATTTTATGCCTCTATAACATATTCACATGAATGTATTATTCAACTTTGGGCAAATCACCTCAAACTCATCTCTGCTAGATGACAACTCAAAATTGTCAACAACCCTGACAACATAGTCATGATGAATGTTTCTTAAAATACTATAAGAACACTTCCAAAAATAATTATTCACATGAAAGGATAATATTTAACCTATATAAAATCATCATCATCATATAAGGTTAACAAACTAGTCTACAAAACCAATGATTGACACTAGAACAATGACATATATATATATATATATATATATATATATATATATATATATATATATATATATATATATATATATATATATATATATATATGTCATTGTTCAAGTGTCAATCGTTGGTTTTGTAGACTAATTTGTTAACCTTCTCTTTCACAATTTTTACATAGCTAGATAATCCATTTTGTCTTTAATATACATCAAAAACATAATAATATGTATTGGATACATCAATTCATTATATAACATCTGAAACTCATCACTTCATCTTGCATCCTCAGAACTGTCATTTTGCCTTGAGAACTAGTCATGATGACCTTGCATTCTAAACACTATGTAGACACATTTATTAACTATTTATACATGTGTGTGATCCTATGATACCTATATATAAATTTAATATACAAAAACATCATGGTATTATCACAATAATTAAAATTACATACCCATTACAAAACCTTACTACACAGTCTTAACTCACTCAGATAGGTCATTTTGACTTATGTGATTTCACAATAAATACTGATTACCAAAATATCTTAAACATAAGGACATGTCATAAAATTAAAAAATAATTCCTCCATTCACTTAGAATCATTACTTCTTCATGATAATTTTATATGAACCTTCAACTCATCTTCACCTAGCTTTGTATTAAATTACTTCACTAGGCCTGCTAGCGACTAGCCATATTGCAACATCAAATATACACACATAGAGATATATATCAAATAATAAGCCTACATGGTCAAAAAATATAAGTCACAAGTTCCAATCTCCATTCATTGTGCAACTTTGACTTAGTCAACCCTTCTTATTATATCAAATTTTTGAGAAATGAGGGATTTCCTATAGCTTCCACTCACTCTCTTAAACACTTAATTCCACATGGAGGTAATTGAAAGAGTAATATACATTATAAAATAATAAATATATAATTACCAATCCATTCTATTCCATTTCCAACAATATCTTCTAAATCAAGTCATTATGAGGGTTTAAGGAGGGTTTTAGACTAGTTTCCATTCTTAATGTTTGTTCATAAAACTCTACCCCTAAAACCAAATCCTAATGATTGGAAAAAAATGTTATAAACATTTTAAATCTCTCCCTAATAGATAAAATTACCATAAAATAGTCACACATTCTGACAATCATGATAAAAACCTTCTTGGGTCTTCATCTCTTCATTCTACACATACAAGAGAACCTCAAACTCATTTTCATGCTTTTTCCTTCAACTCGGGACCTCATACTTGGTAAACACACTTGATACATCATTTAAAAATTCAATTAATGCTCACATGAGATCAAAATCCTCCAAATATGATCATGATACCTCATTCTTCCACCTAGGGTCTTAAGATTAGGTCCATGAGAAGACCACTAAAGAAGAACATACCTTTTTGGCTCACTCTGAGAGTCATACGACTAAATAAACACATTTTTTACACAATATAACACTATATTTCAAAATTTAAATATCATACACATCCATATAAACATCATCATGCCTCTACAATCCATACCCATACTTAAGAGCTAGTCCATCTCATAGCCCTGCTACGCACCATACCACTTTGAGATCTTCAAGACATATTTTGTAGCTCACTACTCACTTACAAACATATAAAATAGAATCCAAAACATCTCCAATCATTATCCTTTAACCAAGTCTCATTAAACCATATAGATCACTACCCAAGACTGAACTAGCCTTCTTGAACACACAAGACCTCATACTTCCTTTGACATCAATGATAGTGCACAAACACATGACATCAATGAAAAATTTTCAATAGGGGAAGCTTGCACCATATTTTGATCCATGAGATGAAGTAGTGCATGAAGCAAATTACCTTTTAAACCTTGATTTTGATGTCTTCAACTCCTTCATGTTTTCTAATCTTCTTATCATGACTTCAAATAAAGTAATGATAGATGCAAACATGTCACCTATGAAGTTGAACTCTTCTTATGAGACTCTTCAGCCATAACCTTGTCCAATGATGTTTCATCTAATCATGGTTCTTTGAATTTCATGGCATATTAAGTGACATTAGGCTTCCCATCAACTATTTTAATCTCATTAAGCTCTTCAAGGAGCTTAGCATATGCAATCCAATCCTCATCATTATCCTTAATGAAGATATCTTATTCAATATTACCTTCAACCTTGAAAAGACCTTCAAGCTCTTAGAGAAGTTAAATATGTTTTTTCCAATCATACTTGTCTTTTTTGTCATCAAGAACCACAACCTCTTCAAATTCAGATTGTTTACTAGAAGAGTCTTCAACTTCAATGTTGGCTGCAACTTGCACAAGTTTGGATGGCATAGGGTCTTTTTTTTTAAACATACCCTAAAGAGGCAAAGCATCTTTAAGAGTGTATTCAAATTGACTAGAAATATGTTTAGGATTTTTAAGGCATTCAAACTCATCACATATGTCCTTGGATTTATACCATAATTCATCTTTATCTATGGGGTCAGTAACAACTTCATCTTCTATTATTTTTTAGATTCAACCTCTTGATGTTACTCATAAATCTCAACCAACTTAGCTGATGTGATGTCCTCAAGCACCTCCTCTCTCATGTCTTGATCAAATTTTCCATTGGCATATGAAACATCAACAAGATCATCTCTTTCTTCACTCAATAAGTTTGACTTATGCTTGTCTTTACCAAGGGGGGTCCTTATAGTGATCTCTTCATCATAGACACTTGAGTCATCTTCTTGATCAATTACAATTTGGCTTGATCTTGTTCACTTATCTCCCATAGGATGGGTTATCCTTAAAGAAGGGATGAGGTGGGAGGGTGATCAATTGATTTATGGGTTGGAGAGGGAGTATGAGGTGTGGTGGATGGCTCATGAATGGGCTTGGGAATGGATTTTTATTAAATATAATCTTGGGGAGATGACAAGTTGATTCAAGCAATAGAAGAGGTATCTTCTTCAACAAGATTTTCACCTTCCTCATAGCCTTCTTAAGGATCTTCAACAACTGCAAGTTGACCCTCAATCTCTTGCCTTTACTACCTCTCTAATATATCTACCCACCATTGGATATATCATTTCATTTCATGTAAATTGTCATTGATGACATAGTTGGATTCCTCTTCAATTAACCTCCACTTATTCATAAATAATTAAATCAACTTTCTTAACTTATCTATGAGATGAATAGTGGTCACATCAAGTCCCTTATCCCATTTTCTCATTGCTTTTTATGATTTTATCATATTTGGTATGACTACCATCAAGGATTTGGCTTGAGGTAGAATTGAAGTAGGAGGAGGGTAATAGTGGGGGTTTTGGGGAGCTTCAACTTGTTGAGTTAGTTTCCTAACTTGAGCTAGTAAGGCCTTATATATTGCTTCCCAATATTTTACTTCCCAATCAATGGTATCATCTGATTCCTCATGACAAAATTGATAGGAATCATGTTGAGGTTGATATGGATCATATTGAGGCTGATAAGGAGAGACTTCTTGGTACTCTTCTTGATAGTCTTTCTCATAGGCTTCTTCATAGGGTTTCTCAAAAACATCATGATCATATAAGAGGGGAGTAGGTTGACTAGAGGATTGCCATGACTCATAGGTATAATAAAAAATCTTGATAAGGCTATTGAGACACATAATTTGGGTCATGACAAGGTTGATAGGGAGGTGTATAGTAGAAAATCTCATCATATCCAACCATACCAAATTCATTAGTCAAATTAAACACAAGACGTTAGCAAAATAATTTTCAAAATAAGTACTTGGGCTGACATAACCAACTAATTGCATTTGAAATCACCATTAATGTTTGTTAAATGCTTCCCAAAGTTGATAGGTAGAAGAACACACCAAAAATTTATTCCACTCTTTTGTACCATAGTCCCATTGGGCATGCCAAAACTATTGTCACTCAATTTTGCACCTTTGGAGAGGTAGTTCAATCCTTATCCAAATTGAGTGGAACATGGGATTACCTCTAGGCCTATGGGTTACCTATGGCAGAGGTAAACCTCTAGATTAAAGAGATAGCTCCCTATATTTTTCATGAATGCTCATCACCTATACTACTTACTCATTTGAATGAAAAGGGAGATATAAAATATAAATCAAACTATCCTAATGAGTTGATGCACCAATTGTAACCTAAACACTTCTAACCAATTATAAGTACACTTCAAACATAATCATAACTTTCACATACACTAATCCAAATTTTCCTCTTGTATTAGATTTATCATGGAGGTTTATGAAGCTAACCTAAAATAGGAGGATATAAAACTCACTAAACTCATGAAAGATTCATTAAAACACTTCAAGAGACATGTAATAGACTTTCAAACCTAAATATGAGTGCAAACAAGGACAACATGCTAAGGAAGAGAATTTATCACTTAGCAAGATCAACTAGTTAATAAAAACATTGAAACAGTTCATGGAGAAGGTAAACTAAATCATTCTTTATTGCTCAAAGGCTGAAAATGAGCAGGGCTTCACCATAATAAGGTGGAGGATACAAACTTAGGTAAAGTGGCTCAATATATGGAGAATGTGAGAGAGAAGAGAAGAAGGGTGTAGGGGAGAGAGAGAGAGAGTATACAAGTTTCATGTGAGTTAAAAGAAGAAGAGGATTTATGTAATTACCTCAATAAGTCTAGGATTCCACATGTAGCTCCTCTTCAGATGCTCTAACCTCCAAGTGGCATGGGAGTTAAAAATCTTGTTTAACACCATGAATATCCTCTTGAAACTCATATTATTCTTGACATGTTGAAGGACAAGTGGACTTCTTGATGTCATATCAGTTTATCCTACCTATTTTCTATGCTTTTGACACTTCTTAGCTAACCCCATCAAGTTCTCTTTAACACATAACCTCTTTCTCTTGCAATCTGTCTAAAAGACCCTTCATCTCCTTAGACCTATTTTGCACACAAGTGTAAAAACTTTTATTTGTCTTATTTATCTCATAAAAACCTCATTTATGGCCTATTAATACCATATTGGACATGAAACAATCCATTTTGAGGCCTTAAACTAGACCCAATAAGCCATTGTCTACTAAAATCCCTAAATATGCCTAATTCCTTATAACCATAAAATGATGAAAACCTCCTTATGTGGAATAAAATACATATGGTATTTAGAATATGAAATAATATTAAATTAATCATTATGGGCTTACATCTCCATATTCAATTTCATGTTCTGAGAGTGAGTGGATATATCTCTTTTTGTCCTTTATCTCTCTTAACTAGGCTTCCCTGCTAAGAGAGTGAAAAATAGTTACATAGGATCCCCACACATTACATACCCCAAATAATAATTTTATTCACTTATTTAACATCTGCCCCCTCCTCCATGCCAAATTTCAAGCTCTAACTCACTATATAGACCTCTAAAATAGGAAAAAATAGTGTTTTTAGCCCTAATCCATATAGTTTCATATAGTACTATGTCAACCAATTGCATGGGATAATTATCAAGGGAGTATTTAATATGTTACTGGTGGTTTGGAAGATTTTTTGATCTATCTTGATGCATGAAATTTTATTTCTATCTCATCGGGTCCTTATGGCTCTCCTAGGCAACTTGAAAGTGACTTGGGTTCTTAAGGATGTTTCATAAAGTTGGATGTATGAAACCTCCAAAAAAATACACAAAATGTAATTTCATGATGGTTTTAAAATTCACCTAGGATTTCAAGGTCCCATGCAAATCCTCTTGAGTATACCAAGTAAAATAATGTGACCTCTCAGGTTGAAAATAAGCATTCTATGATGTTGAGCAAGATTGACATTTATAGGAAGTTTATGAGTTTGGTATGAGTTATAGAGACCTTTATGAAGTCTATGACATATCTCTTGACATATTCCAATATCTACCTTGTCACAATATTTCACCAAACTCTCTTACATCTCACTAGTCTAGGCTTAGAGTTTATAGGCGCCAAGTTACCTAACTTAGCCTAACTCATTGTTTTCTCTTATTTAACTTCATTTTCAGGCTTCTAAGATTTTATGGAATGTTCATGAATGTTATTCATAATATCTTGAGGTATTGAATGTCTCATCTTCACTCCACTTAAATTCACTATCATCTCAAGGCCTAACTACCCAGTTGACCTATGTTTGCACTCAACATATGTATGCTTGTGTTACTTTCACTATCAGGTTTTAAAACATCTTGAAGTGTCTATTTAGGTATTTCACCATCCCCTTAGGGTTTCCAAATTAATATATAAACCTATATTTAATTATATTTCATCTAAATAACATATTTCTATATCTGACTACCTATACAGACTATGTATGTAATTAGGCTAAGAAGGACCCGAACAGGCTTGTTATCTTTAAGGTTGAGTATGTTCATTAATATCAATCATGTTCAAAAATTTTATCTCCCTATGTCATTCCAACCATCATCAACATTTACCACTTCTTAGACCTAAGTAGGCAGAGTTGTGTATATGCTTGTCTTATGCTTATTATCCATGTTTTAGAACCTCCTTTGGTCTTGATGAGTTGATGAACACTGAATTCCCATATAAATTCAGATAATCACACACCACTATTTAAGATTTAAAGTTAACTTAAGTCACTCAAATAGACCTATATTATTGTGTGCATATTATGACTATGATCCTAACTTATAACCCCTATTTGCTCTCTTTATTTGTTAGTCACATAGAACCCCTTTGCTCTCCATATCTTGAGAACCATAATTCCTTTTTTATAATTTAAATAATACACAAAAACCACTGTGTCAAGCTTGAGAGGTTCCTTGAGTCAACTAAATGGACCTACAGGTGATTGTATTATTGTACATAGGCATTTGGAATTAGGTTTATCATCTTGGTGTTTTAAAAGTTTATTTTGAAACATTGAAACTCTTTTAAAACTATTTAATATATATTGATATAGTTGATTATCTTCTCAAATATTTAAAACCTATGTGCTCTCATCTACATTACCATCCAAGAATAATTCTCCAACTGTTTGTAGGTATTGTTTGAGAGGTCTTAACTAAGCTTGAGGATTCCTATGTCCTTTCTCCAATCTTCAAAAATTTCCATATACCTCTATTATATTGTTATTGAAGTCTTAAGACACTTTTAAATGCTTTGAACACTCCAAACATGATCAACCTCACTTTTAAGCCAATTCTCCTGGTAGGTTATAAGTGACTATATGGAGTCTAACTAAATATATGATTTGGAGATAGGATTTTTCAACTAGCATATGACTATCTGAAAGTAATATAACCCAAGTATAGTTTTTATCTCTTCATTCTAAGTTCATTGGACTTTTCAAGCACTTCATAACTTTTGCATTCACAATCTCAACCATCAGTCTTGTAGGTTACTATCTTAGGCTAGTAGTTGCATGTTTGGAGTTAACCCTTTGAGATATTTCTGACATATCTAATTTTAAAACTCATGATGGAGTTATTTCTTACTTTATTTCAAGTCCATTAACATTTATAGGTTCTCTTCAAACTCTGTATTCTTGTCTACACAGTCAATTCTATATGTGACTCTTTCTAGGCATTGTTAGCTCAATTTTCAACTATCAATGACCTCAAATGCATGGAGATACTTATTGGTACATTGACATTTCATCTTGAATCCACAATGTGATTTCATTCTTGAGATTATTTTTAGAACATGTTGACATCATTAAGTTTCTTGAACCTACAGATGTACAAGCCTATAGATGACTGTTAGGCAACTTCTGTTTAAAACCTTGAAAAGTGTAACATGGATGATTGCTAAGATTAAATATATATTGACACCATTGGGTCAATATACTTAACACATTCTAATATATAGAACACAATCCAAGATTGAAAGAAGATATGACCATGTTTGTGACTTGTACATAATACTCATTTAATTAGAATACCATGAATGGATTGATATTATAATATATGACCATGGATAACAACTCAAATTCATTTTATCACCTAAATAATTTTTGGAACATAGAAAAACCTCCAGTCATATCAAATTGTGCACAAGAGTCACTTTTCTTGTCAAAACTCCATCCACACATGCCAAGAATATGATTGAATGTGTGTGATTCATCTAAAAACATTTTATAAGATACTCCAACTAGTTTCAAGTAACCATTAATTAATAATTTTCACTAGAGAGTCATTCTAAACTCAGCCTGTGGGGTTTTGAGCTCTCAAAAAGTAGTCTAGGATCTTAGTGATTGTTCATAAATTTAAGAGAACCAATACAATTACCAATTATAAAAATTATAATCCTATATGGGTCCCAAAATTTTGAAAAAATATCATCCCCCAACTCTATCTATACAACATGTACCATCTACTTGATTTTGGCCTTCACTAGCTTGTGAATAGAGTGATGGGAGAGAGAAGTTATTTTTTTCTAATTCTGCATCTTCAACTTCATTATAATATTTTTTAACCTTTTGGAGATGAAAGGACACCTTTGAAATGTTTTTACTTTCACATGACTTCAACTAGTCCATATAACTTCCTCTAACTCTTCAATATGGCATTGAAATCCAAGAATCTGACATGCTGACAGATGTGAAAGTTGAATAACTTATCGAATATATTTTTAATGGGTCTTTTATATATTTTGAATTTATCAAACTTTGACAAACACAAATATTAGCCAAAATCACCTTTTTCACTCATTTTCATCACCTTAGAGCTAACACATAGACTTTAGAGTTTCCAAAACACCATGAAATATTAGGAAAAAGTGTTTAAGACATAAATGACATTAATAAACCCATAATAACCTATTAAACAACTTTACCATGACTTATTTCCTCATGACATGCCTAAACCTCTTTATGACCATAACATCAAATTATCTTAACTTCTCCAAACTAACCTTAAACCATGCTAATAAGGTTAAAAAAAGACTATTGGGACCATATAGGGTATTTTAAGACCATATGACAAGTTTTAATTTATAAGGGGTGACCAATTTGACTTGGGATCAAATTTGGTCAATAATTATTAATTAAGCAAGATAATTTGTGTTGGTCATTATAACAAATTATTATGATGTAACCTATAACCTTAAGTCTATAAGGACTTTTCAATTACCTTAATCTATTCAAATATCCATTGAAGAGATGGAGTAATTAATGTGATTTTATTTGAAACTTCTAAGGAAGATATTAAATCAATAACCTCATATAGATTAATAAGATGAAATCCTTTATGATTATAATATGGTGTCTTAAAGAGATTATAACCCTCATAAGATTTATACATATTGATTGTAATTATTGTTAAAATATCTAATAAGGGTTAAACTAGAATAATTATATAGTAATAAAATTTATATAAATCTTCTAAAAATTAGTAGAAGACAATCATTCCAATTGGAAACTAATAGATCATTTTTGAAGTGCAATGGAATGTTTTGGAATAACTCCTTATAATCTCTTGGAATTAAGTCACAAAAAAGGTTATATAAATCTTATGGATGTGATGAAATTAACTTAGAAAATAAATTAAGTCCTTAAATGCTTTAAAAAGTAAATGGTTATTCCAAATTAAGACATATTGTGATAGAGGATCATTTGCTCCATATTTAGAATTGATCATTAGAATATTAAACAAGTTAATTTATATCATTGTGATGAAAAAGAAGTTTAATTGAGTTATATTTGTTGCGTTGGAATTGATAATTCACCTTTGGAAAATAACAATAATAAAGATCTAGCCTAAAGTTTTCAACAATAATGTTATTCATGGTTTAAGGTCATGAACCTAAGATGAAAAGGTTTAATTCTCTTAAAAATGAATTTAAAAGTAAACCTAGTGTAAGAACACTTAGTTTTTAAAACTATTAAATAGCATTGAGTCCTTTGAACTCATAAAGGACTTGTATCGGTATTGATTAAAAATGAAAGGATAACCTTAAGCCAATGTTATAAATCAAGTAAGATCTTTAGACAGGCATGCCTTGACCTATGCTTGTAACCCTACCTTGTAGATTGGTAGGATGTTCTAAAATGGAACACAAGCATGGTTGTTGAAACGTATCATGAAGCTTAATCAATATACATTTACCTTAGGTAATGCATGTCCAATTTAATCCTCTATTTGTTTGTGAATTTGAAATATATTTCAAATCTTTGTATTACTTTGATAATAGTCTTTTTTCTCTTATCTTTATATTCTACTTGTGAATTGGTAGATCTTGCTTAAGCAAGTTTAGTATAATAATTCTTCTTTTGAATATGTTTTTTCTTCACCTCTATTTTCTAAACTTTTGTTGAACTACCCAATGAGGTACTGCTTATTCCAAAACTAGTGTAGGTACTAAGGTAAGGGCATAAGTCAGTGATGGCTCCTCTAGGAAGGCCATAATGAAGTACATGAATAGGTGTGTATGCGTGTGTCTACACTAATCCACTTATATCCAAATACCAAGTGGTTAAAACACTTATTAATAAAGTCATTGATGAGTTATGTACTTGATCTAGTTCTTGTGTTGACTATAACAAAATTATTGATCTCATTATATTTTTTCATATTAAACTTTGTTTGAAACTTTATAACATAATTTTAATCATAGTATAAATAAAAAAATTGTGGTTGTTATATTGGTTTCATAATACAATTTACTGCTCTAGAGAACTTTTAGAAATGTTTCTTGCTATTTTTTTGCTGAGTTATTATTTATTTCACCACAAGATGGTGAAAACAAGATTTAGAATAATAGACAATAACTCAAGGAATTTTAACCCTTGTAGATGAAGAGGTCAAGGTCATAGGGCCAATATTATTGAAAGAGAGGAAACTTTTCTCAATAATGTTGAATCCCCTAATCATGAGGAAAACAATCCCAATGCTAACCAAAAAGTCATTTTAATTGAATTTTTACTACATTGAATTCACTTCAAAGTAAACTAGACACCCAAGAATGAAGGCTAAACAATATAGAAGGTGTTCTAGATGAATAACTTCCAATTAAAGAAGAAGGTCAAGTTGGTGAGCAAGAACTTCAAAATAACCCTATTAATGTGGCTGACCATATCATTAAGGAGCTAAATAATTTGCCTCCACCAACCTTTTTAGGTGAGAAATTAGGTCATGTAGCTAATGCATGGCTAGTCCACCTACAGAAGTATTTTAATTTGCATGACATGTCCTTTAATGTGAAGGCAAGTGTAGTTTCTTACCAGTTAGTAGGAGATACAACTCTTTGGTGGAACTATCCATTTTCTATAGAGGGTTACTAGCTAATGACTCTTATATGGCCTAATTTTGAAGGCAATTCAAGAATAAGTATCCGAACTCCAACTTCAAGGAATAGAATATAACTAATTTTTAGTTATTGAAATAAGAGAATATGACTATGACTAAGTATGAAAACAAGTTTTTAAATATATTGTCATGTTAACTACATGCATTACTAAGAGACTAAATTCACAAAGTTCAAACTAGGTTTGAAAGAGATATTGATACATGATGTTAATGTGACAAATCCTAAGACTCTAATTACTGCTATTGAATCTGCACATATGGCAGAAGAAGAGAAGGCTCATCAAAAGGTGATACAATATTTTAAACAAAATAGGCATCAATATAAGAATAAAAAATTATCCATTTTTCCCAAATTTTTTGAAAAAATTGATCCACACTGCAAATTTAATAGGAGTACGAATGGTTTCAACAAATTCCAAAGGCAAAATAAAAATTTCAAGAATTTGAATTCCTCTAAGTATATAAATTTTAAAATAAATCAAACTCAAAGTAGTCAAAATGTGCCCACCACTAAATAAATAGAATTCTAATGACACTATAAAGGACTATAGTATGTTGGAAATATAGTGATAACCACTACCATAAATATTGCCCTAAGCTAAAAATAGGTCAATCAACTAATCATAGAGTATATACAATTATGCATAATAGAAGCACACATTTCTAAACCACTCATATATAAATTAAAGGTAAACTAAATTATTTTTATATTTTAATTTTATTTGATTTAGGAGAAATTATCATAACATGCTTTAAATTGAATCTAGTGACTTTGAAGGATGGTTGGGATGTTGATTTTGGTTTAGGTGAAAGATTACTAGTTAATAAGTATCTTGAGTGTGTAAGTTTAGATTTAGGTAATTTTTAGACCCAAGTTAACTTATTTTTAGCTCTTTTTAGACATTTTAATATTATTTTAGGCATGAATTGGTTGTAGCAACATAAATAAAAATTGGACTGTTGTAGCAAATTGATATATTATTATAATGATTTGGGAAAACCTATATAAATTCAAGGTTTACTGAAATTAAAAGTATGTAAGTTATTATTATATTTTCAACTAAAGAGAGTAGTGTGTAAGGGTTGTAAATTATATGTTGTACAGTAAGAAACTACACTTATAACAAAATCATCATTTAAATAATATCCATTTCTGCAAGAATTCTCTATTGTTTTTCCTAAAAGACTATCTAGTTTACCTCATAAATGTGAATTTTATTTTTCTATTGATGTAACATCAGGGGTAGCCCCAACATCTAAAGTGTCTTATTGTATGAATGTATCATATTTTTAGGAGATGAAAGCTCAACTACAATAACTACTAGAAAATGATAGTACTAGGCTAAGTGTGTCACCTTGGGATGCACCAGTGGTCTTTGTAAGAAATAAGGATGGAACTTTCCAATTGTGCATTGACTATCATATGCTTAACAAGGTTACCATAAATAATCATTACCCTTTATCGAAAATAGATGATCTATTCAATCAAATGAAGGATGCAACTATCTTTTTGAAGATACATTTGAGATCAGGGTATCATCAGCTAAGGATCAAAGAGGAATACATCCATAAGATTGCTTTCAGAACTTGGTATAGACATTATGAGTTTATGGTAATGCCTTTTGGTTTAAGTAATACCCCTATTGCATTTATGAACTTAATTAATAATATATTTAATGATTCTATAGACAAGTTTTTTCTTGTTTTTCTCAATGATATACTGATATATTCTAAGAATGCAAGTGAACATGAACAACATTTATATTTAATGTTGTAAAGGTTAATTCAACATAAATTATTTGGTAAATTGTCTAAAAGTGATTTCTTTCAAACTAAGATCCATTATTTGGGTCATATTATATCTAAGGTTGGTATTAATGTTGATCTAGGAAAGATAAAAGTTATTCAAAAGTGGTCTTCTCTTAAAAATGTACATGAAATATGTAGTTTTATGGGATTGGTTGGTTATTATAGAAGACTTATTGATTTTTTTCTAAATTGGATAACCTAATAACTTCTATGTAGTGAAAGGGTAAGAAATTTATTTAGATTTTAGAGTATTAATAAGATTTTCTAAAGCTTAAATAGTTACTAACTTCAAAACCTATATTTGTTGTACTTGATCCAAATAATTTTTTTAAAATATAGGCTGATGCATCCAGAAAAGGTTTGGGTGGCATGTTAACTCAAGATGGTTCAGTTATGACTTATGAGTAATGAAAATTGAAGGACCATGAGAAGAATTACACCACTCGTGTCTTTGAACTTATTGTCATTGCTCATAATTTAAAGCAATAGAAACACTTTTTACTAGGTAATTATTCTGAGGTAAAGTCTAACCATCATAGCCTGGAATATTTATTTTCTCAAGAAGATTTGAATGCAGACCAACATAGATGGATAAATTTATTAAGTAATTTTGATATGAACATTTTATATGTGAAAGGTAAGGAGAATCATTTTACTGATGCACTTAATTGATGCACACATCTCACTACCTTATTTGTTTTACATAACAATTACAAAATTAAAATATTAGAACTGCAATTTTTTGAAATTTTTTACAAAGATATAAGTGCAAATTTGGCTGATGAACCTGTTGTAAAGATTTTTTTGTTGATTTTGATGGTTTAATTAGACATAAAAATAGAATTTATGTACCTGAGTTTGGTGATTTAAGGAACATTTTTGTAAAATATGTGTATGCAACACCTCATTTTTCTCATCGAGATGTCATAAAGATGACACACAAGCTAAAAAGGTTATACTATTGGCCTAGAATGAACCATGAAGTTACTGAATTTGTAGCAAGATGTTTGAAATGGTAAGGTGTGAAAGCTAAACAATTCATAAAATAAGACTATTATACAATCATGATGTACCTTGAGGTAAGTGGGTTATGATCTCTTTGAATTTAATAGCTGGTTTGCCAAAATATAGAAGTAAACATGATACTATTCTAATTGTGATAGGTAAATTTATTAAAGTTGGTTATTCCATTGCTAGAAACTTAATTAATAATGCATCTATGTTTTCTTTACAATTTTTGAAATAAACAATAGAATTGAATGGCATACCTAAAATTATTATTTTGGATAGAGATAAAAAAATTACTTCAAAGATTTGAAAAACTTTGACAACTACTTCTGGTACAAAGTTGAATTTTAGTTTATCTTATCACCTAGAAATAGATGGTTAGATAGAAAAATTAATTCAAGTTGTGAAATACATGTTAAGAATGTATGTGATAGACCAACAAGGTAAATGGGATGATTTACACTCAGTTGAATTTGTTTATAATAACACGTACCATTTTATGATTAAAATAGATCATTTTGAAGCTTTGTATGGATGCAAGTGTAGAACTCCACTTAGCTAGAAAAGTTTAGAAAATAGGACTATTGTCAGTCTTGATGTTTTGCAAGAGTATGATAAGAAAATGGAAACTATAAGGTAAAATTTAAAGGCAACCTTTGATGGGCAAAAGAGTTATGCTGATTTAAAGAGTTTATTAAATGAATTTCAAGTGGGAGATAATATTTTTTAGCACATTAGACCACATAAAAGTTCAATTAAATTTATAAATTCTTCTAAATTAACTTTGTAGTTTGTAAGACCCTTTGAAATTTTAGAGAAAATTAGTCTTATTTCCTATCGAATAGCCCTTCCTCTTTCTTTGTATTGAATTCATAATGTGTACATGTTGCTTTATTGAGAAAGTATATTCCTGATCCATCTCATGTTTTGGATTAGAATCTTCTTGAGGTTTTAGAAGAAAAAATATACAATTGGATCTAGAGAAGATCTTGGACAATCGCAACATTAAATTAAGAAATCATGAGATTTCTCAAGTACTAATTCAATGAGATCCTTTATCAGAAAGAAGTGTTACTTGGGAAGACAAGAGTCTTTTTAAGTGTCATTATCCTTGGCTATTTTGATTATCAAGATGGCTCTTTTCCAAATGGGGAAAGATGTCATGACCTTTTTTAAACTGCATTTATTTCATTTGCTAATCTGGTTTAATTGTGAACTATTTGATACATATTTATTTAGGTTACTATTGTGATATAGTTCTAATATCTATATTGATCCATTATTTATATTGTTGAGATAGCCATTTATTATGCTTTTCATTATTGTAGTGGATATTTATGGTTAATGAGTTACTAATTAGTTATTTAGTTCAATTATATTATTGCATATTGTTATTAAATTTATTATTTTATATGTCCAGATACTACTGATGGTGTATTCTTTGACTATAGGGATAGGTACTTGAGCTATATTATGTTCAGACCTAAGTAGTGAATAAATATGGAGGAATAACATGAATTAAATCAAAACAGTAATTTTTATTGACAAACAAAGCTTGGCAGTACTGTTACTTGAGTTATTTTATTTACTTGATTTAAGTGTTGAGTGTTATCATTTTAATTTTGATTACATTATTGATTGAGTAATAGTCAGTTTCAAATTTTGTACAATCACTACTTTACTAGATGATTTTGACTTTTGGATTTTTTAGCTTTGTTGAGTTGTGTTAATCTTATGATTATTAGTGGTTATTTGATGTTGTTTTTAGTCATTTTTTTCATTATATATTATTTAGCTTAATAATTTTTGACTTCAACATTACATTTTTCACCAGATGCTCTTATATTTACAGTCAAACTTGTTGAGTGTTTGATTCTTTAGTACATTGTATAATTGTTTTGGTCCTGTTTATTTTGATGAATTATATCAACCTTTGATATGGTTGAAGGCATTAAAAAAATTATTTGGTCTGTAGATTAATGAAGGACATCATTGTGATTTTGAAGTCTTGTGGCATTCATTATTTATTATAACCAAGTCTTATCTTTATTCTAAGGTGTTATTAGGGCCATGACCCACCTTAAGGTTTAGAATAGTGATTGTAGTTTTGGTTTACCATTCAACTATAGTGTTGTGGCATTGGCTTATCACATGATGTCATTTGGGTTGATACTCTTCTAAAATGGTTTTTAAGGTTTTCTTTTGGTCATTTTTTATTTTTTAAGAATCCTTGTGCTTTGGGGAGACTCTATCAAAATCTTGGACATGGAAGCCAAGGGAGATGAACATACAGTTAGTTGCATGAGTTTTTATTGAGCTCAAACTATAGTTAATCATGTATCTTGTCATCCATGGAGGGGTTTCTTATAGTTTTTCTAGGATTTAATTTGGATATATAGTTCGATTGGGTGTGGTTGAAGAAGGAGGATCCTTGTGTGCTTTGGCATTGGTCTTTAATAGCAACTTAGAAGCTTATGAAAGAAGGGAAGCTCTTTTCAATGGTCGATTGTCAGACTCCAAGTAAGTAATGTATTGAATTATGGGTTGCATTCTTTTAATTATTTTAATGGTGTGAACTAGTTTTGTTTATAGCCATAAACACAGGCATTTAATTGTTTGACTTGAAAAATATTGTATATAACTGAAAATGTAGAATGAAATTTTAACTGGTTTGAGTGACTTTAAGTTTTGTATTGTTTTAAATGGTGGCCATTATATGAATTGGCCATGTCATGTCGTGGTTTTAAAATATACACATACATTTTGATATTATTATCATTATTATTTTGATTTATTGTTATTTGTTTCATTTATTGAAGGTCATGGTTGTGCATTATTTGATTGGATTTTAGTTGTTAAATTAGCTATGTATATTTAAAACCCTAGTTGGGTCATATGAGTTTTTAGATAATGTTATTTTGTTATTATTCAACCCTGTTATGCATTGCAAAACTGAGCCCATGATTGGGGGTAATGATGTTTTAAAGCCTCCATGTGTTTTAAAATAATCGTTAGGATTTTGTAAAAATAATATTTTATTATTATTTAGTTTGTATGATTATGTTGGATGTACTTCTATTTCATGATTTAGTCATTATGAATTGACTTAGGTTTTTTAAATCCTATTTGAATTATTTGTATAATTCTATTCATAATGTTAGATTTTATTTTAAATCATTATGAGTTGACTTACATTTAGAATTTGTGATCAATTGTCTACTTTTATTGTTATGATTTTTTTTATATCATTATAGTTGTTTAATAATCATTGAATCCTCTTTCATTTTTGGTAAAGTCTATTTTGGTCAAATTTTGATCCATAGCTTTATGTTGGATGTTAAGTTGTCAATTTTGGTTCATTGAAACTATTGTCTCATTTATAAGAGTTTTTATTTTAACTCACTAATATCAATCAAAATGGTATCTAAGGACAATTATTGCATGACATGGATTTACAAGCCATATTATATTTTTCAAATAAAATATGGATCATCTATTGAAAAGCTCAAAGGAATGAGTGATAGTCATAATCATGTGCTAAATTAATTTATCTTGGTGAGATGGAATAAGAACATGTATTTCATTTCTTTCTATTCCTCAATTGTCTATTGTGTCAAGCTTAGTGTGTGTTTATCATCCTTTCTCCACCATTTCTATAGTACCCTTATCCGTATCCAACTGATAGTTGAGGTGGTCTAGGGTCACTTATGCTTGGGCTCAGTAGTATTGGTGAGTCAGGCTTGGCTTCATTGGATTACATACAAAATATTTTTTATACACTTATTTTTCATCTTTGAGTTTTGATAGTTTCCTATAGATGAATACTATTATTTATGTACTTAGTTTTATTCATTATATTTGTAATATGATATAAGTTAATGTTTTGTTCATCTTTCATATTCAGATAAAATATGCAAGATTGATCTATGATTATTATTAGATTTGATCTTTAGGGTATCAAATTATACTTTATGTTATTATTTGTATATGGAATTCCACAAATTCATTGAAGCATTTGATATTATGAACTTTAGCTATATGATTTTAATATGTACTCATAGCTAGTATCTTATTATCAAAATAAGTAAATATATAATGAAACTTCTAAATCTAAATGTTTTAACCAAGAAGGTTGATGCCTTGTTGCACTAGTTATGTAGTTGCCTTATAATATGAAGATGTACTCATTTATTTGCACTTGATTATTACTAAGTTCATGTCATTGAACTAACTAGATATTTAAGATTATAAATAGTTGTTTTTAAACATAGTTTGTAAGAGTTACTTGTGATATTAAATTAATATTTTGATGTTAATAAGTGTATATGGATTGTAAAGTAATATTTGTATGTTTATGATTACATCTCAAGTAAAAATTATAAATTCAAGTTTACCTTGAGTAATACATATTGGATTATCATTATGCTTATTGAAACTGGGTAATGTTATTAATCAAGCAAGATAATTTGTGTTGGTCATTATAACAAATTATTATGATGTAACATGTAACCTTAAGTCTATAAGGATTTTTCCATTTACTTAATCCATTCAAATATCCATTGAAGAGATGGACTAATTAATGTGAGTTTGTTTGAAACTTCTAAGGAATATATTAAGTCAATAACCTATATGGATTAATAAGATGAAATCCTTTGTGATTATAATATGGTGTCTTAAAGAGATTATAGCCACCATAAGAATTATACATGAAGGTTTTAATTGTTGTTAGAGTCTATGATAAGGGTTAAACTAAAAGAATTACATAGTAATAAAAGTTGTATAAATATTCTAAATATTATTAGAAGATAATCATTCCAATTGGAAACTAATAGATCACTGTTAAAATGCAACGGAATGTTTTGGGATAATTCCTTATAATCTCTTAGAATTATGTCACAAATAAGGTTTTATAAATCTTATGTATGTGATGAAAGTAACTTAGCAAATAAGTTAAGTCCTTAAATTCTTTAAAAAACAAATGGTTATTTCAAATCAAGGCATATTGTGATAGAGGATCATTTGCTCCATATTTAGAATTGATCATTGGAATATTAAACAAGTTAATCTATATCCTTATAATGAAAAAGAAGTTTAATTGAGTTATATTCATTGAGTTGTAATTGATAATTCTTATTTAGAAAATAAAAACAAGAAAGTTCTAACCTAAAGTTTTAAACAATAATGTTATGCATAGTCCAAGGCCATGAACCTAAGATTAAAAGGTTTAATTCTCTTTAAAATGAATTTAAAAGTAAACCTAGTATAAGTGTACTTAGTTCTTGGAACTATTAAATAGTATTGATTCGCTTGAACTCATATAACACTCATAATAGTAATGATTGAAAATGAAAAAATAACCTTGAGCTAATGTTTTAAATCAATTACGATCTTTAGGCAAGTATGCCTTGATATGTGTTTGTAACCTAGCCTTGTAGATTGGTAAGCTGTTCCAAAATAGAACATAATCATGGTTGTTGAAAAATATAATGAAGCTTAATAAATACATATTTATTTTAGATAGTTCATGCCCAACTTCATCCTCTACTTGTTTGTGAATTCAAAATATGTTCCAAGGCTTTGCATTACTTTTAGAAATAATCTTTTTTATTTGATATTTATTTTCTACTTTTGAATTGGTAGATTTTGCTTAAGCAAGCTTAGTATGATTATTCTTCTATTGAATTTATTTTATCTCTACCTTTGTTTTTTGAACTTTTATTGAATTACCCACTGAGGTACTGGTTGTTCCATAACTAGTACATGTACTTAGATAAAGACATAATTCAGTGATGGCTTTGCTAGGAATGCCAAAATGAGGTAAAGGGATAAGCATGCATGGGTTTATCTAAACTTACCCACTTCTATTTGAATACTAAGTGGTTAAAATGCTTCCTAATGAATTCATTGATGAGTTACATACTTGGTCTAGTTCCTATGTTGGATATAATATAGTTATGAATCTCATTGCATTTTTTGTGGTAAACTTCAATTGAAATTTTGTACCACAATTATTATCTCAATATAAATTAATAAATAAAATTGCAGTTATTCCATATTGGTATCGGAGCATAGTTTACTACTCCAGGGAATTTTGGGGAATGTTTCTTACTATTTTCCTACTGAGTTATTGTTTGTTTCACCACAAGATGGTGAGAACAAGATCTGGAATAGTAGACAATAACCCAAAGAATGTTAATCCTAGTAGAGGAAGAGCTCAAGGTCGTAGGGCTAATATTCTTGAAAGAGAAGAACCTCCTCTCACTAATGTTGGTAATAATGTTGAAGCCCCTAACTATGAGTAAAACAATCTCAATGCTAACCAGGAAGTAGTTTTGAATTGAATTTTGATTGCATTAAATTCAATTCAAAGTAAACTAGACACCCAAGAATGAAGGTTGAACAATCTACAAGGTGTTCTAGCAGAAGAACTTCTAATTAGAGAAGAAGGTCAAGTTGGTGAGCAAAAATTTCAAAATAATCTTATTAATGTGGCTAACCCTATCATTAAGGAGCTGAAGAACCTCCACCAATTTTTTTAAGTGAAGAATCAGGTGATGTATATAATTTATGGTTAATCCACTTGTATAAGTATTTTAATCTACATGACATGTCCTTTACTTTGAATTCATGAGTGGTTACTTATTAATTAGTATAATTTGTAACTCTTTGGTGGAACCATCTATGTGATTTAAAGGGTTAGCAACCAATGAATCTTACCTAGCCTACTTTTGAAAGGTAGTTAAGGAAGAGGTATCTTAGCTCTAACTTCAAAGAATAGAAAATAACTAATTTTTAACTGTATAAACAAGAGAATATGACTATCTTTGAGTATGAAAAAAAACATTAAATATGGTGTGTCATGTTAACTATATGCATGATGAAGAGATTAAAGTCATTAAGATTAAGCTAGGTTTGAAATGGATATTGATGCATGGTGTTAATATGATAAATCCTAAGACTCTAACTGTTGCTATTGAATCTACTCATTAGAGCATAAGAGAAGGAGAAGGCTCGCAAAAAGGTGAGATAAGATTTTAAATATAATAGATAACAATCTAAGAATAAAAATATGTCCCCTTTGCCTAAAAAATTTAATAAATTTTACCAAACCACAAATTTACCAATAGTACGAGTGATTTCAACAAATTCCAAGGGCAAAATGAAAATTTCAAGAATCTGAATTCCTCTAAATCTATAAATTTTAAAAGAAATCAGACCCAAAGTAGTCAAAATATGCCTATCACTAGAGCAAATATGATTCTGATGATACCACAAGAATTGTAGTATGCTAGAAATTTGGTGATAACCACTACCTCAAAGATTGACCTAATTTGAAGATAGGTCAATCAGCTAATCACATAGTACATGCAGTGATGGATAATAGAAATACAAATTTACAAACCATTCATATTAAAATCAGAGGTAAAATAAATGATTTTTTATTTCAATTTTATTTGATTCAAGAGAAACTAATAGTTTTGTGAATCCTAAGTTAGTAACATGTTGTAAATTGAATCTAATGATTTTAAAGGATGGTTAGGATGTTGAGTTTGGCTCAGATAAAAAAATACCAGTTATTAATTGTATTGAGCATGTAAACTTAGACTGAGAAAATTTTTAGAGCCAAGTTAACTTATTTTTAGCTCCTCTCATATCTTTTGATATTATTTTAGACTTGGATTGGTTGCAACAACATAAAGAAAATTTGGATTGCTTTCGCAAAGTGATATATTGTTGTAATGATTTGGAGAAACTTGTAGAAATTAAAGGTTTGCTGAAATTAAAATCACGTAAGTTGTTATCAAATTTATAATTGAAAAAAGTATTGCATAAGAGATACAAATTGCATGTTTTAAAAATACAATAAATTACACATGTAATAGAATCAACATTTAAAGAATATCTATTTTTGCAATAATTATCTGATGTTTTCCCCCAAAAAATTGCTTAGTTTACCTCTTAAATGTGAATTTTATTTTTTTATTGATGTAATGCCAGGGGTAGCCCCTACATCTAAAGTGCCTTATCATATAAATATAGCTGATTTATAAGAGCTAAAATATGAACTACAAAAACTGCTAGAAAATGATAGTATTAGGCTAAGTGTATCACCTTGGGGTGCATTAGTGGTCTTTGTGAAAAATAAGGATGAAACCTTTTGATTATGCATTAACTATCGCATGATTAACAAGATTAACATAAAGAATCATTATATTTTGCTAAGTATAGATGATTTATTTGATCAAATGAAGGATGCAATTATCTTTTTGAAGATAGACTTGAGATCAGGCTATCATCAGCTAAAGATCAAAGAGGAAGACATCCATAAGACTATTTTAGAACACGGCATAGATATTACAAGTTTACAATAATGTCTTTTGGTTTAACTAATATACCTACTACATTTATGAACTTAATGAGTAGTGTATTTAGAGATTTTTTACACAGGTTTGTTTTAGCTTTTAGTGATGATGTACTGATCTATTCTAAGAATGCAATTGAACATGAATAAATTTTATGTTTAGTGCTACAAAGGCTAAGGTAGCATAAACTATTTGGAAAACTATCTAAATATGATTTTTTTCAAACTGAGATCTACTATTTGGGTCATATTATATCTAAAGTTGGTATTTTTATTGATCTAACAAAGACTAAATCTATTCAAGAGTGGCCTGCTCCTAAAAATGTATATGAAGTATGTATTTTTATGGGATTAGTTGGCTATTATAGAAGATTTGTTGAATTTATTTCTAAATTGACTAACACAATAACTTCCTTGCAGTGCAAGGGTAAAAAGTTTGTTTAGACTTCAAAGTTTGAATAAGCTTTCTTGAATCTTAAAGATTTAATTACTTCACCAACTGTACTTGTTATACCAAATCTAAATATATTTTTTGAAATATGATCTGATACATCTAAATAAGGATTAGGTGGCATGTTGACTTAGGATAGGCATGTTATAAAAAATGAAGGACCATGAAGAAAATTACACCACTCATAACTTTTAGCTTATTGCTATTGTTCATGCTTTGAATTAGTGAAAACATTTTTTACTAGGTAAGCATTTCAAAGTAATGTCTGACCATCACAACCCAGAATATTTATTTTTCTAAGATGATTTTAATGCGTGCCAACATAGATGGATGGAATTTTAAAGTAATTTTGATATGAACATTTCATATGTGAAATATAAGGAGAATTATGTTATTATGCATTTAGCCAATGCATGTATCTCCCTACCTTATCTATTATGTATAATAATTTTAGAACTAAAATATTAGAACAATAGTGTTCTGATAGGTTTTGTCAAGATGTAAGTGCAAATTTGGCTGATGAGCCTATTGAAAATATTTTTCTAATTTTTTTGTTGATTTTGATGGTTTAATCAAACAAAAAATAGAATTTATGTACCTGAGTCTAATGACTTAATAAATATTTTACTGAAATAAGTGCATATAACATCTCATTTTTATCATCCAGAGGTCACAAAGAGGACACATGAACTAAATAAGTTGTACTATTAGCCTAGAATGAAAATGAAGTTGCTGACTTTGTGACAAGATATTTTGAATGTTAGTGTGTGAAAGTTGTATATTTCTATCTAGGAGGACTATTGTATCCTCATGATGTACCATGAGGTAAGTGGGCTATGATCTCTTTGGATTTCATAGTTAGTTTGCCAAAATCTAGAAGTAAACATGATACTATCCTAGTTGTGATAGATAAATTTATTAAAGTTAGTCATTTTATTACTGGAAACTTAATTAATAATGCATATATGTTTGATTTATAGTTTGTGAAATAAATAGTATGGTTACATGACATACTTGAAGTTATTATTTTAGATAGAGATAAATATTTTACTTCAAGGTTTTGAAAAACTTTGATCATTGATTTTGGTACAAGGTTAAATTTTAATTCATCTTATCACCCAAAAATGGATGGTCAAACAGAAAGATTAAATCAAGTTTTGGAAGACATGTTAAGAATATATATGATGGATCAACAATGTAAATGGGAGGATTATTTACTCTTAGTTGAATTTTCTTATAATAAAACATAATAGTGTGATTAAAATGGCTCATTTCAAATATTTTTATGGATGAAAGTGTACAACTCCACTTGGTTTTAAAAGTTTAGAAATAGGATTTTTGTTGGTCCTGATGTTTCACAAGAGTCTGATAGGCAAATAGAAACTATATATCAAAATTTAAAGGCTACTTCTGATAGGAAAAAGAGTTATGTTGATTTAAATAGGTCACCACATGAACTTCAAGTGGGAGATTGCTTTTTTGTATGTTAGAACAAAAAAAGTTCAATTAATTTTAGAAAGTCTTCCAAATTAGCTCCATGGTTAATAAGATCCTTTAAAATTTTAAATAAAATTAGTCATGTTGTCTATCATCTAGCACTTTCTCCTTCTTTGTCTTGGATTCACAATGTATTTCATGTTGTTTTATTGAGAAAGTATATTCCTAATATGTCTCATATTTTTTGGATTGGACTTATATTCAAGTTTTATAAGAAGAAAAGATGCAGTTAGATCAAGTAAAGATCTTAGACCATCATAAAATTAAAATGAGAAATCATGAGATTTCTTAAATATAAGTTCAATGGGATCTTTAATCGGAAAGAAGTGTTATTTGAGAAGATAAAAGTATTTTTAAACATCATTATCCTTAGTTATTTTGATCACCAAAATGGTTTTTTTCTAAGTGGAGAAGGATGTCATGACCCTATTTAAAATGCATTTATTTCATTTACTGATATAGTTTAGTTGTGAACTATTCAAGATATATTTATTTGGATTATTGTTGTGATACAATTTTGAGATCTCTATTGATCCATTATTATTATTGTTGTTGTTGTTGTTGTTGAGACAATCATTTATTATACTTTTCATTATAGAAATGGATATTTATGTTTAATGAGTTATTGATTGATTATTTAATTCAATTATATTATTTAATAATGTTATTGTATTTATTGCTTTTAGATGTCTAGATATTATTGATGGTTTATTCTTTGATTTTAGGGATAGGTACTTGAGATAGGTTGTGTTTGAACCTAAGCAGTGGATAAATATGAAGAAATACATAGGAATAACACGAATTAAATTGAAATAGTAAATCTTATTGACAAACTGAGCTTGATAATACTATTGTTTGAGTCATTTTTTTACTTGATTTAATTGTTGAGTATTATCATTTTATGTTTGATTTAATTATTAATTGAGTAATAGTTCATTTTGACTTTTGTACAATCACTACTTTACTAGATGATTTTGACTTCTAGACTTGTCAACTTTACCAAGTTGTGTTATTCTTACAACTATTAGTGGTTATTTGATGTCATCATTTTTAGTCATTCTTGTTCATTATGTTTTTGTTTAGCTTAATGACTTATCGAATTTGACATTACATTGGTCACTAGATGTTCTTGTATTTATAGTCAACTTTATTGAGTTTTTGACTCTTTAGTACCTTACATAATTGTCTTGGTCCTGTTTGTTTTGATGAATTCTATCAACCTTTGATATAGTTGAAGGAATTCAAAAATGTGTTCTATCTAGTCTATGGCTTAATGAAGGACTTCTTATGGTTTTAAAGACTTATATCAATCATTGTTTATTATAACCAAGTCTTGGTTTGGCTTTATGCAAAGGTGTTCTTGGGGCCATGACCTACCTTGGGGCTTGGAATTAGTGGTTGTTTTATTTTGCCATTCAACTATAGTGTCATGGTAGGGGCTCATCACACGATGCCATTTGAGTTGAGACTCTTCCAAAATGGTTTTTAGGGTTTGATTTTGGTCATTTTTTATTATTTGAGAAGCCTTGTGCTTTAGTAAGACTCTGCCAAAATATTGGGCATGGAAGCCAAGGGATATGAACATGCATTTAATTGCATGAGTTTTTATTGGGCTCATACTATAATTATTCATGTATCTTGTCAGACATATGGGAGTTTAGTAGAATTTTTCTACAGTTTGATTTAATTATATGGTTCAACTGGTTTTCGTTGAAGAAGGGGGATCATTGTGTGTTTTGGTAGTAACATGGAAGCTTGTGAAAGAAGGGAAGCTCTCCTTTATGGCTAATTATAGGACCCTAAATGATGTATTAAATTTTGGGTTGAATTACTTTAATTATGTTAATGGTACAAATTAGTTTTAATTATAGCCATAAACATAGGCATTTATATGTTTGACTTGTAAAATATTGTTTATAGATGGAAATGTAGAAATTAATCCTAACTAGTTTGAGTGACTTTAAGTTTTTGTATTGTTTTGTATGGCAACCATTATATGACTGAACCATGGCATATTATGGGTTTAAACTTTACACATACATTTTGATATTATTATCATTATTATCTGTGTTTATTGTTATTTTATGAAGGTCATAACTATGCCTTATTTGACTAGGTTTTAGTTGGTAAATTCACTATATATATTTGAAACCCTAACTAGGTCATCCGAGTTTTTAGGTAATGTTATTTTGTTATTATCAAACCCTAATGTGCATTATGAAACTACAACCATGATTTGGGGTAATGAAATCTTTGAGCCTTTAGGTGTTTTAAAATGATCACTAAGGTTTTGTAAAAATAATATTTTATTATTATTTAGTTTATATGATTATGTTGGATGTACTTCTATTTCATGATTTGGTCATTATGAGTTGATTCATGTTTCTTAAATCCTATTTAGATTATTTATGTAGTTCTAGTCATAATATTAGATTTTATTCTAAGTCATTATGAGTTGAATTACGTTTAGAAGTTGAATTAATTGTATGCTTTTATTGTTATGATTTTGTTTATATGATCGTATTTGTTTAATAATGATTGAATTTTCTTCCATTTTGGTAAAGTCTATTTTGGTCAAAATTTGACCCATAGATTTACGTTGGGTGTTAAGTTGTCATTTTTTGTTGGCTTAAGTTGTTGTCTTTTTTTTTAGAGTTTTTTGTTTTTACCCACTAATATTAATTAAAATGGTATCAAGGGACAACTTCAATATAATTGCATGACATGGATTTACAGGACATATTATATTCATTGAATGGAATATGGCTCATGAATCAAAAATCTTAGAGGAATGAGCAATAGTCATAATTATGTGTTGAGTTAATGGATCTTGGTGAGATGGAATAAGAACATGTGGTTCATTTCTTTTTGTTACTTGATTATTTTTTGTGTCAAGCTCAGTGTATTTTGATCGTCGTTTCTCCACCATTTTTATGTTGCCTTGATTTGTATCTAACTGATGGTTGGAGTTATCTAGGGCCACTTATAATTGGGCTTATTGGGATTGGTGAGGCAGGTTTGGCTTTGTTGCATTGTGTGGGAAATATTATTGATACACTTATTCTTCATCTTTGAGTTTTGATAGTTGTTTGTAGATGAATAGAATTATTTATGTAATTAATTGCATTCATTATATTTGTAAGATGATATAAGTTAATGTTATTTTTGTCATTCATATTTAGATAACACATGTAATATTGATCTATGGTTATGATTAAACTTGATCTTTAGGGTATCAAATTATCCATTGTATTATTATTTATATATGGAATTCCACAGGTTCATTGAGGCATTTGATATTATGAACTTTAGCTATATGATTTTAATATATACTCATAGCTAGTATCTTATTATTAGAATAAGTAGATTTATATTAAACTTTCTAAAGCTAAATTATTAAACCTAGAAGGCTGATGCCTTGAAATATCAAATTTGCATTGGTTATTTAGTTATATTATAATATGAATATGTACTCATAGATTTTGTTTACACTTGATTATTACTGATTTCATGACATTGATCTAACTGGATATTTGAGATTGTAAATAATTATTTTTTAACATAGTTTGTAAGAGTTACTTGTGATATTACATGAGTTTTTTGATGTTAATAATTGTATAAGGATTGAAAAGTAATATTTGTATGTTTAAGATTAAATATCAAGTGCAAATTAGAAATTCGAGTTTACCTTGAGTAATTCATACAGGATTATCATTATACTTATTTAAATTTGGTAATGTTATTAATCAAGCAAGATAATTTGTGTTGGTCATTATAACAAAGTATTATGATGTAACCTGTAAACTTAAGTCTATAAGGGCTTTTCAATTACCTTAATCTATTCAAATCTCCATTGAAGAGATGGACTAATTAATGTGAGTTTTTTTGAAACTTCTAAGGAAGATATTAAGTCAATAACATTATATGGATTAATAAAATGAAATCCTTTGCAATTATAATATGGTGTCTTAAAGAGAATATAACCATCATAAGACTTATATATCAAGGTATTAATTATTGTTAGAATCTCTAATAAGTGTTTAAAAGGGTTAAACTGGAAAAATTAAATAGTAATTAAAGTTATATAAATATTTTAAAGATTATTACAAGACAATCATTCTAATTGAAAACTAATAGATCATTGTTGAAGTGCAATGGATTGTTTTATGACAGCTCCTTATAATTTTTAAAAATTAAGTCAAAAATAAAGATATACAAATCTTATTCATGTGATGAAAGTAACTTGGTAGATAAATTAAGTCCTTAAATGCTTTAAAAATCAAATGGTTATTCCAAATGAAGGCATATTGTGATAAAGGATCATTTTCTCCATATTTAGAATTGATAATTAGAATATTAAACAAGTTAATACATATATATATATATATATATATATATATATATATATATATATATATATATATATATATATATATATATCCTTATAATGAAAAAAAAGTTCAATTGAGTTATATTTTTTGAGTTAGAATTGATAATCCTCCTTTGGAAAATAAGAACAAGAAAGTTCTAACCTAAAGTTTTAAATAATAATGTTATGCATAGTCTAAGGTCATGAACCTAAGATGAAAAAGTTTAATTCTCTTAAGAATGAATTTAAAACTAAACCTAATATAAATGCACTTAGTTCTTATAACTATTAAATATTATTGAATCCCTTAAACTAATATGACACACATAATACTAATTATTGAAAATGAAAGGATAACCTTGAGCCAATATCCTAAATCAAGTAAGATTCTTAGGCAAACATGCCTTAACATGTGTTTGTAACCTTGCCTTATATATTGGTAAGATTATCCAAAATAGAACATAATCATGGGTGCAAAAACATATCATGAAGTTTAATCATTACACATTTACCTTAGGAAGTTCATGCCCAACTTCATCTTTTGCTTGTTTGTGAATTTAAAAGATGTTCTAAGGCTTTGTATTGGTTTCAGAAATAATCCTTTTTCTTTGATATTTGCCTACTACTTTTGAATTAATAGATATTGCTTAAGTAATCTTAGTATGATGATTATTCTATTGAATCTAATTTCTCTCTACCTCTATTTTCTAAAATTTTGTTGAATTACCTAATGAGGTATTAGCTATTCCATAGTCAATGCAGATACTCAGGTAAGGGTATAAGTTAGTGATTGCTTTGCTAGGAAGGCCATGGTGAACTAAGCATATAGGAATGTGTGGGTGTGTCTACACTAACCCACTTCTATCTGAATACTAAGTGGTTAAAATTCTTCATAATAAAGTCGTTGATGAGTTATGTACTTGGTATAGTTTTTGTGTTGGCTATAACACAGTTATGGATCTCATTACATTTTTCCATGTTAAACTATAGTTAAAATTTTGTACCATATTTTTTATCTTGATATAAATAAAAAAAATTGGTTGTTACATATTGGTAGGGCCATGCTAGATGTCCTCTCCTCATTCAATATTTTCTTGGCTTAGGGCTTAGTGTTCCTTGATTACTCTTTGGTTGCAATGTAGAGAGATTTCACCACGTGGTGTCATATCACTCATTCAATAGGTTGGTGGTTTTCTCAATGTGCACAAACTAATTTAGGGTCATAGTAGAGTGTGAATTCAACATGGGATGTAATTTCACTTAATCACTTGATTTTATTCCTACCCAAAATGTATTGACTATCCCAGGGCCATAGTGAAGTGGGATTTTGCCACATGGTGTCATTCTAGTCACTAGGAAGTTCTTAGTTAGGTTTTAATGTTTGAAGTTATTCAATTAAGTGAAGGGGTGAGATATTAATTCTTGACACCATCTCACTTATCTAAAATCTTGGGGCTATGGCTTGATGATTTAGATGCTCTAATGAAGCAGACATGTTGGATCTTGATAAGTGGATTCATATTGCTCATCTAAAAGGTTGGGGACTTCCAAAATGTGATTAAGTCTTGAAGAGTTTAAATAACTAAGCCTGGGCCCAAAAATAAGGGAGTGAATAACACGTGTCATTTTCAAATAATAGGGCACCTAGAGAAAAGGAAGTAACCATTAGCTTTTAATTTTGAATAAAAATGGATAAATAAAGGAGTCAAAAAGAGTTAAAAGTTAGACAAATTTAACATAAATAAAAGGTCTTTTGCCCAACTTATAATTGATTTAGTCCATTATACAAAAGTGACTAAGTCTAGAAATGAAACAATCAAAGACTTAATAAATCTGAAATAATACATGAAATGGACCAAAATGTAAAGGAAGGAATGCAAAAAACTCTAAGACATTTAGATAACTTGGCTAAGTTTAAGTCAGATTTCACCCAAAAGGGAAAGTTTGAAATCACTTTAAAACAAGCTCCAAAATAACCAAGATTCATTAAACTTAGATGAATTCAGATATTTAGATTAATGCAATCCTAAATTCAATCTTTTTAGGCAAAGTACATAGGATGAAAATTTACCATTCTAAACCTAGTTAAAATAGTATATCTAGTTTAAAATTAAGATTTCAACATTAAGGGACCTGCTAATATCAAACCAATGATTTAAATAGGCCAAGCCCACCATCTCCATCAACTCAAAGGACCAGACTCTAAAGCAATAAGAGGTTCCATGATTTTTGATGAAATTAGGGTGCATTGTGCAATCAACAACAACTTTATATAAACACACCATGAATCACCAATGGACTGCACTAATATATATAATTTAATCTATATATGGGCCAGTTTATAACTTATATATACTATATAAGTGTAGTGTTCTAACAATACCCATGTGGGTTGAAGTCCATAGAGTTTACAACTATTAATAAAGTTCACAGAGTCCACATATATTCACTAGTTCCATAAAGTCTCACCACACACTATATATTAACAGAATGGTTGCAAATCACAATAGGGTCATATTTTTAATATATCCATAATACCCATTTGCCCATAAGGTTACCAAATATGATCATAAAGAGAATCTTAATAGTTCACATGGCATACTAAGCATGGGTTGTGTGTCCCTATTATCCATGTGGACTCCACAATCATTGAGTAAGTTCACATCAAAATTTATTATATAAATATAGACATCACAATACTCACATTGCTTCACAACAAACATTGAAGTAACAACTGAGACTGAGGCCGTTAGATATTTGTCTACCTCAAACATAACCCAAAGTGTGGTCTATAATATAACATGTTCATGCACTTCACATTATGATAGTGACATGAGCCATACATCTATTCACATTTTAAACCATATTCTATATTCTAACACATTCATAGACCCAAAAAATAAGACTTTCTAAATTATTTTGTAAGGATAGGCCAAGTGCATGATGTTGGGATGGGAAACATGTGATATCACATACTATCTATGCCTTAGACCAACAAGGTAAAATATTTAAGGCTACTCGTGTGAATAGTAGCCACAAAGCCACAGACTCCATGAGGTTCATGGGGAGGTCACAGTGTATGAGTATATAAGGGATCCCTTTGTTATTTTGAGTAGTGAAATTTATTCCATGTGCCATGATTCCATGCTCTCAGCTAATAAACTCTATTATCTATCTGTATGAACTAAATCAAACATAGGAAACTATGAAAGAGGAGGGAAAATCTCAAAATGACATTAACTCGAGAGAGAAGAATCTTTTACCTTTGTGATCATTGTGGATGAAGCATATAAATAATGTAGGTGGATGTGATATGAAATACTTAGGTCCTAATGCTTAGTTATCATGTGGTCTACTTTTTAATGACTCTCTTCATTACCTAATAATAGTGAACAGAAACAAGGAAAGGAGATAATTGTGATATCCTTATTGGGTGCCATATCATAAGATAGCATTTTACAATATAAGCTACATTTAGGTAATTTTTTGTAGGTGAGAATGGATATGAGATCTCTCAATTATAATATTATTTAATAACAACCCCAATTTAATTGAATTTATTGGGTTAAATATTAATATCCAAACTAAAACAAATTTGAACTATATTGAAAATATGTAGAAATAAAACATAAAATGATTATTTATATTAAAAGAGTGTATAATTACATTACAAAATCATTGTCCTCTTCAAGGGGTTAAACTCCTTTAAGCAATATCAATACAATTTGTGGATGCTTTCTCACTAGTCTAGATTCCTATTTATACTAATTATTCACTAACTAACTAGTACGTCCCATGAATAAGGGATTATTATTATGGAATTGAGGGATGTCTAACAAAGCATATGCATCTATAACCTTTTATTAAATATATAAATTAAAATAAAATGGTTATGACAAAGTGTTATAACATTTCATCCCCCTTAAAACATTTTCCCTGAAAGTTGAAGGTGAGGAAATTACTACTGGAGATAAAGAAGAGATTCAAGTAACATCTTATGGATGCATTCCTTGCCATTGTACTAGAGATTTTATGATGACCTAATTGTGAATTTGATAGGATCACCTTTAAAATATAGTCTCAAGTTATATAATAAGATATAGTTGAGCATCAAGCTCTGAAATCTAGGTGGTGACATTTTGGCTGAGGACCTTATTTAACTAGGAGACATGAACAATTAGATATACTCGTGATGAAGGTGGAAGATCCAAATTGTAGGTGATTAGGAAAATTTGATAGATAAATAAATATGGTGCATATAATTTTAGATCCATATTTTTGGGATTTTTATCTTGAGAGAATATTTTTTATAACTTTGCATGTGAAGAAAAACCATATCTTTAGGTTGAAATGCATTTTTTGAGCAATAATGGTATGCCTATTACTTCATGCATTTTTTACACCATGTGAAGATTGTCTTTGAGGAGGCAAAGTATATTATCTCATATGCTAAGGGTAGTATCAACTATCTACATGTGAGAATTACTTGGTATATATGAGATAAGAGACTCTAGCTTTTGACCATAGACAACTTCATATGGGGTCATCTTAGTGGTGGTATCATAGAAGGTGTTGTAATATCATTATGCAAGTGGTAACAATTTTACCCATTGATGTTATTACTCCATGGTGAAACAATAGATACAGGTTTCCAAAAATTTATTGATAATTTCCATTTGGACATCATATTATGTGTGGTAGCTCAAACTCATTTCCAAGTGGGTGCCTAGGTGCTTGAAGAGTTCTTTCTAGAAATGACTCATGAAAGTTGAGACATGATCTAATTAAAAATGGAGATTGAAATATCGTGAAGCCAAAATATTTGATCAATAAATGATTGGGATATTTTGTAATTAGTGTATGGATGTGCCAGAATAAAAAATGAGCGTATTTAAAAAAATGATCTTCTACTACAAGAAAGATGAATCTAATTCCTAATTTTGGTAAGCCTTCAATAAAATACATCGAATGTTGGTCCAAAGACATTACAAAGTGGGTAATGATTGGATTAAACCAGGTGATACTATTATTTCCCCTTTATTATGTTGACACATCACATTCTATGACAAACATCTTGATATCTTACCTTAATTTAGACCAGAAGAAGTTGTGACATACTCACCTCATAGGTTTTTAGAAAACCATAGTGACCTACAAAAGGGGAGGCATGCAACTCTATAATAAATGTTGTTTTAAACCATATCCAATAATAAATACAATTTGACCTTTATATCGCAATGTTTTTCCATCCCAATTATAGTGAGGTTTAGCAATGGGATCAACAAATAATTTATTAATGAGTCACTGTGTGGGGTTGTGATGATGACACTCTTGTTGAATATCATGTAGCCACTTTGAAATGGGGACTAATAAGGCACATAATCATGTATGATCAACAAATAATTTATGAATGAGTTTTTGTGTGGAGTTTTCATGATGCCACTCCTATTAATTATCATGTAGCCACTCTAAAATGGGAAATGATAAGGAACACAATCATGTATGTTATTTAAACTGGTAAGAGAGTACATCCACCACCAAGTTTTCCTTTCCTTTTTGTATGTGATCTCATATTCATACCCATGAGTTTAAATACCCATTTCTATTGATTTGGGGAGGATATTTGTTGCTCCAAAAAATATTTTATACTTTGATGGTTAGTTTTTATACAAAAGTGCTAGCCTACCAAGTAGGTATGCCATTTGTTAATTGCATAGTAGATAATCATCATCTCCTTGTCATATGTGGACCATGTTAAATTCTACTCAATGAGGGCCTTTTTTATGAAGGCAATAGGATGTCCTTCCTACATGATCACAACACCAAGTCCTATGCCACAATCATCACTTTAAATAAAAAATGGTTTGAATAAATTAGGCATGGCCAACACTAGTGTAATGCACATCACTTGTTTGAGGTAATCAAAGGCTTGTTGTGATGTTGTTGACCATACAAAGGAGTCTCTCTTGAGCATAATTTATAATGGGGGAATTTGTTTTTGAAATATTTAACTAATTTTTGGTAGCACCTTGTCAAGATGAGAAATTCACATAAAATTTTGAGTGTCTTAGGTTTACACCAATTTTTCATAGCCTCAATTTTGTTAAGGTCTACATGAACATCAAATGCTAAGATAATATGTCCTAGGTAATTGACACCTTATTTTCAAAAATAAAATTTGGATCACTTTATAAGTGGTTCTCAATAAGAAGTTACATGGTAGTGTTGAGGTCTCTGAGGTGATCCTCCCAAGTTTTGTTGTAGATGATAATGTCATCAAAGAAGACCAAAATTAAATTTCATAAAAAGGGGTCTGATATTTTATTCACTAAACCCTAGAACATGGAAGGGGTATTAGTAACCCCCTAAGAACTCATAATGACCATCATGTGTGTAAAAGATAGTTTTGAGAATATCTGCCTCATGAATGTGGATCTGGTAATAGCTAGAGCGCATATCTAACTTAGAGAAAAAATTGGCACCATGGAATTCATCAATAAGCTCATTAATTACTGAAATGGAAAATATGTTGTTAATGGTGAACTTGTTCAGTTCTCATAAATCAAATTAAATATGTAATGATTCATCCTTTTATGGATGAGCAAGATCATGGAGGAGTATGAGCTAGTGCTAGGTCAAATGACTCCTGATAGTAGGAGGTCTTGAGAAATATTTTCAATCTCTAATATTTTTAGAAATGGGTAGTAGTATGGATGAATGTTTGGTGATGCACTATCTAGGAGGATTTGTATTCTATGTTATTTGGGTTGGTAAGGTGGTAAGCCTATTGATTCTTGAAATATTG